>OY482670.1:150058209-150380476 GCA_960531455.1 Urophora cardui
TTTTGTGAACGTTAAATGCTGTGCGTTGATATTTGCGATAGCGAGCGATTGTTGTTGCATTCATTGTTGATGTTCTTGTTGTTGTATACTTCCTGTTTTACTAATACTTCCGCTTCCAATTATTGGCGCAACTCCAAATAGTTAGTAGCAACCAGTGGCGCACACAGAAAAATATTTTGGGGGCGGTTTTCAATATCCAACGGAAAATTAAAAAAAAAATACTGAAAACTCGTCCAGACAATTTTTACATAAATTTATGTTTGGGGAGTGGACCTATAAATAATATATTGAAATATAAATATAATATATATATTGAAATATAAATATAAAAAATATATTGAATTTTATGGAAAACCTCCTTCTATACGCAATAGCCACCATTAAATGTTACTTTGGCTCATTTAAAGTCAACACATTTGAAAAATTTTTTCTGGAAAAAGTTTGTGTAAATAAGTGTATTATGATTTTTGCGAGATTTCAAGTTTGAGTGCTAAAGAAATGCGGATAACTATGGAAACGCAAGAAAAAGTATGTTTCATGATTTAGCGAAAGAAAACAGTGAGAACAATTTATTTTTAGCAAAATACAAGATGAAGAAATCTTAGTTTTTCTATGAGCGTAATTTTCAAGCATTAGCATTTTCATTTAAACTTTTAACAACTAAGGACCACTCTGGACCATGTCTTATAAGCAGATTTGAGTTGTTTCAAGTCTTCTCTTGAGGAGCCTGTTTATATATTTTTCCCTTTTTCCCTTTTTCTTAAAATATCATATTAAATGTAGCTGGTCTATAAAAAACATTGTTTTCACATAGTTAAGTCACCTAACCAAGTTTTTCATCCAAAATATCTTTTTTGTTTCACAAGAAAAAAATGGCCAAAAATAAATTATTCATCGGATCTTTCTGATATTACGCTTAAAGTCTTTGCAATTAAATGGGCAAATTTTTAAAAGAATAAAACTTTCCTGATTTTTACAACTTTTTGTAAAAAACTTACTTTGAAAATCAAAATTTTTTCAAAAATCGCAAAAAATCCACAAAATTTTGAATGAAGTTATAACAAGAAAACACAAAATTACCGTTATCTCAAAAACCTAACCGTACAAAAAATTAAAAAAAATAGTTCCAAATAGGTCAATTTCTATCCTCCCCCATTCCTGGTTTTCTTGTTTTTTTTTGGCTGTAAACTAGCGTTAGTGGTGGGCATGGATTACAACATAAATGCTTTTAATTCTTCTGAAAGATGAGTCGTTTAGTGGGACACCAATGAGCAAAATTTGGTTTCGGCAGGTCCATCCGTTTCCAAGAAACTGAGTTTTGGCCCACTCTCCATACAAATGTGAGCAGTGTGCGTTGGTGAATTATTTTAAATTAAAACAAACCTCAGCTAATATCCACAGCATACTTTTAGGGAAATGTCTCCACACTGCTTGTTTATAAATAGAGCTCGGATAATAGGTGAAAATCAAACGCCTAAAATTATGCTACGTAATGTTTGTGAGCACATCCAGTGGCAAGTTTAAGGGTGGGTAGGGTTCATTCAGGTCTAAGCCCCCGTGAATGCAATTGGATTTTTTGCTTACTAGGATGCCAGAAAAATAAATTATTAAGGTTTTTTATGGGTTGCACGTGAAAAATTGCAAAGAAAGCTACAATAAATAAATATAATAATAAAGAATAATAATAAATAAGGTATATTAAATAAATATATAATTATAAAGAATAAAGAAAAAAATTAAAAATTTGTAGTGACTCGCTTAAATTTGAGACAAAATCTTCGCACGTGAAGGAAAAGCAATTACAGTTTCAAACCAAATATATTTTGAATGAAAATGAGGCAAGTGCATATTAGCAAATGGAATATATAATACAGCTTTTTAATTTGTAGTGGTCTGACTTTAAACATTTGCATATTTTAGGTAAAAAAACTTGATTTGAACTTTCCTATTTTTTCTTATGACCATTTCAGGGTTTACAATTTTCCAATTGGATACTCGGCATAATTCCATATCTGTAAAAATGCAAATTTCTGTCGTGGTAAGAACCGTTCTGCATTTTTGTTTATGAGTTATTGGAACATTAACTATGCCATAATTTACTTACTTTTCCCATATTTTATTTTCATTACAGCTAGTTTTGTTTTGCTTTCAAAAAGCTTGACGATGTACAAAAATATAAAATACAAAATGTGTTCTTCATACTTTTTTTCAGTAAAAATGTCAAAGAAACTAAATCCCTCTTTGGCTTTATTTCATCACACACCACTGTATGTTTATTCAAACTGCAAATTTGTGTAACATGATTAAGAACTTTTCTAATAAAATCTTAACCATACCAATATGCTACCCCTTTATATTTAAATTGTAATCCCGCCACTGAAAACAACCAAAATTTACAAAATGTAGCATTTTTTAGGCGCTTGATTTCACCTATTTTTCCGAGCTCTATTTATAAACATAATCAGTAGATGTTGACCAATGATGCATCGTAACGTTAATATTATCGTTTACCAAAAAAAAGAAATCGTTTCCGTTGAAACTATTCAGGTTTTTACCGTTTACGCAATTATCAAAATAAATTATATTCGCAAATTAACGATATTGAAATTATCGAAATAATACCATTTCGTTGATTAGCGAAAAGAAATTATCAAAATAATTTCATTTCGTTGATTAGCGTTATCATAACCAACTTTATAACGTTGAAATGCTTAGTGCGCTCGCAATGCTGTCGCGAACAATCGGCCGAGTACTCGCATACATACATATATGCATATGCACACGAACTGCTATGACCCCTGCTAGAATTGTGTGACCGAAAGTACTAACACTATTACAAAAATATAATATTACCAACACATTTGCACTCGTATGTGTTCTAGCCAAGTTCAAAACCAATGAGATAGATAAGGATAGAATGGAATTTGAAAATACACATACGGGAACGTGATGAATGAAACGGTCACAAAAGTTACCGATGCCCTTAAGAATGTGATAGGAAATATCCCAAAACTTTTGGTCATGCCTGCCGGTCTTATGACCGGTCAAATGACCTGCACAGTTCTTGCAGGGACTTGAGTGACAGCTGTGTATGTATGCGCCTCGTGCAGACAATCTTTTTGTTGATTTACTTCGTTTCAACGTTACCGGTTGCTTTTTGATAATTTAGTTTTGTGAATTATCGAAACGAAACGGTTTTGATAATTTAGCGTTGTGAATTAACAAAACGAAATAGAATCCGTTCGTTCGTTAAGCATCTCTGATGTTGACAAACATTGGCAATGTACATCAACGAATATTCATAGATTTTACAACATGCATTTACACAAATATTTATGCATGTACCATCTTTTATAAAATTATTATTTTTTTATGGTGTGCTGTCAAATTTGGGGGGGGGTTTAACCCCAAACCCCCCTTGAGTGCGCCAATGGTAGCAACAATGCCTTTTTTGTTGTATTTGCCTGTCGCCGCTCATTGTTCGCCTGCTGGTTGATGTTTGCTGCCTTCTGTATGTATGTTGTTGTTGCTGTTGATGTTGTTCTTCTGATTGGTTCGTTAAGTATGACAGCGCGCAGATATTTAAGAATATTAGAGGATATTAAGCTGTATATATAAGCGCCCGCTGGGCGTAACGAGGCGCCCGCATGCAGGCGAATTTTCGATGTGAGCGCTTGTGGGTGTATTAGTGCATGTATGTATGTGATTCTGTGTGCTTACCCTGTAAAAATTGTTGGACTACTTGGTACATATGTGCCACATTCAACTAGCTACGAACTTGTCACATGTAGACAATCATTGGGCCAGTTCCCGTATATGGTACATTTGCGCCACAGTCAACTAGCTACGAACTTGCCGCATGTAGCCAATCACCAAAAAATATTAATTTTTCACACCAATTTTTCCTTTAAAAAAAAATAGTCTTGAGAGCTCAAAAAATGAAGTAGTTATGGAAATATTTTACATTTTTAACTCCTTAGAGTAGTTTAAAAAGTAACTTGTCGTAGCTAGTTTAAAAAGTAACCTCTTGTAGGTGGTTTGCAAAGTAGCTACGGCAAGTTAGTTTTTAAACTAGTTTGATTCGATCGAGCGATGGACCATGTGGTCCTGTGCTAGGACATTGCAATGTTAATTGGACCAATATTTTTATATGGAATGTGGCAGGTTTTGGGCTAGTTGATTGCCACAAGCGGCTGGTTTGTACATGCATGTATGGACTGGTTCCGTTTTCTGCAGGGTAGCCACCAGCTAAACGTCAATAAGTTAAAAGTTCGCGCAATGGCCTTTAAAAGACTTTGCCTTCATGTGAACATTAGACCGTATCGCAAAAAATAGTTCGCCATACGTATCCCCAGTGACCTTAAAAATATAATTTTTGCCCGAATTTATAAAAAAGGAGTCAAAATAGCCTTTTCTTGTGGGTGTAAGGGGGTTAAAATATTCTAGATAATTATTCGCCATAAAATTTTGTTAAGGGTCTCCTCAGAAAAAATCTTTGTAAAATGAACCTAAAAGAATACAGAGATCGAAAAACATAAATATATTCCTCAGAATTTTTATAATGTGTTTTATTTCGGATTCTGCGGGCGTACGGTGGACTTTTTCTTGGTCCATATAAAGCGAGACGGCCTAATGTACATATGTATGTGTTTGAAAGAACAGAGCTAATGCGATTTTTTATACCCAGTTGCGCAAGTGGTGTGTTACAACATTAAGTTAGATGTAATATTTCACATAAGAGCGGTTTAATACAAACCGATTAGTTTAGAAATACTTAAGTTGAGGATTTGCGACAAAGTGAGAGTCAAAAACAGCGTGCAGTGCTGTTTGTTCATGAAATAATTAAAATTCGCAGCTGGCTATATAAAATTGGCTCCTACTCGAAAATATACCATCCTACCTATGCTAATTCCATTTCGCAAAAGCTCAAACACCACTTGGCATACTAACAAGCGCTACTTGTCATTGTTGTTGCCTTTGGCATCGTTAAAGCCACGTCGTCGTTCCCTATAGCCCATCAGCAGCAAACGCTCTTGGCCATCATTTCTCTGCTGTGGTTTGGTGCCTTTGTGCTCTTCAAGAGTTATGAGGGTATTAAAAACTTTGGCATTGTTGGAGTCATAAATATGATTAAGATTAGCAATGAGCTACTATCTATCTGCTGGTATTTTTAGCTGGTCTTTTGGTTTTTGGTTCGTCTTGTTGAAATTTAAATATTCGAACACTTAATGGTCAAAAAAGCAATATTTACTATATGGACAAAGATGAGAAAGTTTTCTAAGCGCAAAATTGATTGGTATTAAGGCGAAAATAAAGAAAAAGGAAACAATATGTGAGCGCAGAAGTGGGTGTGAGGGGAGAAGGGCTTAGCACAAAGACAAATAGCAATTTATTTTTTGTGCTAAAGTTTTCTAATCCTTTTAAAGAGAACCGAAAATATTTCAAAGCCATCGAAAGTGCAATCCATATTCTTTATGAAATGAAAAGTTATGGTCGATTTTTTTTTTTATTAAGTACATACTTTGAAATTTTTAATATATGCAAGTAGTGGATGCTTGTTACTTCTATTTACTCAGGATGAAGTTTCCTTTATTTGACTTCATTTTAATGAGAAGGCGGGGGAGAGAGAGAGAGAGAGGGATAAAGTGGTGTTTTGGTAGCATGCGGATACAAGAGATTAAAGGTAAAAAGAAATGAACTACGCTCATTCAACATCTGTATACGGCCCTTCTGTAGTATATCTTGAGATTCTGTACCTCTGTAATCTCGTACTAATCGAAGCCTAATTGATATATGTGATTTTTATTGAATGTGAGTAATTCCTGGAAGAGAACTAACTCTACTCTCAAAAGAGTGCAACAGGGTTAGCAGCTATTGGACGGATATATTTTTCGGAGTCACTCCAGTTGCGTGAACAAATACCTTTCGATGTAGAGAACTCATTGGTCACAATCATAATCAAAATGTTGGACTGAATGTGCTAGATAGTGGGCGGCAAAAATCCTGGGCTGAAACCTCCAAGAGGTTGCTGTCTGGGAAATGTGTCTACGTCTTTCCTCTTCGATGTCTGTTCTTGGGGTTTACGCCAGTGCTGACTGCGGGGGGTGAGACCACGAAGGGCTAGGAAAGGCTTTTGTCTGGTCTAGTAAATCCCCTCAAGGCGGGAGCCAGGGGGGGGTGCCAGACGACCTCAGTCATGGTTCGGGGTGCCTGCCGGAAGGCCTAATACGCAGAATCACAACGTAGTACAACATATCGAAAAGGTCCTCCACTACAGGGAGTTCGCGATAGGCGATAGGCGTCTTTCTTGACATTTCGGGTGCCTTTAGCAACGCCTCTGCTGAGACGCTGTTGGAAGGGCTCGAATGGATCGGAATACCCTAATCATTCAGCGTTGAATCGAGGACCTTTTGAGTTGCCGGACCGTGACGGGTGGGTGGAGCCTTTCGACGATGTCAAGGAGGGCACATAGGGGCACTCCGCAAGGGGGAATACTCTAACTCCTGTTGTGGAATCTAGTCAACAAAATACTCTTCAGAAAATACACAAAATGCAAAAACTTGCGAAGTCTTCCATTCCAAGTTTAGCATAACGCCTCCAATACGATGGACCATATTATGTGGTCTATACGAGCGACCATGGTATCCTGGCCAACCTAACCTAATAGATAGAGAGTCGTTGCGACCTCTGCAAAAGATGGAACTTTTTTATAGAGGCTCATTGATTTTTTGCTCACTGCTACCTCAGTTCACAGAATGCATTATTATAGCAAAAATAAAGATATCATTAGATGGTCATCATACTCTTTCTTTCATATATCTTCTACGGCTTTTAGCTCTATTTTTTAGTAACTGCTCACTGAATCTCTATTCTTCATTGTCTTTTCTGATGATATAAAAAAGCTGACTTTTAAAGAAGCTCTTTGGAATCAATGCAGGCAGGAACTAGTGATGAGCGATATATCGCAAACGGTGATTTTTTCACTGTGAATAAAAAATCACAAATCGCAATTGCGATCACTCCTTCAAAATAGCAGTTCACTACTTATTGGCAACTGCTATCGATGTAGCAAGTAAGCAGTTCACCTATGTGAATCGCAATCGCAAAAGCATTATAAATTTCTTTTTGTTTACACTTTTGAGCAGACCACATACGTACATATATAGAAATATAAGAAAAAAAAAAATTATTGAATTTACAATTTGTCTTTGAAAAATATTTACAAACAGCGATATTACTGCGGAATACGTTGTTATTGCTATCATTTTGTTAACATAAAATAAAGACAGGTTATATCGCTCAGAAAACGCAAAATTAATCTCTACCGGTAACTGATGATTTTATACCAGTCCATGCAATCGCAATAGCAGTTTAAAATCACAGTGAATTAAAAATAGCAATCACCGAAATCACAGATATCGAAAAATCGCAGTTTCGCTCATCTCTAGCAGGAACATCAGGAACTATTGATTTGTATTGAAGCAAAAAGCAGGCGATTCAAGTTCAGTGGTGGATTACTCTCCATATAGCAGCAGCTTCAGAACTATAAAGTAAACATGAATACATAATAATTGCATGGCAAACAATGGTCTCATATGTCCATGCATTCCTGGTAATATTAAATTGCTTAACATAACATAAATGCGCACATTCCAAATCTCGCTTAGCGATAGACAAAGAACTTCTTGTCTAGCCTTAGATTCATTTGTCATTGTCACAGCGCCAAAATAACTGAGATGAGCAAAAATCACTTTCACCTGCGTCACAGAGAGCCATGACAATGTCACCACCTTTTCTGCATTATACTCGTAGTATGTGTGGCGCTTTTGAAAAAGAAAGTCTGAGTAGTGTGAGCGAGAAATGAAAAGTAAAAATTTTGCAATTTAAAACAAACCATATGTGACTGCTGCACGTCAAAGCGTGTGAGGTTTAAGAACCAATTGGAGAAAAAGTTTGTCACTCGCACTTTCCGCTTCCAAATGTTAGAGATATGAGCATTATTACGCAAAAATATTTGAAAGCAAATGAGAAAAAAAAAACTACAAAATAAATTGTCAAATGGAAGAAAGCTGTAAGCTTTGCTGAGGATCCTATACATACGCCGAGTGGAGTTGGAATAGATTTCTAAAACGTTTAAGCGAGTGCGTGTCCTGCATTTTAAAAATTGTTGGCAATAGAAGAGGGAGGTCTGATAAGTTAGTGATATTTTGGAATTTACTTATACAAGTATTCAATGTAAAGTATACATTGATTTTTTTTGGCGAAAGCACTTTTATGAGAAGAAACAAAATTTGGTTACTCAATGACGAATTTAACTTTCTCTGAAGGACGTATGTATGTATGTATGTATATGCTTCTTCTAAGTATCCAGTACAACAAAGGTGATAGGACTTCTGCAGTGATTAATGTAAAGAAGAAACAATGTTGTAACTCAGAGAGATAGTAAGAAGACAAACTTCTTGAATTATAAAACAATCCTTGTAAAAAAACCCACCACAATGAAACAATGCAGTAAAACACATTCAATGTTAATAAGAAGGTAAACAAGTGAGGTGTGGTCCAATTTGAACGACAAAGCAAAATAAATAGATTCTTCGGTGGTTATTATGCCAACGATACACTCAGCTGCCTCCACGTTGCATCCACACACACACACACACATACACATTCCCATTGCTACCCAAAGAAAAACTGCTATGCCACACTCGTCTTTGTCTCCTTCTTCTAGCCCGTGCCAAATAGCGCGGACGTGACCAAAGTTTTTCTGATTGCTTGGCAGCAAGTAAGGACACACACACATACACACACATAAGAAACAAAATGAAATGATGGAGAAAAACGTGGCAGCAATGCTAATACTCACATAGCTGGCTGTCGAGGATGGAGCTGGAGAAGCAGCTACAGCAACAATCATTTATCTTAAATGTTCGCTTAAAATCTCTAAAGAAATAGAGAGAAGTGTGGGAGCTAGCTTTGTTTTTTTTTTCTATAAAGCTGGGGCAGGCGTTGGGGGATGCATTGGTTGCTTAGCATTCGCATATGCTAAGCAACATGCCGAGGCGAACTTGCGAAACGTATACACTAGCACATGTTTTCTTTTTTTTTGCCCGTCTAAGGATAATTGAAGTGCATTGTGTGCTTTCGAATGGCATTTTGCGCTTGTGTAGGTGTGTATTGTCGGAAATTTGGAATTTTTAAGCAGCTTATCGCTGAGCGGACATCAGTCGTCAGGCAAATAAGCTGCAAAAACTGTTGTGCTTTAGGTATTTTGTTTTTATACTCAGCTGTACTAGTACACAGAGTATTATAGTTTTAATCACATAACGGTGGATTGTAACAGAATGAAATAATCGAGATAGATATAGACTTATATATATCAAAATGATCAGTGTGAAAAGAGAAATCGATTGAGCCATGTCCGTCCGTCCGTCCGTCCGTCCGTCCGTCCGTCTGTCCGTCTGTCCGTCCGTCCGTCTGTAAACACTCTAACTCGCGCAAAAATTGAGATATTTTGATGAAATTTGAAATGCAAGTTGGTATCGACACTGGGACGGTTGGTATTGAAAATGGGCGAAATCGGACCATGACCACGCCCACTTTTCCTATATAGAAAAAATCGGAAATTTGGTATCTCAGCCACTAATATAGCTAGAGTGATGAAATTTTACCCACGTGTTGAGCTCAGGCCCCTAAGAAGAAATTTGATGGAAGTTTGGAAATTGGGCGGTGCCACGCCCACTTATTAAGGAGCAAATATTGAAAGCTTTATGAGTCATAACTCAGACACTGTTGAAGATATATCGATAAAATTTTGTACGCGTCATATACTTACTTAGGCAAATGTTTGGACGAAAAATTGTTAAAATCGGTTGACGGCCACGCCCACTTTTATATATGGGTATTATAAAGTGACCTAATAAAAACATTTTAAGCGATATCTCTGTCAAATATAAAGATATATCATTGCAATTTTATGCCAGGAGGCCACCTGCGGACATACAACGAAAAACACAAAAATCTTTGAAAATGGGCGTGGCACCGCCTCTTTTTAGAAGCTGGAATATACGAGATTTCTGAGCCCATAGCTCGACAAATAATTGATATATAATGACGAAACTTGGTGTGTACACTTTTATTACTTGTGGTAATACATGTTGAAAATTTTAGCGAAATCGGTTGACGACCACGCCCACTTTTATATATGGGAACTATAAAGGGGCCTAATAAAAACATTTTAAGCGATATCTTTGTCAAATATAAAGATAATTCATTGAAATTTTGTGGCAAGAGTTCCACAATAGACCGGAAACAAAAAATATACAAATTTTGGAAAATGGGCGTGGCACCGCCTCTTTTTAGACAAAGGAATATACGAGATTTTTTAGCCTATAACTCGACAAATAATTGAGATATTATGACGAAACTTGGTTTATACACTTTTATAACTTGTGTGTTAATAGACACGCAAAAATTTATTGAAATCGGTTTATGACCACGCCTACTTTTTAACAAAGATATTTCTGGACCACCCTTTGGGAATTTGTAACGTGACATCTTTGTAACTAGAAGTCATAAAGGAATGAAATTTTGTACAAAGAATAATATTCATATGCTTAGTTGGATGACTGATAAAAATTTTGAAAATGGGCGTGGCTACGCCCACTTTATGCAACACTCGCTTTATATAAAATCTATCAAACGCAAACAAACAATGAAAACATACAGCTGAGTATCCAATGTTCGATTCCACTCGAACTTAGGCTTCCTTACTTGTTTATTTTGCTTTTATACCCAGTTGTTATATGGCTATGTAGATTTCATCGTACCATACGAAAACTAGCACATTTCAAATTTCTGACGAAAGCTGGCAATTAAAAAATTCTGTACGAAAAGTAGCACATTCGACTTTTGGCTGACAAAAACTAGGACTTTTAGTTTTTGGCTGACGAAAAGTAGCAATGATTATGTATATACTGTTTTTACACTAAAATTGTTGTAAAATAGACCTCTGCACAATACCATTTGCCTCTTCTATATTTTCGAATACTCTATGCATTGTACAATTAGTCACAGCACAATTTCAATGCAGATACGAATATAACCCATATTTTCATTTGGAATACAAATACTATTTCTATTTGCTCTGTTGGAGCGATTAGTGTACACTATTCGCCACGATAGAATATAACATAATAATAACCATGTTATGAAGTATTCGCAAAACCTTATTGCTTCTTTGGTTTGTTTGTTTATTTAATGTGCATATGGCATTAAAGTGGACCAAAAATTAAAAGCCCAACAAACATATCGCACACTAAATCAAAAAGCGTTACAAATCAAAATTTTTCGAAATCGGATTTCTTCCATAAATTGGTACGCAGAATATATCTCTAGCGGCTGCCAAAAAATCTTTTCCATCAGTCTTTTTTAACTGAGAAATAATTATTATACTTAGCCTTTTCCCATATCATTGCCTTTAAAAATTAAAAAGTTTTTTGCCTCTCCTGAAAATTTTTGAATTTTTAGTTGTAACGCTTTTTGATTTAGTGTGCGATATGTTCCATTTTTTAATGATAAGAAATGTTTTTCTTGTTCATTATGTATCATCACTGATATAAAAGGAGAAAGAAATTTGGAGGCATTCGCACGACCTCTAAATTTTAATATATTAAGGAAAAATTTAGGTATAGATTTCCGTATTATATTCGCATGAAAATCGGGTTGTTCCGGGAATTTCGGGAGAACTTTATTTCCTTCATAAAACCACCTTAATATGCCAAATAAGTTTCCTAACTAATGCCGAAAAAATCAAAAGAATCGAAGTATTGGTTACCGAGTTATTTTAAAATATATAGAACAGTTGGAAATATGTAGATCGTAAAAAGCTCTGGTTCGAAATCTATTTTAGACATATGGTTTCTTGGGCAAAAAAGCTTGAAATTACCCAAATTTTTATAATTGCGATGTGTCCATTAATTTTTTTTTGGCCCCTACCAATCGACCCGCCCTAGTGTGTATGCATATGCACATACACACACTCATACTAGCAGCGTAATTTTGCTGAACACAACGTCTGGATCTGTGTTTATGAAAATATGTATGTACATATATATTTTTCGATTATATTCGAAGTATTCGCAAGTAGTGTACACTATTTGCAGAACCTTTTTAAGGTCATGTAATTGTCTCTACGAATAAGTAATTGTATTGGTTCTGTTTATGGTTGTGCTCTACTTGCGTTTATTCTAAAACGACAGAAACAAGTAGGTACTGTAATTGGACGGCCGCGAATATTTTGTTGGCCGTTTCGAATCCATTCGTGCAGCCTTCTATTGTTTAAACGAAATTTCTACTTTTCGTTGGTCAAAAATTGAAAGTGCTTGTATTCGTCAGCCACAAAATATCGTATGCCGATTTGTAGCTTTCCATTACCATTACTATTGCCATTAGCATTACCATTATCATTACCATTACTATTACTATTAGCATTACCATTACCATTACCATTACCATTACCATTACCATTACCATTACCATTATCATTATCATTATCATTATCATTATCATTATCATTATCATTATCATTACCATTACCATTATAATAATATAATACAATGGCACTATTATAACTCTGACGGGTTTTATGGAAGAGCTTCTCTCCCAATTCGAGGAGTGCTCCTTTTTTTGTTTTTCCTACTAATTGGGTGGACCTACAGTTTTATGCCGGCTCCGAACGGCGAATGCATTTTTTGTGAGAAGCTTTTTCATGGCAGAAATACATATACTCGGAGGGTATACCGTCCACTGCCGAGAGGTGACCGATGCTCTTAAAAAACCCAATAATTAGATTTTTACTAATTAGAAAAATTTTTTTGGTGTTTTTGTTCGGACCGTGGTTTGAACCCGAGATCTCTGGCATAGCAGGCGAGCACTCTACCCACTGCACCACAGCGGCCACAATTACCATTACCATAATCAAAACCGCAATCTTCTACAACTCTTGCCCATTCTATTCCTTTCCCATTCCCATTTCGCTTCTTTCTTCAGCTGGGTATACACATATTCCGCTCCTTCCACATTGAGACTATTTCACTTGCTTCCTCCTTAATTACTTTTGCTTATCATCTAATTTATGTAAGCGTTCCATTTAGTTGTGTACCTTTCTCATTTTTGGCCCTCGTACCCTTAAAAAATCATCATGTTTAATCTCTCAGTGCGAATCTCTAAAATTCATATGGAAATTTTCATATCAAATTACTCTAGCATTTGTATTCGTGTCCTCGCCTTCGGTGATAATTTCACTTTTATTAAATTTTTTTTAAAGAAATTTCGTAAGTTCGCAATGCAATTTCCGTAGACTTAACAAACCTTTTTTTGCCCGGCAGCGGTCGCAGTATTCAGTGTTAAGTCGCAGCATATGCTTGCTTTGTATTTTAGATAACCAAACTGTATTCCTAAACCTTTGTTATGCTCAGCATAGTTTCATAGTTAAATACCTATCCTCCTTCTCACTCCTTATGGCTTATCCTTTTGCTTAAACGTTCCTTAGTGTGCTTGTCCTTCTTATAACGTTCTAATAATGGTCCGCATACATATACATACTTATATAAGCATATTCCTAGTTATACATAGTTTACTTTAATCTTAATGCTTCGATTTGTGCGTTTGTATATTTCACTTGATTTTTATACCTTTCATGAGAATGAAATGGTATTATAACTTAGTGCCAAAAAATTTTTGTCGAAAGTACCAGAAGGAAGCGTGGGGGACCCACCAAAATATATACCGATATGATCAGAATCACGAGCTGAGTCGATTAAGCCATGTCCGTCTGTCCGTCTGTCCGTCTGTCCGTCCGTCCGTCTGTGTGAACGCAAACTAGTCCCTCAGTTTTTGAGATATCTGAATGAAATTCGGAATACAGGTATGTTGTTATATGCAGCTGATCATTTGTCGGAACCGGCCGAATCGGACCACTATAACATATAGAAAACAACCGATTATTCAGATATACATGAAATTTTTGGATGTAATTTGTGCATAACTTCCCCATTTAAACAGCTAAGGACATGAAACTTTGAAGTAGACGTGCCCATTTTGGCCCAAACAAGGTTACCGAAAATTGTCAAGATCGGACCACTATAACATATAGTTCCACAACATCCGATTATTCAGATATACACATTTTGGTGTATAACTCCTCCATTTTAACAGCTAACGGCCTGAAATTTTGAAGTATTTGTACCCATATGGACCCAAACGGGATTGCTGAAAATTGTTAAGATCGGACCACTATAACCTATAGCTCCCCTACAACCGATTGTTCAGATATGGACATTTTGGTGTATAACTTCTCCATTTTAACAGCTAACGGCGTGAAAGTTTTAAGTATTTGTACCCATATGGGCCCAAACGGGGTTACCGAAAATTGTCAAGATCGGACCATTATAACATATAGCTCCCATACAACCGATTGTTCAGATATGGACATTTTGGTGTATAACTCCTCCATTTAAATAGCCAAGACACCATTTTTTCTAATAAATCTTTCCATAAATAACCCACAGAATTAAAATTATAAATTAAACTTAATCCGGCTATGTACATACAGAGGTAACTTTTCATTTCCCCACTCATGAAAGGTATGAAGTCTTCGGTACAGCCGAAGACAGCCGCGCTTTTACTTGTTTTATTTTATTCCTGTCAGTACTCGTACTCTTGGTAACGGTACTTGGGTAGTTAAATCACGGTTTATGCTTTCTGCCCTTTGGCCATAAAAGTTTCTTTTGGCTAAACTGTCGCATTATTTTCTAACTTATGTTTGCATAAGTGCTACCATCTCTGTACATGTGTGAGTGCTTCTATATGAGAGTTCTTGTGCATTTGTATGTGCGTCCCTATAGGAAATCTAATAAACATAATTTCATATAGAGAAAATATACTTTACGGTTGTTATAAGTGCCGTTTAAAAGTTTAAGTGGTTGCTATTATGAAGCATATGGAAAGTAGCAGTGGTTTTTATTGACTTATAATAGTTTATGATTTTTATGCATGTTACGGTTATTACAATAACGTTAGATAAATGAAATTATGTACATAAAAGAAACCAAAGATTAAAAAAGTATATTTTTAAGGGCCTTGTCGTGGCGTTTTAGTTCAATAGAACGAATATTATTATTAGCAAACTTTATTTTATTATACCTTTCATGAGAATGAAATGGTATTATAACTTTGTGCCGAAAATGAAATATTGAAAGTACTAGAAGGAGGCGTGACAGACCTATCAATATATATACCGATATGATCAGAATCATGAGCTGAGTCATTTAGGCCATGTCCGTCTGTCCGTCCGTCCGTCCGTCCGTCTGTGTGAACGCAAACTAGTCCCTCAGTTTTTGAGATATTTGATTGAAATTTGGAACACGAGTGAGTTTTGATGCTCAATCGATCATTTGTCGGAATTGGCCGAATCGGACCACTATAACATATAGCTCCCATACAACCGATTGTTCAGATATACACATTTTGGGGTATAACTTCTCCCTTTTTACAGCTAAGAACACGAAAATTTGGAGTATTTGTACCCATATTGACCCAAACAAGGTTACCGAAAATTGTCAAGATCGGACTACTATAACATATAGCTGCCATACAACCGATTATTCAGATATACACATTTTGGTGTATAACTTCCCCATTTAAACAGCTAAGGACATGAAATTCTGAAGTATTTGTACACATATTGGCCTAAACAAGGTTACCGAAAATTGTTAAGATCGGATCACTATAACATATATCTCCCATACAACCGATTGTTCAGATATACACATTTTGGGGTATAACTTCTCACTTTTTACAGCTAGGGACATGAAACTTTGGAGTATTTGTACCCATATTGACCCAAATAAGGTTACCGAAAGTTGTCAAGATCGGACCACTATAACATATAGCTCCCATACAGGCGATTTTTCAGATATACACATTTTGTCGTATAACTCCTCCATTTAAATAGCCCAGACACCATTTTTTCTAATAAATCGTTCCATAAATAACCCACAAAATTGAAATTATAAATTATACTAAATCAGGCTATGTACATACATATGTGCATAGGTAGCTTTTCATTTCCCCACTCATGAAAGGTATGAAGTCTTCGGTACGGCCGAAGACAGCCGCGCTCTTACTTGGTTTTTATTAAAGTCAAACCTTTTTTGTTATTTTTTTTTAAGTTATGTTGTGCTTTCTTCTTCCTCATGCTGCTTCATACATTTCTTAATAGCCACAAAGTCACTTGTGTTATATTTAAACCACTACATTTTTTGTGGCAAAAAAATACAATCATAACCCATAAGCCATTTGAATATTTATGCGAAAAACAATAAAATTAAATTGTTTCCGCATAAACTTTGCAAAACAGTGAAAATAATGAACTCCATGTACCTAAGAGTCCAACGGTGTCGCTATATGAATATAATAAATTTTGAAATGAAATTTTTGTAGTGCAAAAAGGAAAAAAAAATGCATGCATATACATATGAAAAGGGGTTAAAAATAAAGCAAAAAAATAAAAAAATGGCAGCACTTACTATTTCACAAAATAAGCGCTTATCCTGCGAAAGGGAGTGTAGTATATAGTAACTATGAAGTTTGTCAATTGCAGGCAATCGTGCACTGCGAGCGCAAAAAAAAAGTCCAACCGGAGAATTGCGGAATTTCGGTATTTCATTTGCGCTAAGTGTTGACATAACTAAATGGCGCATGTGCTTTTATATACACTTACATACATATATTTCTGGCTGTTACTAAGTTATTCGCTTTTTTACTACTACTCCTTCTTTACCCTTCCTCCTTGCTGTGTGAGATATTGCTCTCTAATGCCGTACCCCCAATTGCGTGCTCGTAAAATAAAACTTCCCTTTCAGCGCAATAAAAGAGTAAGTAACTCATGAACGCCCACTTTGATTTCCATTTCAATTGTTCTTCTTTGCACTTTCCTTTTTTCCGGGTTGCTTTTGGTTATTTTATTGTTTTTAGTATTTTTTATATTACTTTCATAAGCGTCTTTTCGATGTTCTTCATACTTTTTTTTATTGTATTTTGTGAGTTCCTAACAGCATAATGTTTGTAAATGTACTTACTTATATACATACAGGGTGTACCGAATGTATTGCGATGGCATTTTTACTCATTTGTAAAAGATCAAATCAAGTTTGCTACCTCTTCATATAGTTATCAGGTCAGTTACGAGGTTGTGTACTTGTTTTGAGGTAACTGTCCCTCTCTCTCATTTAAGCTTCGCCACGAGAATGGGCTGGATTTGGTATACATAACGAAGATTCCGTCTTTTCCAAGCTGAATAAAGAAGCTAAGAAAATGGGTTTGGCGGTTAACAAAAACAAGACGAAGTAACTTCTGCCATCACACAAAGAAACGGCATGTCTTGGCAGTCACGTTACTGTTGATAGCTACAAGTTGGAAACCGCTAATAAAAAAAAATAATGTCAGCATGAAATCCCATTGAAGAATCACTCTTGCCAATAAGTGCTACTTTGGACTAAGTAGAAAATTGAAAAGCAAAGTCCTCTCTCAACGAACATAAATCACGCTCTATAGGATGCTCATCGTTTCAGTCCTCGTGGCGCCGTATATGTTTACGCCAAGGGTCGTTCGCCGAAAATAAAACAATACCACTAAGGGAAAAGGCCGAAGCCAGAAAAACCCTTCTTTATTTAGAAACCGGCACCGACACGCACAGAACGAGCACACATCAAAAACTAACTAACTTCGTTCAGAGGCGGCTTCACCTGTGCGGCAGGTCGCTCGCCCAGTGTTGCCGTCTCTGTACGAAACAGTATATGAGAAGCATGGACAATGTCAAAATCAGATGAGATGGCACTTGGAGTTGGAGTATTCGAGAGAAAATTACTTCCAGTATTGATGGAGTTTTAATGATGAACTGTACGAGCTTTACGCAGGCATCGGTATTATTCAGAGGCTGCGTTGGGCAGGATGAAGATGCTCCGGCCCAGAAAGTGTTTCTATCGAAACCCGCCAAAGGCAGAAGAAAAGGTAGAGCTCCACTGCATTGGGATGATAAGATGAAGTTCTTCGAGCAGTCCTCCCTGGCATTTCCAATTGGCGCCATGCAGCACGAAACAGAAACACCTGACGCGCTTTATTGGAGTCAGAATCGTCTAGACTGTTACGCGCTAAGTAAGAAGAAGAATGAAGGAAGGAAAAATATACCGAATGATCGCAATTGCGATCACTTTTTCAAAATAGCAGTTCACTACTTATTGGCAACTGCTATCGATGTAGCAAGTAAGCAGTTCACCTATGTGAATCGCAAAAGCATTATAAATTTCTTTTTGTTTACACTTTTGAGCAGACCACATACGTACATATATAGAAATATAAGAAAAAAAAATTATTGAATTTACAATTTGTCTTTGAAAAATATTTACAACCAGCGATATTACTGCGGAATGCGTTGTTATTGCTATCAGTTTGTTAACATAAAATAAAGACAGGTTAGTGATGGGCGAGTCCGAGATGTTTAGACAATCGAGAGAATCGCCATCGTTGCAAAATCACAATCGAGTCAAAAGTTGACTCGCTCCTCGACTGCACAATCGAGATGTTTTTGCGATTGTTCCGAGTCGGCGAGTCGGAGGTTGTTTCGATGACATCTCGACTGCACAAGCGAGATGTTTTTGCGACTGTTCCGAGTCGGCGCCGGCTGTTGTTTTGATGATATGTTTTAGTTGATAAAATAAACTGAATGAGGTTTGTTGATAAAGAAAGTAGGATTTTTAATGGAAGTGAGGCAAATACATAAATAAATTAACCAAATTGAAAAATATGCTATACATAGACGCTGCATTATTGCAATCACAACAAAAGAGTGTCGTGCATAATAATAATAATAATAATTAATTATTTAAACATTAATAAATTTTCTGAAGTGAGACGCTTATGAAACAAATGAATTTTACGAGTAGCAACAACGGCAATAGATTTGTACCACTCTGTATGTTTTGTAAAGCAATTTTAATATTCAGGCGGTAACAACAATTATTATGTATTTTTTGCAGCGAGTCCGAGATGTTGTAGGGTTGCTTTGAAAACGAGAGGAATCGTTGGCGAGTCCGAGATGTTTTAGCGATTGTTTCGACTGACGGCCATTTACGACTTGACTCGAATACGAATGAAAACCATCGAGAGCATTCGAGATGTTTCAACAATCGAGAGAATCGAATAAAACATCTCGGACTCGCCCATCACTAAGACAGGTTATATCGCTCAGAAAACGCAAAATTAATCTCTACCGGTAACTGATGATTTTATACCAGTCCATGCAATCGCAATAGCAGTTTAAAATCACAGTGATTTAAAAATAGCAATCACCGAAATCACAGATATCGAAAAATCGCAGTTTGGCTCATCTCTAATAGAGATTTCGTTTTCAATCGTTTCAGAATTTCTAACCTAGCTGAGTGTTTATAGAATCATAGCACCAGCTTTTTATCCATCGATTTTATTTTTTTCAGAGACCTGATTGCCACGAGTATTGTCCTCGTTGACCGTGAAGCCTATTTTCGATGCGGTTAGAGAATTAACATATTTATATCACTCATTGCACCCTTCACCCTGTGAATAAGCAACCATATACAAATACATTGAAATCTTTTACATTTCTATTTCAGTCGAGACTGTGATTTTGCTTTTTACGACTTTATAAATTTTTTCCGTCACATACTTATGTACATACATACATATGCATTTTAATAACCATTTTCTTTTCGTGGCGATTCTTTTTTGGCTCTACTATGCCTTTTCTTCTACACCCTTTCCTCCGCTGTCCTTTCCATTTAAAACATATTCGCTTGATATATGCGAGTACGATAAGCCAGCGTAATTTAATGTGTGTTTAGTCCATGTCCGGATGTGGTGCCATATGTGGCCTTTTTTTATTTATAGATGCATGAAGATTCATCGGAAGTAAAATATATGCGAATGCTGGCGCGTCGCTAGTCGCTGGAATTCAATGATGGTGATGTAGAAATCCTATTAAGCTTAGTTTAAGTTAATGGATAATAAGACGAAGAAAACAAATATAAGAGCGGTGGAAATCAGGTGAAAGAGGTAACCATTTCAGGGTTTCTGTCGGGTTGTCGAGAGCAAAGGAAGTGTGTTAAGAAAATAATTTTAAAATGTAACTTGAATTTAGTACTATGAACATTAGAGTGGTTCTTGAAAATATAATGAACACATTTTTTCTGTCTCACCCCCTAAATCGGTTAAAGTACGGTCAAAGATACCACATATATATGTATGTATATATACCAATCGGAACGGTTATGTTGCGTCGCAAAGTTCAGATAATCATATGGGACCCCTCTGCGACACCCCTTAATCGATCTGGGCCAACATTTATATTTGGTATCAATTGTCTCCATATATTTGGATGTACCCTATTTGGATCACCCTAATGTACAAACATACATACATATCTCTCTGAAACAATTCCTTTATCGAAAAGTTAGCAACAACTTTCTTCCCAACTGTTAAACTCAAGTCTTTTCATAAATCAAAACTACATATATCTAATCGTATAAGCAAATTAGTCACGATTATTACGCAAACAAAACTTCATCAAGATCTGCAAATTTATTTGACTTGTCACGCGTAAACTTTTCATAAATAAAAGAAAGAAAAAGGAGATTATATTATTGCATACAAATACACTAAAAAAGAGCAACAACAGCGCTATCTTCTTATCTCACATATCAACTACAATACTTTGTGCTTTGCGTCTCTAAGTTCTCATCATGCGTGCCGCAAACTTTTTTGCAACATTTCGCACACAACAAATTATTTACGAAAACAAATTAAGTGCGTCATCTGTCACATGGTCACATGATAGATTCATCTGTTCATCTCTTCTACTATTTAATACTAAACAAATGCTTTGCATAGAGCCGGTGAATGAACAGACATGAACAGAAGAACAAAACCCGGAGCATTCTTTGCATAGGAAAACAAGTTGTTTTGTGCAATGATTGCCTATTTTGTTGAATAAAATGCAAATGAAAAGAGGTTTTTGGCTTGAGTGTGGTTAAAATGAATATACTCAAGTGCGAGACGTGAGCAACGTAATAAAGCAAACACTGAAGCTTTTAAGGGCGAAAAGCTTGAAGAAAGAAATGACGAAAGGACTGATGTTCGGAAGATTTGAAGCAAGGAGCTTCAGAAGGACTGAAGCACTAAAAGACCAAACAAATGAAGTGCTCGAATGAGGGACGGATAGTCCAATGAATAAAAAGAAGGAAAGCTCGGAAAGTCTAAAAGGCGAATGAAAGGAAAGAGTAAAAGACGGAAGTGTCGATGTCCAAAAGGACTGAAAAATTGAGGTTTCGAAGGTCTGAAAAACATAAGCATGCACCTATGCTACACTCTTCCGACTATAAAACGCACATAAACCGGCAGCAAGAGCAACATCAGCCGGAAAACAAGTGTTAAGCAAAAGAGCATCCAAAACTACGTGATCATATTCTGAATGCGAAACCGAAAAATGAAACTGAAATGTTGAAGTAAAACCGAATTGAACTGTGCGGCACCGGCACGTTCGTGCATTTCGTGTTGGAATGCTTACGCATTACATTACACATACCAATGAACTTGGAGACATTGAGAGGAGCATTGTCTTTGATGCCGACGCAGGGAACGGTGCGAGGAACCGCCTGAATTGGTGCTGCTGCTGCGGAGAAAAAACATATGTAAACAATTTTCCAGCGCGCTATCTCAGTTATGCCAGAACATCGTTAGGGTGTGTCAATCAAAAAAACAAGCTATGGGCGGGCGTAAAGCTCATAAGAGCTGAGTGAGATGGCTGCGAGATGAGAGCAGCTTGGAAAAGCCGGCACAGGCGTGGGTGCTGCGCCAAATTTCGGGTGTGAGAAAATATACAAATTTAATTTATCTGTATCAGTTGTAGACGCCTCCATTGCCAGCTTCATTGCCTTCATTCCACCGTCTTCCTCGTCGCCGTCGTCCTAGTCCTTGTTCTCATGTGCATACAAAGGATAATCCACAAACGAATTCATCTTCATTGCCAAAAAATGTCTGACAAGTGTTAGCTGAGCGCAGGGGCTGCGATTGGGTCTGCTCCTTTCTTTTTGCGTTCATTAGTTATTTTTTGGTTGTGTGTGTATGTGCAAAGGATAGTGCATTTTTGTGCGAATATGCTGCTTATGGTTGTTGGTATGATGTTATAGTGAACGTGACAGGACTTTCAATTTTTACTATCGCAATTGAGACAAACAGATATCGAAAACGAAAAAAAAAATTGGAATGCAAAAATAGTTTGAATTGTTTGTTTTTTAGTTTTTTTTTTCTCCCTCTTCATTTCGATTGCAGTTGGCACGCAAGTGTTGATTGGAGCTTTATTTTCTATAATCAGAATTATTTCATGTGTGATAGAAAGTAATATAAAGATTAAAGTGCTGGAAAAACTATCTACACAAAAGAAATGCTGGAGTTACATTTTTATTAATTTTTAAATAAATTCGGGAATTATTTTAGATGGTTTATTTATGGTATTCTTGGCTAACTGCTATGGACTAATTAAAAAAATAATTGCATTTTTTTCCTATTTTTACTATAACTTAACTTTTCTCCAAGCCCCTTTTAAATTATATCGACATCATTTTCAAACCTCCTTTAAACATTTTAAAGCTCAATTTCCACTCAATAATTAAAAAGTTTTTCGCATACATGCAAAAAAAAAAGTGACAGCTGCGCCCTTGCTCTAGCTACAAATTTGATTAAAAGTTCAGTAAAACAGTAAAATAGTAAAGAGAAAAGGAAGTCTAGTCAAACTCCACCATCCGCATTAATCATTTACGCTCAGCCTGTCCGCAACACGCCACATTCATAACTTTTTCTAAACAGTCCTCCCACTGCCTTGTCGCCTTCACTGTAGCTAAGCACCCTTTCGACGTTTCGTATGTCGCACCTCCCTCCAGCTTTGCTTATCCATAACTAAGAGGAGTAAATGCCAATATAAATATCCTTTCACATGCTGCATAACAATTTTGAAATATTATCTGCAACCATTTTCATTATCCCTTCAACTACAAACACACACAGGCACAACACACTTGTATCTAAATATGTTTGTACATATATACTTGGTAACTGTCCATGTCGGTTGTGCGCATCGTTAATAAATTTGGGGTTAAAATTGCCATTAACTGTAACTCATCAATTTCAACTTTGCTCCACATTTCATTTGAACTTCGTTGGCTGCGGCTGTGACGCCCAAAAGCATGCTTCAACCGCGCGCATTGCATGTCAAGGCATTCTGTTTTTTTGCTTTGCTGTCTTTTAAAGTTCATTAAGCGTGCTAAAATGCATGAATACATACCAAGTATTCAGTTTCATATTTATCGAAAATATTAAAGCAGCAAAGCGGGATGTTGAAAATCTTAACTTGATTTATTTTCGTGGCGCTTCAAGTTAATTGGGAGCGAAAATCATATCAAAAATCTTTGAATATTTGCGTGTGTTTGTGTGTTTACTTAATTATTATATTTAATTTAGAAATCTTACACTTTTGTTTGCATGCGGGGACAATCGGCGCAAATGAAGGGTTAATGTAGAAAAGGGTTAGATATCTTATTCAAATAGTTGTCTTCACAAAATTAATAACTTTTAATGCATAGAAATATCTAATTACACATATGTACATATTTATGTAAAGAGAGAACTGCAATTTAAAGGGTTGTAAAAGGGGGAATTTCTAGGAAAAATCTGTACATGACGATTCATAGCTACATACATACATATACATACATATACATGATATATCGGTATAGAATTTCATAGAAAATAAATTCAGCTGCATTGAGTCAATATTAAGACAGTAAATCTCAAGTATGTTCTCAAAAAGGGTTTTAGTTTGTTATACCCAATTTTCGACAAACCCATTATTATATTGAACTAGCTTCACAGCGACGAAAAATGATTTTGTGTTATAATGAGTATTTCCCTCTACCTTTGCCTCCCTTTCCTTCCAATCGCACATCCCTTCCATTTTTCTTTTCCTTTTCCTTTTCCTTTTCCTTTTCCTTTTCCTTTTCCTTTTCCTGTACCTTTACCTTTTCCTTTTCCTTTGCCTTTGCCTTTGCCTTTGCCTTTGCCTTTTCCTTTTCCTTTACCTTTTCCTTTTCCTTTTCCCTTTCCTTTTCCTTTTCCTTTTCCTTTTCCTTTTCCTTTTCATTTCCTTTTCCTTTTCCTTTTCCTTTTCCTTTTCCTTTTCCTTTTCATTTTCCTTTTCCTTTTTCTTTTCCTTTTCCTTTTCCTTTTCCTTTTCCTTTTCCTTTTCCTTTTCCTTTTCCTTTTCCTTTTCCTTTTCCTTTTCCTTTTCCTTTTCCTTTTCCTTTGCCTTTTCCTTTTCCTTTTCCTTTTCCTTTTCCTTTTCCTTTTCCTTTTCCTTTTCCTTTTCCTTTTCCTTTTCCTTTTCCTTTGCCTTTGCCTTTTCCTTTACCTTTTCCTTTTCCTTTTCCTTTTCCTTTTCCTTTTCCTTTTCCTTTTCCTTTTCATTTCCTATTCCTTTTCCTTTTCCTTTTCCTTTTCCTTTTCCTTTTCCTTTTCCTTTTTCTTTTCCTTTTCTTTTTCCTTTTCCTTTTCCTTTTCCTTTTCCTTTTCCTTTCCTTTTCCTTTTCCTTTTCCTTTTCCTTTTCCTTTTCCTTTTCCTTTTCCTTTTCCTTTTCCTTTTCCTTTTCCTTTTCCTTTTCCTTTTCCTTTTCCTTTTCCTTTTCCTTTTCCTTTTCCTTTTCATTTTCATTTTCCCTTTCCCTTCCTCTTTATCTTTTCCCTTTCCCTTTATCTTTCATTTTCGTTCCCTTCTTGTTTGGTTTCCCTATCCCTTTCCTTTTCTCTATCGCTCTCTCTTACCTTTGCTTATTCATTTTCCCTCGCCCAAACCTTCTCCGAATCCTTTACCCACTCCGTTTTGTGCCCCATTTCCTTTTCTACTTCTTTTTTCATTTTCCTAAGGCACCGGGTCGTTAACATCGAAGAGAGCTTTATATAGAAACCATGATTTCTGCTTTTGATTTGATATCATCAAAAAACCTTCGAGGGTTATCCTTAGTCGTCCATTATATATTACACCGCCCACTCTACTACACTATGAGCAAATAAATAACGTAATGCGCGCTGATTGAATTTTCCAAATTGGCTTATGTACTTAAAATAAATTTTGTAAATGCAATATAAGTCTCCTTTTTAATTTTTTTTTAATCTATTTAACTAAGAAAAAATAAATTTCCTACACTAATTAAGTTTCAGCAGGATTAAAAGTTGCTCAAGTAGCTTACAAATTACGTATTTAAATATGTAGGTAAGTATGTAATACCTTGCCAAACTCGTCCAGCTACTGTGGTCAGCTGCGGTGGAGCTGGGGTCGCATTTCAGTGGATTTGAATTCGTTGGCTGAAATTAATTTAACAAAACTTAATGCCATTTTATTATGCTGCGTATTTTGCATTAAACATGCGAACTTCCTTCCTAATTTCCATTTGGTCAGTAGAACTTTTGCTATAAAAGTTTCTTTTTAATTTTTTCCGTTAGCAATTAAATGGCTCGCATTTCACTTTCGCGTCTTAATTTTTATTGCCGAATATATGTACGTATATGTATACTCGTACATATGTATGTATTTTGTATCATAGCTCTCTCTCCCTGCCTCTGTTTTTCTTTTTCCTAAAAAGTTAGGGTGCAGCCAGACCAGGCAAGAAAGTACATTCCGAAAGTGAAAAATTAAAAGTTTTGTATTTGTTGTTTTTAGAAAAGCTTCTGTTCTCTGGGCTTTACGCAAAATATATATTTTTGTCTCACTCACTCACCGCTCCCTTCAATCTTTCTATTTCTTTCCACACATTCTTGTAATGCTTTCAATTTTAATTTCTTGCAAATCTAATTGCCTTCAAAATGTGTCTCAATTAAGTTTGTTGGCGCTTTTTGCTTCAGTCTTGTTTGTTATACTTCCGTGGCCCATTTAATCAATTTCACAATTCCAAAATAATAATTAGTATTCTGGGCGCGCGTTATTCGTGGATATTATGGCAAAAGTTTTTATTGGCGAATTTACTAATTAAAAGTTTTTGTTAGAAATAAAAAAATTGTTGCGAGTTTGAAATTAAATGGTACTAATTGTTGAGATTGTTATCTTCGTGAAAAGAGCAGCGTTAAGTTAATTAGTTAAGAGGATTTAAATTCGACTGGAATGTTTCAGGGAGAGAGTTTCACTTGCTCGAAAATACTATGTTCTCTGAAAGGAACTAGAGTTTCAAGGTACTTAACAATTTATCTTCACTTCACTTCGAATACAGGCACAAGTTCAGTAAAGGCAGATCTGGATCGATGGTCTACAATGCTTGTGAATTTCTTTGTCATCTTGTTGCTATAGACCACAAGTAACAATATTTCAAGATTCCGCAAGCTTCTTAAAGAAGTACGAAAAACTCACTAAGCAAAAACCAGTATTTGCAACAATTCCAAAAAGCAATAATTACAAGCAGACGCGAAACCGCCGGACCAGATTACGGTGTTAATGTTTTGGGCAAAACAAACAATTTTTATAGGCAAATTATAAATTCATTAGCGACAAGTGGACGAATCGGCGAGTCAACGAGTGTGGAGCAGTCAATGCGAAGTCACGTACACAGCGGGACACTTTAATATTCATGCTGCAGTGCAACCAAAAAAGCAAAAAAAAAAAAAAAAAAAGATAGGGAACAGCAGCAGACGAAATCAATGAAAGGCTCCGACAACTAACTACCAGTCAGGCGCGGATCCAGGATTTCGGCAAGGGGGGGGGGGTTTGAAAATTTCTTTTTTTGGAAGATGTTTTTTAATGGCAGACGTTGGTGAAAATATGGACTGATACCACCTACTATTATTATTCTATATACAGACATTTCTGACCAAATTAATTCTGTACAATCCCGATAAAAATAGGGATAAGAAAGAAAAGAAAATAAATTTGCGATTTGGCAATTTGCGAATAGCATTTGACAAATTTGATTTTATGCACGTGCGTCCAAAGGTACCTACATGAACTTTTTTCGCACACTCAAAAAAAAAAATTTCTCTCGATCAAAGACATAATTTTCCTTATTTTGAACACGCGTCCCCATACAAAATTTTCTTTGTTTTGTGTAAATTTTCTCAAAAATGTGGAAAAAACATAAAAAACTTTCAAACAAATTCGTTGCCATGGGGATTTGTATGGGAATTTAATTTCTCAAAATTAAAGAAATCAAGTCTTCAAAACAAGGAAAGTTGGGAATGGAATGGCGCTTAAAGAATTTTTCATTATTTTAATGTATGAATTTTTTCAAAACAAGTATATGAAACCATGGTAATGCATGTAACAACAATATTTTATAAACCTTTTAACATGTTTTAAGGAAAATTTACTCAAAACAAAGAAAGTAGTGTTCAAAATAGGTAAACAATTTCTTTGACCCCTCCATATATTCTTTTTCTCTCAGTGCATGTAGGTACATATTTTGGATGTTATGTGGTGTGCCCAGTATACATGAATAAAATATATATTATTTTTTATTCATTTTTAAATATTTTTTTAATTTTTAAATAAATAAAAAAAAAACAAAAAAAAAAAAATACAAGCCACAGGCACACGGTGGGTAGGAAGCGACGATAGGTTGCATGAAAATGTCGACAAAAAAGGAAAGTGGGGTTGCGTTATGTGATGTTCATAGATGAAACATCCGTTGAAATTAAAATCCGAGCTGCTCCTTTTTCAAGGATATCTACATTTTTTGTTTTTTTTTGAAAGGATCAAATATTGACGAAATCGAAAATTTGCCAAAGTCCAAATTTTTCCGATTTCAGTACATTATCTGGTAGCTAAAGGATACAAAAAAAGGTATTAAGAAGGAAACAGGACACATGTAATGGAAAAATCCAATGTGAACAGGACCTAAAGGATAACCACTGAAATATAAAATAACACAAAAAGTGCCTACTTTAATTTGCGTATAACTCCTAAAATGTTAACTCTACGTGAAAATTCCTTATAATGTGTTTCATTTAGAATAAATAAAGAAATATTTTTTTAATATACAATTTTGATGTACCTGCAGTGCTTAATGTACTTTGGTGCATCTAAAGTGAAAATTTCAAAAAGGACACGTTTTTTTATGGTGCTATTTTAAGTTCAAATA
This sequence comes from Urophora cardui, assembly GCA_960531455.1. Taxonomy (NCBI): domain Eukaryota; kingdom Metazoa; phylum Arthropoda; class Insecta; order Diptera; family Tephritidae; genus Urophora; species Urophora cardui. The sequence continues at coordinate 150,086,469 of OY482670.1, forward strand.
TTTTGCTAATTTATGTAAATATTTTAATCTAATGATCCAACTCTCATTCTTGCATACTTATACGTTAATATTAAAAAGAATTAGAGCTGAAATACGCGCTAGATGTGCACGGTGGACGATCGCCGGCTAAAAACTTACGTAAAATGATAATCTAATCTGCTTCATAAACACACAGCAAGCGTGAATAACATCTCCAACATTTTTTTTTTAACTAAAATTAGTACCAGCACACAGTTAGGCATATATTCGTTGGGCCAACGTTTTTTCAATATTTCCATGCAAACTATTGTTGCTTCCCGCCCACCGTGCACAGCTAGCGCTTATCTCAGCTCTAACTTTTTTTTAGTATTAATGTATAGATATGTAGGAATGAGATTTGGATCATTAGATTAAAATATTTAGATAAACTAGCAAAATATTGGAACTTAAAATAGCACCATAAAAAAACGTACTTTTTTTTTGAAATTTTCACTTTAGATGCACCAAAGTACATTAAGCACTGCAGGTACATAAAAGTTGTATATTAAAGAAATATTTCCTTATTTATTCTGAATGAAACATATCATAAGAAATTTTCACGTGGAGTTAACATTTTAGGAGTTATACGCAAATTAATGTGGGTACTTTTTGTGTTATTTTATATTTCAGTGGTTATCCTTTAGGTCCTGTTCACATTGGATTTTCACTACAGGTGTCCTGTTTCCTTTTTAATACCTTTTCTTGTATCCTTTAGCTACCAGACAATGTACTGAAATCGGAAAAATTTGTCGTCGCTTCCACTGTGGGCAGGATTCGAACAGCGATCGACAAAATGCGAATCAAAGGCGCTACAGCTACGCCAACGAGCCATTTACATTGTGCATGTCAAACGCTGTACTTTAATTGTATTTCTTTCAACTACCTACTATGCTCGCATCTTTTTCGATGGACGACAAGTGCGCAATTGTCTTTTCACACATATATATATGTGCATATAAAATATAATCTGAAAATAAATGTCGAGTTTTTCCTTTGGACAGCTAAACCCATCCAACCATTGCTTTTGGAATGATAGAGTTTTCCTTGATCAGTTTGGGAAATTTGGGCGCAGAATCTATAAAGGCATTAATTTGGGATCTATGATAAACCACAATGGGGGGGGGGGTTTGAACCCCCAAAACCCCCTCCCCCCGTGGATCCGCCCCTGCTACCAGTACAAGCAATTATGATTGCGGTGGAAAATGAGCATTATTTGTGCATAAAATCAACAGCAACAAGATTGGCAACAAATATGAAATGCGTAGGGAAATTATTATTTTCTGTGTTGTTGTGTGTTAAAGGATGTAAGCGATAAGCGAAGCTACAGCAGAAAGATGTTCTAAAAATGGTTCCGACGCTGCTTCGTTACTCTTTCAGCCCCTTAAGTACAGTATAATTGCAGTCCACTTGGTGCCCAGCTCAAATGTTTTCGCCATTGAGTTGTTTTGTGCATTTAAACAAATTAACGCATCATAAGATTTTTTTTTAAAGTCTGCATATTCTCTAGCTTGTTTTAGTTGATTAAACAAACGATCAGTTACTGCGATTTGATACATATAATTAGGGTTGCCAGATACCTTTCCCGAAAAAATCAGTATATTGCCTTCCAAAAAAGAAAAACAATATATGCGGAGAAAATCGTCATTATTACTGGCATTTTGTTTTTGTTTCCGTATCGTTAACTGTCAGTAATGTTTCTATGACATTTAACGTTCGCGTTGCTTCCTTCTTCCTAATTATTTCATGCTTATGCCGTGGTTATGCTTACGAGCAAAACACCGATGAAATTCGGACACATTTTCATCATCGGTGAGAGGTGGTTAAATCGATGATTAGAGCGCACATACACAACATAACACATTTTTGCCCTGAATCCTCGCCGTGCTAGGTGCTTATTTCACCCAGCAAATTTGATCGATGTGGGAGTCCGAAAATTCTCTCACTCGTCGGAGTGCACAACGGCAATTACACGTTGCTCGTCGAGTATTGTCGTAAGCATAACCACGGCATTACAGACGTCAAATGATTACAGTTGGAAAATTAAAAACAGTGCAGGGTCATAAAAATTAATCTTTTTAGTGTCGGCTAAAAATCAGTACAAATCAGTAGAAATCCAAAAAATCAGTATGTATTTCTTAAGGTTTTTAAAACCATCAGTACGGGGCACGAAGAATCAGTATTGTGCTGATCAAATTAGTACGTCTGGCAACCCTACATATAATTAAGGTAAAGACTTGTAGATTCTTCGCGTCAATATGTTACACAGCACCGATAAGCGATTACCATAGTAGTTATGGAACTCATGGGGTTAGTGCTACATTTAAAGTGCAATGCCTTTGCAACCTCTCCAGGAAGCCTTTCCACTTAAATATATACTACATAGACGGCTCAAAATTAAATGCTAAGGTCGAAGGCGTAGTCTTTAAGGTTTAGATGTAGAAAGAGCTCAAAGCGTGAACAGCTTTTCTTGATTATGCCGAGCCTTTTCGAAACAACATCACTTTTTCTTTTCATATATACAAAAACCACACTCTGCCGCCATTATCACAAGACAATAACTCATAAAAACCTTTCTCTTTGCAGCACTTAGATTATTGAAATTGAAATAACATTTTATTGTTGCGCGGACGGTCATTAGTCGCGCGAAAACATGAGCGCAAAAGGAATTTGATATGATGCCCAGACAAGTAATAAAAATGGGCTGAATGACGTAAATGCTATTTGATGAACAACATGAAACGTGAACAATAACAACAATAATAACAACAATAATAACAACAACAATAACACCAACAACACCAACAACAACAACAACAAGACAATATCCCAAGACATAAAAGGCAACAAGTTTTGAAGAAAAAGGAAAAGAGTAAAGAAAACAAGTATGTACTCGTAACCAGGGACCCAAACAGTTATAACTTTTAAAATAAAAGTCCTTGCAAAACAGTTATTTTTGGACTTTTTAATATATTTGAAACAAAAAAAAGTTATATCCGGAGTTTTATTTTTTAAGTCCAAAAATAACTGTTATATCCGGACTTTTATTTTTTAAGTCCGAGAATAAAAGTTAAATCCGGACTTTTATTTTTTCCGGCCAAAATAAAAGTCCTTCTTAATAAATAAAAATAGGTAAAAAAACTTTTTAAGTTAAACGGTTTTATGTTATACATACATTGCAATGTTTAAGATAAATGTACTAAAAACCAAAAAATAATAAAATAGATACAGTCGTGGGAATTATAAACATTTGCATAGACTAGACTAAAATAAAACCGTGGGGCACGTCAATTGTCTACAATCGTTGATTAAAATGTTTGTTTTGTAATGTTACACTATAATTAGGCAGTTGTTCAACCGACAACGATGGACGTGTGATAAGTAGGGCTAGAATGTGGAAAAAAGCTAGCAAGCTCGATTATAAGCGAGTTTTAGGGTTTCATAGTGGTGAGCGAGTAGTACTTTTATCATATGTTTTGTCGATTAAAGACAAACTACGAGCAGTGAAACGATTCCTCGTGTGAATGTCCAACGATAAACTAGTTGCAACATCTCTTTTATTAACATGGAGTGTATAACTATTGGAATTTCCATGAGCAAGAAAATAGTAAGTATTTTCCTCACCGTCTGCGGGCCAACTGCCTAACGACGAATTAAACGATTCTTCTATCGCACATTAAGTCGATAATTTGTAGACAATTGACGTGCCCCCCGGTTTTATTTTAGTCTAGTCTATGCAAATGTTTATAATTCCCACGACTGTATCTATTTTATTATTTTTTGGTTTTTAGTACATTTATCTTAAACATTGCAATGTATGTATAACATAAAACCGTTTAACTTAAAAAGTTTTTTTACCTATTTTTATTTTCTAGTTTTTAGTTTTTATTTCGCATTCTGTTTAATTCATTTAGTGCTTCATTATTGCAAGGTTTCTTGCCCGTTAGTTTATTGCAGTCCAACGCCTCTATAGCGACCCACGCGCCACCTATCGGAAGTTTTTTAGGAAAATATTTCCTTTCAAGGTAGTAATACATGTTCCGAATTTCAGCCAAATCGGACCATAAATGCGATTTTTGTAAATATAGCAACCCACGCGCCACCTAGCGGAATTTTTTTTTAAGAAAATATTTCTTTTCAAGGTAGTAATACATGTTCCGAATTTCAGCCAAATCGGACCATAAATGCGATTTTTGTAAATATAGCGACCCACGCGCCACCTAGCGGAATTTTTTTTAAAGAAAATATTTCTTTTCAAGGTAGTAATACATGTTCCGAATTTCAGCCAAATCGGACCATAAATGCGATTTTTGTAAATATAGCGACCCACGCGCCACCTAGCGGAATTTTTTTTTTAAGAAAATATTTCTTTTCAAGGTAGTAATACATGTTCCGAATTTCAGCCAAATCGGACCATAAATGCGATTTTTGTAAATATAGCGACCCACGCGCCACCTAGCGGAATTTTTTTTTTAAGAAAATATTTCTTTTCAAGGTAGTAATACATGTTCCGAATTTCAGCCAAATAGGGCCATAAATGCGATTTTTGTAAATATAGCGACCCACGCGCCACCTATCGGAATTTTTTTTTCATAATATTGCATTGTCATCGGGGTTATACATGCGTGCAAAATTTCAGATTAATCGGTTGACAGGAAGAGGGTGAAATTTGAATTACTAAATTTGACCCAAGAATAAAGAATAAATAATAAAACAAACGGGGTGAGCTAAATAAAACCGTTTAAAAACGAACGGCTTATGCGATTGGAATAAAATTGGTACCAATCGATTCGTATTGATTTCCAGAATCCAAAATGTATACTTCTTTAACATTATATATTACTAATACTACGAATTTAGCATAAACAGACATACATCTATTTTCTCATATGGGCATGAATAAGTGATCTTCGTGTCAAGATAACTCGGAAACTAGATCCGACACAGAAAAATGCAAATGATATTCGGAATTAGGAATGAAATTTACTTTAGAAAAGTCTTATTTCGTTCTTCGTGGCCAAAGTTGATCAAAAAGTGTTGATTTAAAATAGCAAAAAAATGTAATCCGGACTTTTATTTTCCATGTCCGAGAATAAAAGTCCTTTCTAATAAAAAACGAACAGCTTATGCGATTGGAACAAGATTGGCACCAATCAATTCGTATTGATCTCCAGAATCCATAAATGTATACTTCTTTAACATTATGTATTAATAATACTACGAATTTAGCATAAAAACACACACAGCTATTTCCTCATATACTATGCATACCAAGTGGCAAAATGCATGCAACTGGTGTTGATCAAAAAGAACTTTGGCCACGAGGAACGAAATAAGACTTTTCTAAAGTAAATTTCATTCCTAATTCCGAATATCATTTCCATTTTTCTGTGTCGGATCTAGTTTCCGAGTTATCCTGACATGAAGATTACTTATTCATCCCCATATGAGAAAATAGATGTATGTCTGTTTATGCTAAATTCGTAGTATTAGTAATATATAATGTTGAAGAAGTATACATTTTTGGACTCTGGAAATCAATACGAATTGATTGGTACCAATTTTATTCCAATCGCATAAGCCGTTCGTTTTTTATTAAGAAGGACTTTTATTTTGGCCGGAAAAAATAAAAGTCCGGATTTAACTTTTATTCTCGGACTTAAAAAATAAAAGTCCGGATATAACAGTTATTCTTGGACTTAAAAAATAAAAGTCCGGATTTAACAGTTATAAGAGGACTTTTTCCCAAAAAGTTAGAAAAATAAAAAGGATGCATGATTGATCCTGTAAAGGTCCTGGAAGTCATTTTGGTGTCATGGGTGTTCACTTAGCATCATTTTTTGGCCCGGACTTTTTTGACCTCCGAAAAAAAAATAACTGTTAAAATGGGTCCCTGCTCGTAACTAAAATAATAACGACGATAAATAAATCGAACAAGAAAGCGCATGTAACACCTCAACGCCGGATTAACGTACGAGACAATAAAAAGGATTTTAAACGAATTTAAACAATGATCCAGGCACTGGATGAAGGCATCGATGATGCAGTGGATGCAGATGCTGTGTAAGAAGGAAATATCATCTCTCTGGCATAGTTTGAGTATGAGCCTGTGCATATGGATGCGAACTTAATGCCTAGTTAAACGCAGAAAATGCAACAACATTGCAGCTGATGAAATTGAAAAAAAAAATAAAAATAAAAAATTCAGTATATTTTTGTAAAAATTATTGTATGATAACATTAACAATGCGCGCGATGACTACAAGTGTCAGTCGCATCGCCACGAGGGTTGGTACGATAAGTCAACAAGCAGTTGAATTCGTTGACAAAATGGAAGGAATTAGTATCCCACTGGTCGAAAATTCGACCAATTAGACTACGTGAGAATTTGAGAGCGGAATTACCACTATGCATATAGTAAAATCTCAAAACCGTGTTGCCACATCTGAATTTTTTTTTGGATTTTTAAATTTGAAAAATTTCGAGAAAGTTTACTCCAGCTTCTGCGTACGAAGTTAGACTCGTTTTTATCTGCCAATTTATTATAAAATATTTTATTACTTGACTAAGCGATTTCCCCTTAAATTTGCAAAATATAGTAAATTCATCTAAAGCCCATAGTTTCCTATTAGCAAAATATAAAATAAAGCTTATAGTTACTGGTTATTTTGTCTGAGACCCACAATGAAATTTCACGTCGAATAATTTTCTGAATATTTTAGCCCTCCAAAATACGATTTTTTGGGCTGCTTTTTCTCTTCGCCTTTCCACTTTATTTGTGTTGCCTTTTTCCCTTTCTATTTTCGTACAATTTTCCGTACAATTTTATCGTAGCTTTTCTCCTTTCGTTTCTTTTTCCTTCGCCATTTCCGGTCCTTTCGGTTTTCCTTTCCTTTCCTTTCCTTTCCTTTCCTTTCCTTTCCTTTCCTTTCCTTTAGTTTCCTTTCCTTTTTTTTCTTTTCTTTCCTTTCCTTTCTTTTTCTTTCTTTTCCTTTACTTTCCTTTCCTTTCCTTTCCTTTCTTTTCCTTTCCTTTCTTTTTTTTCTGTAGTGAAAAATTTTCAACACCATTTTTTAAATAGGCAACCTATTTTTATTTTTTATTTTATTTATATATTTATAAAAATTAAACTTTTTTATTCACCAACAGGGCAAGTTCTTTCATACGACACCTCAGATATAAAAATCAAACAAACTATTGTGTAAAAAATGAATTATTGAACAGGTGGCAACCCTCTTTGTAAAAATTATAATAAATTACTCATTTTCAGGCAGAGCTCTTTCATATGATACTTTAAATTTAAAAATCAAACAAAGTGTAAAGTAAAATTGAATTTTAGAACAAGTGGCAAACCCTTTTTGTAAAAATTATAATAAATTACTTATTCCTAGGCAAAGACCTTTCATATGACACCTCAAATTTAAAAATCAAACAAACTATAGCGTAAAACTGAATTTTTGAACAGGTAGCAACGCTTTTTGTAAAAATTATAATAAATTACTCATTTTCAGGCCAAGCATATGTTCAGGCAAAGCTTTTTCATATGACACCTTAAATTTAAAAATCAAACAAACTATACCGGAAAATTAAATTTTTGAACAGGTCGCAACCCTTTTTTGTAAAAATATAATAAATTAATTATTTTTAAGAAAAGTTCTTTCATATTACACCGCAAATTTAAAAATCAAACAAACTATAGCGTAAAACTGAATTTTTGAACAGGTGGCAACGCTTTTTGTAAAATTATAATAAATTACTCATTTTCAGGCCAAGCCCTTTCATATGGTATCTGAAATTTAAAAATCAAAGTATAAAGGAAAATTAAATTTTTCAACAGGTGGCAACCCTTTTGCAAAAACTTGAAACTTCCTGCACATCTACAGGTCAAGCCCTTTAATTTGACACTACTTTTTTGAAAACCGGTATAGAATATGCTCAGATAACAGCAAAACTTTCTATATCGCGGAAAATATTCACACAACTATCAAGCTACCCCCTTAGCGCAGTTATTCAGTAGTAACTGGACACACTTGCTTCGTTGGGTCTTCTTCACTCACATAGGTACTCGTAAGTGCGTTAATAGGTCTAAGTGCATGGACCGCTTTGCTCTTACGAGTTTGTCTGCTGCTGCCATTTGCGAAATCCCAGCAAAGCGATTGAAGAACATAAAAACGTGACGAATGTGCAATGTTTTTCGAGTTGCTGAACGAATTAAAATTATTCGTTTGTTTTTTTTTATTTAATTTTTTTTTATATTCAAAGTGAAGATGCACTTCACGTTCAAGGGCAATGCCGCATCGGGTGGTGGTATTCGTACAAAAGCATGCATGTAAATTATATGCGCAGGAATGAGAACGATTTAAGCGCGGCCGCGCGGCGTTGTAGTTTCAAAATGTCCTGGGCATGGCAAAGCTCACAGATTTATGGCAGGTTAAAGCCGTTTAAAACTGAAAATTAAATGTTGTGCGGTGTTGAGCGGCTCTGAGAAGATTTATCGCAATGTTATTATATACATATATTTATGTAACTAGGTGCATATATATGTTGTATATGAGAAGACCCAAAGCAGCATAAAAGCATGCATACAAATACTTTTTTCGTTGCTTCTTTTGCATATTTTTTTTATTTTTCAGCGCCGAAAAGGGCAACGCAAAGCTCACTGTGAGAAACTCCAATACAAAAGTCCAAAACCCAACTTTGTCTGCCTTCAATTAAAGTCGGCGTACGTCCTTCCAGCCTTGCACTTCTCTGGCGCTCCTTACTTTACTTCTTTTATGTTTTATTTAATGACCAAAGAATTTTTATTTAAATTTTTCACTCAATTCGATAAATTTATTTTCGCTTCTTAGGTGCATTTATTGATAGCTGAACATACGTACATACATACATACGTGCTTTTTTAATGTGCTTTTATTTATCGCTTGCTTTGATTTTGGCGACAGAGCATGAGCCTACATAAGCTTCCATGTACGTCTGTATGTAAATATGTACATACAGACATGGAAATGGCAACATCGGTCCAACATTAAAAATTCAGGTAGCATAATGCATTAATTAAAAAATTTTACGCTGCATGTTTAGCATACATACATACATACATACATACATACATACATACATATACATAATACATAGGACAATAATAGTCCTTGATGAAAAAAGTCCCGAGTTATGTGGAATAGTCTATCTTCCGTTTGGCATTTTTTAAGTAAGAGGAGGTTATTTGTAACGTCAAAAATATATCGAGAGTCTGCACTTGCACTTTGAAAAGTGTTATGTAAATTAATTACATTACAAGCGATACTTAGAGCGAGCCAAAGGTAACTTGTTAGAACTCATTTAATTAAGAAGATGCTCTTACATACTCTCCTGACTTCCAAAGAACCGGTTTAGGCGTAGCGTTCCTTATTCTTCTTCTCTTTGGCCGAGTCCAATAAAGCGCGCCATTTGTTTCTATTTCGTGCAGCATGGAGCCACTTGGAAATAACGAGGGAGGCAGGGTCGCACAGTGGAGGTCTCCCTTTTCTTTTGCCTTTAGCGGGGTTTGATAGAAATACTTTCTGGGTCGAAGTACCTTTATCCATTCCCACGACATGACCTGCTGAAGGCAGCCCCTAGATCTTATTCTGCGAAAAATGTCGATGCCTGCGTAAAGCTCATCATTAAATCTCCGTCGGTACTCGGTCCATAAATCTTCCGAAAAACTTTCCTCTCGAATACTCCAAGTGCCATCTCATCTGATTTTGACATTGTTCATGCTTCAGCGCTGTACATGGGGACTCTGAGCGCCTGTAGAGCGGAATTTTTGTTCATTGAGAGAGAACTTTACTTTTCAATTGCCTACTTAGTTCAAAGTGGAACTTATTGGCAAGAGTGATTCTTCGTTGGATTTGCGTGCTGACATTAATTTTGTTGTTAATACTGGTTCCCAAAAAGACGAAGTCCTTAGCGGTTTAAAATTTGTAGCTGTCAACAGTAACGTGGCTGTCAAGGCGTGATGGTTCTTTTTATGATGGCAGAAGGTACTTCGTCTTGTCCTCGTTAATTGCCAAAACCAAGGCTTAGCTTTTACTGACAACCAAATAAAGGTGAAGATAAGGCTGGGCTGTAGGGGCTGTCAGCGCAAAGACGTAGCTTTAAGAGTTGTTCTATAGTGGAAAAACTTCTAGAAAGAATTCCAATGATTATGTGCCCAGTTATAGAGTAAACTTCAATTTAAAAGAAGGAATAACCCCCAGTTGTTTGAGGAAGAGCCCCTTAGAACTTGTGTAAGGCCAGCGGCACACCCAAACTCTTCGAAGGCGACGAAAATATATCACATAACTTTTCGATGAGCTTAGAACTAACCATGTGTGGCTTAATTTGTTGTTCAGCGTCTTTTCATGACACTTCTTTTCCTCTGAAGATTCGCGAACTTTAATTACTCCTTGCTGCACAAAAATCTCATTTCTTGCGGTACAGTTAAGCAATTCATTGCTCAGCATGCTAAGGAATTCCGTTTTATGTATATAGAGAAAAAAGAAGAGCTATAAAAATAATTACAAAATGAGCAGATGAAATCAATAAATTATAATTATTTATAACAAGTGTGCCCATAGACAAGTTTGTTGGATCGATCGGCCAAGAAGCGACTAAAAGCTTTTCTACAAATGCAAGTAGGCTTTAATGATAGTTAAGTCATAGATAAGTACTAAAACACTATTAATCTATGTATATACTGAAGCTTCTATTGGTAACCCTTTACAAATAGTCGCATTTGCGCTTCATTTTTGCAACATTGCCAGCGCAACAAAAAGATGACAAGCTGATCTTAAAGCAATTTAGTAAAACAGATCATAGCTTAAAAGCATGCGCGACAATGTTAACAGGTTACCAAAGGCTCCTCAATTTTGACGTGCTTAAAACGAGATCGACGCGATGCGAGAGCGCCACTTTGGTGCGACATTTTTCAAACTGACAGTTTAGGCGTTGAAACTGCTTAAAATTGACATTCAGGTGCAGGTAGTGACTGTTTGTTATGCGCATGTACGTATTATGTACAAAAGGCTGCGCTGTTGTTGTTGACATATTTATTTATTTACATTTTGTTCTTGTTCTTAAACACGCCATTAATCAAATGACAGTTGAGTACATTTTATTTGACAGTGATGAATATGCAATGACTATAAATGGAGGCTAAAATAACGAGGCTAGACGCAAGAGGCCACACTGCACCGCCGCGGCTGAATGATCGGCCAGCTGGCTTGTAGCGGACGAGACTTGTTGACATATGAACACATCAGTGTTAAGTGATTTTAATTGAAATTACTTGGTAACGGTACTTTATTGAGAGTACTATGCATACATTATACATATGTACATATAATTATGATTTGCCAGGCACACGCGCATTTCTGCTGCTTGCTTTTAATGCAATCGCGAAGCGTGATGGCTTGTCAGATAGCGGTGAATGAGCAAGAATTAAAAAAAAAGTGGTCACCGATTAAAAGCTACGAGTTTCGTTCTTTCTCCATAGACAAGAATGCGCAGATGCGTGTTTGTGTTTGTGTTAGAACTTGTCATGTCATGAAAAGCGACAACATAACTCAAGAAGTCTAAAATGTGCTTGTTCACAAAGCGATTTTCTATACGCCGTGTATTCACAGCCGTCGATTTACTTGTGCATGTTTTTAATGTGTTTTCTTTTCTTGTTAATTTTATGACTTATTTTGTGCAAGCGCATTTTTGTTTGACAACACAGGAAGCGGCATGTGCGACAAAACCAAAAGCAAGTATTATTAGATTATTATAGAAAGAAAATTAAACAACAACAAAAAAATATGATTATTAGAAGTTTTCTTACATGAAAAGCGATTAGTTTTAAAGCAGGCAACACTGGCCGCTGGCTGCGCTCTCCGATTTGCATTTGAAAGTAGTATGTACTCGTATGTATGTATGTATGTATGTATGCCTGGACGATAGCGAACTTTTAAAGACTCACACCTTGCTGAAGCTTGTGCTTAGATCATCATCAGCGCTGATGTATGAGTCTTGTATTGCTTTTGCATGTTATTGCCGCTAATACTTATGACGATTATTCCAAATCTGGAATTCACGGCTGGTAAGTGTACATTAAGGTGTGCTCAAGTTTTCTCGGAGAATGTAAGAAATGGCAAGGGGATCGTAGTATATATAAGCGATCATAATGGCACCTGAAGTCGGTCTGCAGGTGCCAGCCGGATCCAGTACAATATTCCATTTTAGATTCGTCTGTGTAGATGATTTTCTTCGATCCTCCCAGCAGAGGAGTTTCTGTATATTTCCATTGATCTCTTGTGGGAAAATGGACAGTGTATCGTCTACCAAAGTATAATTGAGGTATCAGCATATCATTTGCGTCCAGAATCGAAGGGTATTGCTCTGACAGACTGCGAAACAACTATCCTTGCCCGAGCTTCAATCGTCGTGCCACAACCCGAAGGCGTGTAGTCGACACATTGTTTTCATAGCTTCTTCTTGGATCATCAAACCCAAAGGCAGCAGCTTCAGCAGAGCATTGAGTGCATTGCACCCGTATTGCTGATACACACACTCCTGTGCAGCCTGTTCAACATATTAACCGTGGACTTAAACATGCTTCTACGTCATCACACTACAGCGGAGTACGTGGTAATCGATCCGGGCGAAGTTGTGTAAATCAATATCACCATTGCTGGTCTCAGACTCCAAGTCTTGCTGAAGGTTCTTCTACAATCTACGAAAACTTGCAGTGTTTTTTTTACCTTCACCTCGACATGAGCTTTCCAGGTCAGTTTCTTATATAGAATAAGTACTAGATATTTTAGCTCCTCGGAAAAACACCTCTGAGCAACGGGAGATTGAGACGTTTCAGTTTCCTCTTCCATGTAAACCATAGCTAGGGAACTTCGATTTGAATTAAAACATCATTACGATTAGAAAAATAAAATAATCTAATCATTAGATTAACAGCAGGTCCCTGTAAAGTGCACCATGCAGTTATCCTGCCCACGATTCTCTGCGCTTGTACGCATACCTCCCTGAGACATGTTCCTGACGCCTGCGAACACACATCAGTCGCGAAAGCCTGAATGTGATTGAAATCTTGCATTTACATTAGAAGGGAGTCCAAAACCAAGCAACAAATCACAGCAGAGGAGACAGTACACCACCCTGAGCGCATCTTCTACTATCTACCTCTGCTACGACAAAGCGGACGCCTTTCAACCCTACGGTCGACAATCTTTCGGATAACATGGCATGGATCCATGTTATAATTGTCTCATCATTTCCTTTCCTTTTTCGTACTCTTATCTTTTTCTTATTTTCCATATTCTCATCAACCCTCTCTTACTGTACTTCGTATTGTCCGTTTCCTCTTTATCATCTTCTCCTTTCCGTTTCTTCCAATTTTAATTTCCCTATGTTGTTTTCTTTTTCAGCTTTTTCCCCTTTTATTTTCTTGTGATTTCTCTCTTTTCACTCTATTATTCACACCTAGGCGGAAATAAACTAATACTAACTCCGTTTACAAACTCTCTCAAATTTATTTTACACATCAATTATGTTGAAACAGTAGTCTCAGGGCATACCTGGGTAATACTGAGTAGTAATTGGACTATTACGCACTTAAATACTTTATATTTTGATCTTGAAGTAATGTTTCCGTATTAAGTACTTTCAGAATATTCAAGTACTAGTACAAGTACAAGTACAAGGAATTGAAAATGAATTGAAGTTTTAGCAAATACTTCAAATTAATTGAAAAGAATTGAAAGTACTTGAAAAGAATTGAAAAATGTACTTGAATCGATTTTTCAATTCTTTTCAAGTACTTTCAATTACTTACAATCGACGACGGAACGTCAAGTTGAAACCAATCTTTAAAAAAAAAACTAGAGTGCGTCTACTGTCGAATTTCGACAGTTTTTCTAGATATTTAGGATTAAGATACGTTATATTTTTTCTTATGATTTAATTTATGTTGAATTATTTTTTTGTTTTAAATTAAATTTAATTATTTATTTATATTAAATTTCAAATGCATTTTACTAAATAAACATAATGTGGACTACAAGCGACATGTAAAAAATATAAAATATCGTTTATTTTGGTAATTTTTTTTTAAATATTGTAAGTAATTGAAAGTACTTGAAAAGAATTGAAAAATCGGTTCAAGTACATTTTTCAATTCTTTTCAAGTACATTCAATTCTTTCCAAATACTTTGAAGTATTTGCTAAAACTTCAATTCTTTTTCAATTCCTTGTACTTGTACTTGTACTAGTACTTGAAAATTTGGGAATGCGAGTACCAGTACCAGTACAATTCTTTTAAAATGTATTTGTCACAAGTCGTATTGGTACTTGATATTACGCAGGTCTGTCTCAGGGTAGATCAATTGGTTCTCTTCGAATTGAATATGACTTTAAAGCACAGTACGGAAAAATTGTGAGAGAGTTTTTGCTGACGAGATTTGCTTTACATTGGCTAGAATGTGTGTGTTGCTTATATTTGCCCATGCGGGACACTTTTGCCGGTCTATGCTTTAAAGCTACACCCACCCTAATGTTATGCTTTTGTTTTAAAAATTATTAACAATTTACACGTTCTGTGTGTGGGCTTCAGCTTTAACGTTTAGCGTTGTCTTACATATTTTCAATGGATTTTCAAGCATTGCAACATAAATGCCATTGCGCCGACTTTAATTAATATGAAGCGCCTTTTGCGTTAGATATTTACACCCATAAAGGAATATATGTACATGCATATGTTGCTATATATATATAAATAAACACCTATTCCCATATCATTGCATTGATAAATGCCTCTTTATTCTTTTTATAGTTTTTCTATGTATGCATGTTCTCATGCCAGTGTCTTTCGCCAAGCATTATAATTATCTAATGGCCTGGCCATTTATGTACACACTAATACATGGCTTACTTACGCGTTTGCGCATTGCTTTGGCTTGACTTTAATTGATTTTTAAATGCAGCGTGTCGGCATTTTGTTCACTTCTTTTTAGTTACTTTTGTAAATGTGTTATCAATGGTGTTTAATCGAACGTGCAAATGCATTATTTTGCTTCTGGTTTCTACAATTGCCAGTCTAATTTCTATTGCTTTCATTGCTTTTTTGCGCATTCTTTATTTGACTGCCAATGTGAGGTTTTCAATTGCGGCACTACTATTATTACGCCAAGATTGAAAATGTCGATTTTTAATTGAAAATATATGCTGTGGTAATTGACTGCTAGTTTGATTATGACTGGATTAGCGTATTTTTGTTGTGTGTGAATAAGCGGCTCGGCTGGATTAGAAGCTGATTGGCGGGATTCATGTGAAGGTATGCAGTTTTGTTCTCTCACACTCACATTCAACATCTATTTCTTACCACTGGTGCTCTTTTTTGCATCTCGAAATGCGTTAGAAATAATTTGAAGGCAGAGATAGATAATTCGTGAAACTCTTATTAACGAGCTAAAGATAGGCTTTGCGCATGGTCTTTTATTGGAGACAATACAAGCAAATGTGATGACCCACGAACTTGTGCTAGAAGAGCACATTGATTACACTCTCACTGTCTTGAAAGGGTTTAGGCTTGCCGATCGCTACCACTATGCTCTTATTGATAGACCTTCTTGTTAAAAAATCAAGTAGGTTAGGTTAGGTCGGCCAGGATGCAGTGATCCCTCACATAAACCACATATGATCCTTAGGCCCGGTTTCACCAACCGGTCTCAACTTAGTTAAGCCGATTTTTTTACGTTTTCAGTTTCACCATGCAACTGAGCTAAGTCACAAGTTAGTCAGCTTTTGTCTTGACTAAAAATAAACTAAGAATTTGAGCCGCTTTAGCAAATTCAACAACCAAAAGAGCGAATATGACAAAAAAAATTAGCAAATACAGCAACCAAAACAACCAAAAAACAGGGATGTGATAAGTGGGCTTTTCCTACCAAAACTGGTCGGTTTTTTTCCTGTTGGTCGGATGGTCGCACGATTTGAATTTTGGTAGGTTTTTACCTTCCTTCAAGTAACATCACTGATTTGCTAGATTTTGCCACAACACTGTTGAAAGAACGTTTGAAAGTTCATGTATTCATGTCTCGTTCTCGCAGCAACAGTTTGCTTGAATACTTTTTGTGTTTCTCTTCGGCAGAGTTTTGTGTAAAGTGGATAAAAGAAGGTGAACGCATACGCATGAAAATCCTCTCTTCATTTTTTAGTTTGATGAAAAATGCGCTTAATGAAAATTGCTTTGGCGGGCTCACAAAATTTATTTTTAATCTGCTTACGCTTCCACACAGCTCTGCTGCCCCGGGCGCAGATTTTCTACACTTTCTTTAATAAAACCAAACTCAGAAACAAATTAGAAATAAGCACTATGCACAAAAAAAGATCTTAGATTCAATTTTGATATTTAATTAAAGTTCTGATCTCATTTGTATACCTACTTGGACCTACCTGTTAAACCATAGTCGTAACTATTTTAAAAGGTTAACATAGATTACATACACAAATTAATGTACATACATATTTCTTTTTTTTTTTTTTACGAGGAGGAAGCATCGAAAGCCTTTATCCCGTCAGTGTGGGACTCTAACCGCACTAAACCTCCTACTGTCGTCGTACCGAACCCCCCGGTACTACCGTCAAGCTACCGTCGGGAGGTGGGTTTAGCACCAGGCTCGAAAGTCAGTAATGGTCGCGTTATTGCCCTCAGTCTGCCTTAAAAGGCTTCACCCATTTATTTCTTATAAAAGTGGTCAGTGTTAGGTGGTCTGCGGAGGCCAAAGCTCCGCACCACGCGCAATGACGGATGCAGGAGGCCTAGCTCCTGTACGTATCCGTAACGGATGCATGAGGCCTAGCTCCTGTACGTATCCGTTTCACTCACGGTGCCCAATGTGTACATACATATGTATAAACGCATTCGTATATTATTATTTTAAGCTAAAACATGTGAAAATACTTGAAGAGTGATATGTATGTATAAGTTCCTATACTGGTATATACAGATAAATGAATATATAAAAATACATACATTTTCAAAAACCAGCTTATATGACGAATTTTGTGAAAAAAAATTTTGGTCGGCTGAAAGCTATTTTGGTAGGTTTTTGAGACGAATTTGGTCGGAAAATAAATTTCAAAGTGGCAACCCTGCCAAAAAACCCAGCATTTGCCATAAAAGGTTGGTTGCAAAATTATTTTCTTAGACTATTTAGTGAAACCCAAAAGTAAGTTAGCCCCAAATCTGGGCTAACTTAAGTCAAAACTTAGTTTTAGCTTTAGTTACGTTGGTGAAATCGGGTCTTAGTGTTTCTAATATCGTATTGGAGACGTTATGCTAAGCTTGGCATGCAAGACTTCGCAAGTTTTAGTATTTTCTGTATTTTCTGAAGAGTGTTTTGTTCAGCACTAGATTCCACAACAGGGCTGAGAGTACTGCCCCTTTGCCGGATGCCCCTATGTACCCTCTTTGAAATCATCGAATGGTCCCACCCACCCTCACCATCCGAAAACTCAAATGGTTTTCCGTCGTACGCTGAATGGTTGGGGGTATTCCGATCCATTCGAGCCGCTCCAACAGCGCCTCAGCAGAGACGTTGCTAAAGGCACCCAAAATGTCAAGAAAGGCGTCTATTGGCTCTCGTGGACTCCCTGTAGTGAAGAGCCTTTTCGATATGTTTTACTACATTGTGAGTTTTTATTCTGTTTATCCTCCATCACAAGAAGATAAATGCGGCGTTTTATCTTTTCCGCTAGGCACCCCGAACCATGACTGAGACCATATCGCACCTCCCTCCCCTGGATCGCGTTTTGAGTAGACCCACTAGACCGGACAACTGCCTTTGCTAGCCCTACGCGGCTTCTCCCCGCAGTCTTGCCTGGCGCAAGCAGCAGGAACAGGCATTGGGGAGGAGATATAGAGATTCATTGCTCAGGCAGCAACCTCTTGGAAGTTTCAGCTGAGGATTTTTGCGCCAAAAAAAATCAACTAATATGTGGATAAAAGTCAAGAGAAAGCAAATAAAACACCATCCAGTTAAAGTGCTTGCTCCTATTAGAGGGAATCGTTTGCCAGTTATGTATGTATTAACTAACCATATAATACTCGTAGAGCACGCAAAAGACTGAGTTAACCCGCAATATGCTAAAGGCCTCTGAAATACATCGGATAATGTTGTCATAGGATTTTCGCCGAACGGAAGACATAAGACAGTTGAAATATGGAGTTTGAGAATCGACGTAGAAGTGAGCTCAAGTGATCCTGTGGCAAATAATTTTACTAGAAATGGATTTGCTATAAAAATTACAAGAAATTGAATTAATTTCTGCTTCACGACAACTAAAAAAAAGAAATCAAATTCAAATCGCGCCTATCAAACTTGTTAATCTCAACTTAAGTTCAACCAAAACTTTCTCTTTGTGCGCCAAGCAATTTTCGTAAATGAAATTTTATTAAACTGGAGCATTACTCGTAAATCTGTTACAATTATTACTTAATCGAAAAATGTAATTGTGTATGTAACTTTGTGTGTTCCTGTAAGTAAGCAACAAACACTAATAAGTTAAGTCAGCAAATCGGACTATCGAATGATCAACGGACTATCGGCATATTGATCGACTAAGAGTGGGGTAACAAGGCAGACGTGAGGGACAAAACTGCATTTTCCGCCAGTTTTAACACGTTTTTTGTTTTCTTTTGCGAAAAAATTAGTGTACAAAAAAATTGTTAATTTGAATGGCTTTGGTGGTGGCTATTCCTCTCCAAAGCAAGTGCAACATTTTTGCAAGTGATTTGGTATGAGTGTGCGTTTGCAATATAGAGCTGCAACAACAACAACAACAACAACAGCAAAAGTACAGCAAAAGGATTTGCACTAAATCAAGCCAAAGCACTTACAACGAGTTCATATAAACGAAACAAAATTACAAACTTACAATATGCAACCAGCCTTTGCAACAATAACAACAACAACTCTTAGAAAAAGCAAACTAACATGATATTTACAATAGTAGCAACAACAACAACAACAACAGCGCTGAGCAAAAAAGCACACATTAGCAATGCAACCGAGCACTCAACTAAAATAACAAGCCAAGGAAATTACACGAAAACTGCAAATTCAACGTTGATCTGATAAAATTGAGAGGCCCATCAAAAGCAACAACGCGACAATAACAAGAAAAAAACAGCAACAAAGAAAATAAGAAAAACAAAAACAAGAATAACAACACATAAGCAACAAATAGTAACAGCTTTATTCGTAATGGGCATTTTATACCCAGTTGGGGACGGCAAAATTCGGCGGCTGAAAACTCCAATAGGTTTGCTGCTTGATCAATGGACATGCGTCTCTGCTCCCCGATGCTTGTTTCTGGTGCTTGCGTCAGGGCAGATTGTGGAAGGGGCGACCGCGGAGGGCTATGAAAGGCTGTTGACCGGTCGAGTAGGTGCCCTCAAAGCGCGAGCCAGGCGAGACGGCCTCAGTCATGGTCCGAGGTGCCTGGCGGAAGGCATAAAACGCATTCTTATTGTCGTAATGGGAGACAAAGGGCTTAAAGAACGGGTCGGGATATCGACCCAAACGTCAGTGGGAAACGTGGCCGCTACCACCTGCGGGGAGGACTTGTTTCTCATCTGCTTGTCGGCGGTGGTCACACCCCTGCTGGGCAACAAAATCGAAGAGGGAGTTGCAAAGTCCCTCTCAGCGACGAAGACGCGGCGGTCTGTGGATAATGGAAAGTCCACTGAGACCAAACGCCAACGTATAAGGGGGACAGGCAGTCCTCGCGCGGCTGTCAGCCAAAGCAATGCCAATGAGCAGCAAAACTGCTCCGGGAAGGCGGCGATGACTAGTGAGATAGCCAAACAATATTTAATCGTAGCACTGATCGAACATAGCCATCGAACTGGGCAGATGACGCTGAATCTGTGGAGGCTGGTTGACAACAAAATTGTAGAGGCTATCGTTGCTGGGGTGATGGACGAACCTGGGAAACTCGCACCTTCGTTTGATGGTGCGGGGTGTTTCAAGGGAGTAAATATACTGAAATGCAACGCCGACCTTACTTTGAAATGGGTGACGGACACTGTCACGAAACTGCTAAGGGTAGTACTGAAGGAAGACATTCCGTGCTTACCTCGCGCCAAGGAACATGTGCCAACCTTGGTAAAGCCGGAGGCCGCCTTGCCACTGCCCCAACGGCAGAATCCCGACATCCCTATAGCGACCTGGAGGGTTCTTCACAAGACAAGGGTCGAGAATGGAGGAGGCTTAAACCTGATCCTTTAAATTAACAAGAAGTCGGATGGCCTCCTATATACGCCATTCGAGAAGATGGCCTTGGGAACGGGTAGTGTCTATCTGCGTCTCAAGAAGCGTCACCAGAAATACGGGAAAGAAGTATATGAAGTTTTTTAAAAAGCTCCTTTTTAAGGAAGTTAGAATAAAATGGCAATTTGAAGATCGCTAACGGTTTAAAAATAATATAGAGAATTATTAGGCATACAACTTCACTAGGAATTCTTTCAGAAAAAATAGTTTGCAAAGAACCTGTGCACTTCAAACGTCTCCGTGGGCAGAAAAAAAGAACAGACATGACTAAAGCGATATCCTTTGAAGGGCATGTTAAGTTTAACCTTTTTGCAAAAACCACAACTGGGTATAAAAGTGGTAGTTGCAAAACTAAAGGCAAGTAGAAAAGCCAACAAAAAAAACAAGAAAATAAGAAAAGAAATAGCAAAACAAAGCGCAGCAATAAAATACCATTAAAACTAAGCTCCTAGAATTTTACAACAGCCAATTGGCAATACAACAAAGTAAACGATTTGTTGCATGACGCTGCACTCAACTAAGGTGAAGAACGAACGAGCGGAGGTGGCATGCAACAACAAGCGCGAGTAGCTAGCGAATGTGAGTATGAGGTAAGAAGATGCAAGCAACCAAACTAAAGTTTACCACCAAAGCAATATTTGCGTTCTTTTACAGCTTTCCAAAAGGTGGCGCATTGTGGGGAGAGAGAGAGAGTTCGGAGGTGAGATCGATGCAAAATTTGATGATACGATCCAACAGCAAGTGTGCGCTTGGTTGTGTGGTGTGCATGTGAGTTTTAGAACAACAGCGCCAGCCGCTTAGAACCAGCCCAGCTCAGGCCAGCCAATGCGGCAAGTGTGGCAAGTGAACTTAAAAAACCTGCAAACATTATCTAGTAGAATGCCGCCGCTTTTAAAGATATTTTTTTTATGGTCTTAAACTCCGGTTGAATTACGTTTGCTGTGTGTATAAAAATTCATGTGCATGTGTGTGTGTCTGTGTTGGTATTGATGCACTTGCTAATTCGAGTGTGATATGTGGTGTTGCCATATCGGTAAAAATAAAAGAAAATATTTAAAATAAAAGAGAAAACAAGCGCTTTTTGGCCAGTACCTATTACCATCTGGACTCAGCTCCATGAGCTACATTGTGAAACACAGTTGGAGACAAAAAGATTTATGACGTTTGAAGTGAAAGCTAAAGGACAGATGATCATGCCTGATTATTCTTTCTTTACCAGAAATCTGTATTTCATTTCTGGGGCGAAATTTTGAAAAATTTGAATTTAAAATTAAAATTTTTTCGCATACTTTTATCACGGGTCCCGAGATATGTATGGGTCAAACGTGGACCCGAATGACCCTCGAATGATCCTAAACGATATGGGTATCAAATGTATGGTCTTGACGAGGAGTCTTTGGGTCAAAACGTGGACCCGGATGATCTTCGAATATTTTTGAGCGATATTTTTATCGAATGAATTATCTCGATCAGGACTTCAACATAGTGCTCTCTTTATCTCCAACTAATGCCTACACAGTAAAAAATGATAGTTTATTTCTAATATAATTGGTACTTAATTTAATCATTCTTGGAATTAAATACGAATTTTAATGCCAAAAATTCTTATTTTAAAACTATGAGAAGTTTTACAATTTTATTTAATACAAAATAGTTTAAAAATAAAGTCTTGAAAAGTATTAAATTTCTCTCTTTCTCACTTTTGGTTTGAAATCAAAACCAAAAAAATATTAGAACAATGTTAATACAAAATGTTTTTTAAAGTGAAATAGGTACAATGGAGAAATTAAATTTATTGAAACAAATTACCCGCAAAGCGAATTTTACAAGCCTGGTGGAACAATTGTATCAAGTAAGTAATACAGGAGATTAAGTGAATATTTTGAGGGTAAATTTTGTTTTATTTATTTGTTTTTGCAGTCTGAGGCAGCTGATGGTCTCTCGTGATACCACAATATCCCTGCAAGACCGCGACGGTGCCGAAATTTCACTGGCAAAGTAGCTGTAGCAGTCTTTTTACTGACGGTGGTACAATTCGACAAGGGAGCAGGCCACCCTATTATCGAGGAATACAATCAACAAAGACTATGTGATAATTCCTATCATTGTAATATTACATATATTATACGAAATAAAATGAGAATTTCTAAATGTTTTTGATTTTGATTTAATTCCAAAACAGTATAGAATTTATTTCAATTTTCGGATAGATCTTATACCATTTCAACTATTTTTAATACCAAAAATATTTCAGAAATAATGAAAATTCGGTTTTGATTTAATTCCAAAAAAGTATTAATTTGAGACCAAGAATAATTTTTCTCTCATATTCTCTTCTTTTTTTTAAACCAGAATGGTTTTAATTTTATACTTTTTGGCATTGTTATATATAAATACCAAAATGGTATTAAAATTAAACTAAAATTTTTACTGTGTACGCAGGGTCCCCAGATATGGACCAGGAGGCCCCAGGAATGCTTTTGAGCGATATTGATATCGAAGGAAAGGTTTTGATCAACATAGAACTCTATTAATTGTGATGCCGGGACCCAAGTAACGTGTCAGAACGTGGACCCGGCAGTCACTCCAATGTTTCTGAGCGATATTCACATCAAATGGAAGGTCTTGATCAGGACTTCAACACGGTACTCTTTTAATTCTGATGTTTAGGCATAGTCCCCAGATATGGGTCTCAACGTGGACCCGGATGACCTCGAAATGTTTTTGAGCCACATTGGAATGAAATGAAAAGTGCGAATCATGGCCTGAATACAGAGCTCGCTTCGGTGTAATGCTCAATCTAGTACTTTATGTAAAGGGTAGATGAAAAGAGAAAAGAAAGAGAAAAGTATAGAATGGAATGTCGATGGGAAAGATTAAGGGAGGAAAATGAGAGGTTAACGCAATTGAAAATGGAATTTTAGAGGGAAGGAGAGATAAAGAGATTGGAAGAGCGGAGTTGCGGATCTCGCGAACGGCTTCAAAAATTGTCATGAAATTTTGTAGATATACAAGGGGTCTCAGGGACGAGCTACTGAAAAGTTCCATTAATTCGCTTTTTTAATTCGTTTGCCAAGACCTGCGAAAAAAAGGAGGCCGACATAAGCCACTCGGGAGCTTTCTAGGAAAAGTTTGCATTATGAAAGAAACGGTCCCCTCGCTCTTTTCTCTTTTATTTTCTCAATTGAACCATACAAAATAATTTTTTTTTGAAATGGTGGCAACTCCCTTTCACACATTTCCTCTTTCTCTCTTCCGTTTACCTTTTTGCACGAATTGCTGATCGTATTTACAACAACAACGTATTCTTATTATGACTTTTCTTTATGTTATGCAATTTCTTATACTTCTAACGTGGCTGAGCAAGAGCAAAACAGAAAAGAAGCAGAAAACTGGCCAAACTCCCTAACACATGTTCGCCACATACATATGCACATGCATATGTACATGCATACATATATGCAATTATATATGGTATATATGTACCAAATATCTATCAAACCAAAGCAACTCACGTTGGCTGGACATTTGCTGGAGCAATAAAAAAACTACCTACGTTCCCGAGCGCTGAATTGTTGCATGCCACAATCTATTGACTGCTTGGCTGACTGCTGGACTGGCTAACTGTTGCATACATATACACATTTATAAACAAAATTATTGAAAGTAACATTGCACGAAGTGGAGGAAGAAATGCGCGCTGATCGGCGGCGGATGGCTTGTAGAGGCGGCTACAGCGGTATCGGCAGCGGCAGCAGCAGCAGCTTGTTTGGCCGGCTGCTGAGTGAGGTGCACATAAAATCCAGACTTAGGCCTTGCAAAACTGGGCAACGCCAGAACAGTGCAAAAATATAATTCAAAGCGAATTGAAGGTGATGCGCAGCATTTGAATTGTTGAGAAATGAGAAAAGCGCACGAGCGCTTATGTGAGAGTTTATTACAGGAAGCAAGAGATAAAGTGTTAAAAATTATTTTCTGAAACAATAAATTAACAGTTACAGTTACAAATCAGTGCGTTACTGAGTGCGTGTCAAAGTGCGCGAACTGGCCGCGCGAGTTCAAGTAGCGTAGAGAACGATGAAAAAAAAAAAGAAAAATAAATTTGAAGCAAAAAAATCTTGTAAAGTGCTAATTTGTTGTTAAAACGAAGCGCAATCGATTTAGACCGCCCAACGCAACGCATGCGCTTCCTTTGTATCACTTACTTCAACTGCGCTCCTAGTAAGTTACAACTAGCGCTCTTGCAATATCAACGCGCGCGTTGCCTCTTTGCATTCTCAGCCGTTGCTGCAACCATACACGCATGCGCAAAAATTCTTAAATGCCCCCAAGTGATGAGTGTGTCAAAAAGATAATAAATTAATGTGCGCGATGCCAAGAAATTGATTAAATGCGCGAAATGCAACCGACTACCATTCATTGCTTTTGGTTTTTAAAGGCAACAGCAACAGCAGCGGCAGCGGCGGCGGTGGCGGCGTTAAACCAGCCACTATCGACGCTTCTGATTTTCGCTTTGCAGAAAACAGAAAATCGCACAGTTGCAGTTTCATTTTAAATCAAACAGAAGCGAAATAAAGAAAAGGCAAGACACAATAATACAAAGTAATAAAGAAACATAACCGTAGGCGCGCTCACCTTTGCTGCTGTCCGTTTTCGTTGAGCAACGCGTCGTAACTTTGCCGCGCCGCGCTTTTCGCTTACAACATCATCATCAGCACCGTTGCTACGGCGCGCTACACTTTTCAGCTTTTTTTTTTTATAATAATCACCGTTGACTCCTTTTGTGCAGCTGGCGCTTTGCAACTCCTTCGGCACGCCGTCTTACTGAGAGATCGCTGTCGATTGCTCGAAAGCCCTACGGCGCGGACGTCGTTTACTTTGCTGCTTTACGTGGCGCGTTGCATTTATTATTGCGGATATACCTAATACTATTTACAACAAAACTGTATATATATGCGCTTACTTGTGTACGTGTTTATATGAATTCCGAGTGTTGTTTGTTCATCATTTTTAATCGTTGGCACATATAAATTTTGTAACCTTTCGGCGCATTGGGCGTTGCGTTGCGCAACATGCCGCGCGCGCGCGCACCCTGCTTACAGTGTTCAACGCGCGCGCTAAGCCCTGAAATGTGTATCTGTGCATTTATTTCTATAACTTGTAGTGATATCTTTGCATGTAACTGCTTCAATGTTGCAGCCGTTCACTTTTTTGGCCGCCTCGCCCGCGCCGCCATTGTGTACATTTTTATGTGTGTCTGTATGTGGCGCGAGTAATTAAAGCGCGAAAATCACTGTTTAAATTGCAATAAATTCGCGTTGCATATATGCTGACTCCTATTGTTTTTGTTGTTGTTGCTTTTTGTTGCATTCAAAAATAGCACAAGCAACAAACAGGCAACTGGACTTGCACAACTAGTACTCGCACAAGTGAACTTTAGCGCTTGGTTGGCTTCTTTCAACTCCGTCCGCTGTAAGCTGATTTTACACGATCTTCATCGTCGCCGCGGCGTGGAATGTTTTACTTTTGTTGCTGTGAGCGCAAAGAGGGTGAGTATTTAGTATTTTTATATTATATGTATACCCTTATGCTAGTTGTGAGACATTTGATCGCGTTTTCTTTTCTGAGAAAAAAATGTTGCCCTTTAATATCTCAATTGTGGAATTATGTGCAGGGATGCCACTAAGAAAATTTTTTTCCTACCAAAAAACTACCAAAATGGCTTCGAGCCTACAATTTTTTTTTTATGAGAGCTTTAACCATATTTAACAAATTCATTTAGGGTAACTGTGCCAGTAACCGACCACCCTGCAGCAACCGGACACTTTTGTTTTTTTACCTTATTTCTTTTTTTGAAAACTTTAGTATTAAATTTAATATAATTTGTAAAAATTTCAATTAATTTTAGAATGAGTGATAAAAATGTGAAGGAAAAGAGGAGCAAGCAGCAGTTTCCAGATAAACAAAAACTTGAGTTGACGTTAAATGATATTCGGACAAGGTTGGATTGGGTATTAGTGGCCGCCACCGCTCGCCCAGTGCGGAGGAAAGCAGGATTTACATTTTGTGTAATAACATTTGATGAATAATGAGGGCAAGCAACTGAACCTGAAGGAAACGTAAGGAGATTTATCAAGGGAAATAGCGGACATTGTTTCCACTAGGTACAGCAAACACATTTACTACTTAAGTAGGCTTGATTGTCTGTTGTGATACCACATGGAGCTCTTTATTACTACACACCATGTAGACGAACAACCTTGTTTGCTTCATATAGCGTAAAATGTCAGATGCCTTTCTGTTTTCAATCTACTCCAGTTGTGTCTGTGTGGGGAAAGTGTACTTGAATCTCAAAGAAAACGTTTCTATTTATCAGAGTTTTGTGACAAAACTCTTCTGAGAAGACACGTTTTCTCAATAGTGTTGTGGCAAAGTGACCAAATGTATCAAATCCGTGATGTTAGTTGAACGAAGGCAAAAACCTACCAAAATTCAAATCGTCCAACCAACCTACCAAAAGGAATAAAACCTACCAGTTTTGGTAGGAAAAGCCCAAAAGTGGCATCCCTGATTACGTGACCTAACTTTCTATAAAATTACTGAATTTCTAGATAAAGGTGCCCCTTGCTTACTTAGTTAGCGCTCAAAATTTGCTGAAATGGCCACACAAGATGGCTTACAAGATGGCTAAGAAAATCGAACAGGGCAACATTGCTTTGAGAAAAGAAAATGGCATAACTTAATGGTATGACTGCTATAAATCGCTTGATTAACTATACACTGTAATTTCTTAAATTCAAATCCACAACTGGCTATATTATACTCCACATACTAGTATTGCAGCTAAATTTAGATTTTACTACTTGCATTTCTCCTTCCCTGCACATATTTTCCGTAAACATTTTTTTTTTTTTCATTTTACCCACTTTTCGCACAAATTTATGCCTGCGGCTGCGCGGCAGCTCTCACTTAACCACTCGCCGCCCCATCACTAAAATTCATACTTCATGCTTTTAATAATAATAACTGATATTAAAGTACGATTGCTTAGTGAAAATATTTCTTAAAGATAAATAGGGTTGCCTACATGTGTCCATACCTGTGTACTAGGGATTCCAATTTTTCCGATTTTTACGATCCCGGGATTTTCGAGATTTTTTTTTATAATCCCGGGATCCCGGGATTTGGACATTAATTATTTTTCCACATTTTGGGGTTGAAAAAAGTAAATATATATTTCGAGGAACGCTACAACTTTAAAGTGCACAAAAAAAATTGATTTTTATTGCCATTTCTATTATTTCATTAGTAACAAAATAAAATAGGAACGTAAAATCATGCGTATTATTTAATAATATAAGTTACTTTAAAAAACCAACCAACAAAAAAAATTACATACATTTGGTGAACAAAACATTTGCCTTTATAGTTGGTACTTTTAAGATATTAATAATAAAGCTTGTGATCATTTGATAATCTACAATAAAATTTTTTAGAATTTAACGACGTACTTCGTTTAAGCGAATATTTCCAAGCTTGCGAAAAATACTGAAAATTAATGCAAAATACGGAAAAAATTAAAAATCGGATGCACAAATTTTGAGATGAATTCCGAGTATACAGCTGCGTATTTTATTTTAGTACGTAATGCGAAATTCTCAAATAAATTTAAACTTTTTCCTGGTTTTTGCTTATTTTATTTTCTGAATATTGTTTGCATTTTCTTCCATTATTTACTTTTCATGGGAGGAAATTGCAAAAACCTTTGAAAAATAAATGACCAAAAATCAGGAAATAGAAATTATCAAATGAATTTTACCACAAGATTTTAAAAATACCTAACGTACGTTTAATTACAACGCGTACTTCACAAAAAGAAAAATTTAATTACACTGGGTTACAGCCAAAAAATATCAGGTATGGGGAGGATAGGATAGGAATGCTGAGCTCGGAACTATTTTTTTTAATGTGTTGTATTGTTGGGTTTTTGAAATAACCGTAATTTGGTATTTTTTTGGTTATCACTTCACTCAGAAATTATTTTCGGAAATCACAAATGCGATAACTGCGACAATTAACCAGGCTAATTTTTAAAAGAATAAAACTTTCCTGAATTTTACAACTTCCTACAAAAAACTTAATTTTTAAATTTTTTCAAAAATCGCAAGTAATTAACAAAATTTTGATTTCGACCAGCTTTCACTCAACGAGGTTATGTACAATTACTATAAGTTGTACATCGACAATTTTAATTGTCTTTCGAACGAGGTACTGCTTGTAATTATCGCACATGTGACTCCCGTGAAAATAATTTTTTCAATGAAGTGATAACCAAAAAAACCTAACCATACTAAAAATTAAAAAAAAAAAAAATAGTTCCGAGCTCAGCAGGCCCATATCTATTCTCCCCTAAACCTGAATTTCTTGGTATTTTTTTTTAATTATTTGTAGCCTAGTGATATTAAATCAAAAATATTAATCCTTACTTTGCCTTTTTTATTCTGGCAAAAATGTCAAACTTATTCTGCATTTTCTCCGGGCTTTCAAATTTTTTTATTCTCTTCCACAAAGATTCCACATATTTTTTAGGGCTGTTTGTTCTATTGACAAAATGTAAAACTGGCCCGACTAAGGGCAACATTTTCTGTTCTTAGCACAAGTAAAGGGTTGCATTATTTTTGTTTCATTTATCACATGAAAAATGTATCATTTTCATAGGGCACAGGGCACATGTTGATAATGCTTCCATGTAATAATGCAACATTTTCGTTCAGAATAGGAAGCGCTATTAGTATACAGATCTGAGACCAATAAAAATTATATATAATACAATTTTTCTTTGCTATAATAGGGGAATATTCTCTCTTTATTTTATCCCGAAAATCCCGGGATGAAATTCTAGCAATCCCTTTATTTCCTTTAGTCAAATAGGGCGGGATCCCGGGATCCCGGGATCCCGGGATTGGAATCCCTACTGTGTACCTACATGCATACTTCTGCTGACTGGCTACCGCCTTAACTATTTTTATGGATTTGAAAGTGGTGATTTTGCAGTTGTGTGTGTTTGGGGTCAATTTTTAAAAATAAAATAAATAATAGCTTAAAAAAAACTAAAAAACACGCTTTAATCTTAAAAATCGTACTAAAAATTGAGAAATAATTTAATTAGAAACAAAATGATGAACGAAAATATAAGTATTTAAGGAAAAGCGTCGGGTGGTGCTCAGTATGTCAAAAAATATTTAAGATCGCTGTTTTTAACTAATATTTTTATTTTGACTTTTTTGAGATTTCATATAACGTACTCTTTAATTTCGCAACTAGGTATGTATATTTTTGTACTATCGAATATTTTCATATTCAAATATTATTGAGCACCCCCACGCTTTTCCTTAAATACTTATATTTTCGTTCATCATTTTGTTTCTAATTAAATTATTTCTCAATTTTTAGTACGATTTTTAAGATTAAAGCGTGTTTTTTAGTTTTTTTAAGCTATTTTTAACTTTTTAGTGAAAATTTTCATTCAAGGATGTTTTATGCGGACGCAAGAATAAAAGTAAAAAGAAGTCTGATGAAGGGATGTGGTGATCTCCGAAATAGATCTACATACATATGTATTTATAACTTCTACCAAAAATATTAATTTTTCACATACATTTTTTCCTTATAAAAAAAAAAAATTGGCCATAAGAGCTCAAAAATGAAGCCTAAACGAAAAAATATCAACTAATATGTACTATGTCTATCGAAGCAAAACTATTTCAGTTTTTAATCGGAGATATGCTCTTCTTTATTTGCCTGTGCATATTCACAATGAACAGTCAGCGCTCCAAATTATTCTCATTGTCCTATAATCACTTCCATATTTTTCTTGTATACCAAAAATAGTAAACAACTTCTTGAAAACAAAAATTGCCAAACAGATGTGAAAGTTACCAAGAAACCAACAGCGAAAAATAACCTATTTTGGTAATTACCAAGTTCGGCAACCGTGCTATAAATAGAATTTGAACCAGGGTTTGAAATTGCTTAGCTACTTTTGCTGCATTTGCTTTTGCTTTGCTTTTGCTAATGAAAAGTAAATTAGCAAACTCGGCCAGCCGAGTAAAGAACGAGAACACGATTCATTCGCTTCAGTTTTCAGCTGAGCCGTGTTTGCTTGTATAGTTAAGCAAAAGCAAAGCAACGCGATTTGGGGGATTTCATTTTACTTCCAGCAATTAGTTGTCTTTGCATTTTTTCTGCTTTTGCTTATTGCATCTTGTTAACATTACCAGAGTTGAGTGATGGTAAATTACAGATTTGAGAGAAAAATTGAAAAAATTAGCAGCGCGCTGTACAATGGAATGTTACTTTACATTTGTGCACATCTGCTGATATTCTTAGTTTTATTCACATACACCGATTTCACCAATGCACCAAATTCCTAAAACAGGAAAGTAATTTTAAAATTT
Source organism: Urophora cardui (assembly GCA_960531455.1). Lineage (NCBI taxonomy): Eukaryota > Metazoa > Arthropoda > Insecta > Diptera > Tephritidae > Urophora > Urophora cardui. Next base: position 150,117,287 of record OY482670.1, read on the forward strand.
TCTTATCGAATTTCAATTATAAATAAATTTAAGAATTAAAAAAAATCAATTTAAATTAGTTTCAATTTGACTTTTCTGGGACTCGAACCTGCGCCTCTATGTACATATCTTTCTGTATTAAAAAATTATAATTCAATAGATGCTTTTGTGTACACAACAATTTTTTGATATGTTTGGGGGACAGTAGGATTTTCGTTGATCAGTCATCAGAGTCTAGCAGCTGCTGTGCCCCGATACACCAAGATGAATGGTGAGGGTTTTGAAGCAGCCACCAATTTATTATTGCTCAATAGATGTACATATGTATGTACATATGTATTGATGCATCATCTATTTGTTCAGAGAGGGTGACAATTAAATTTCATTGGCATAGGTATAGAGATGGTTGATCGTTGCTCATCAACGAGGTTGATGGGTTGGCCATCAACAAGATGAAATAGACAACAAAATGTTTTTACATTTTCAAAATTTCGAAAATTTTAAAATAATTAAAAAATCGATGTGGAAATTGTAAAAATACTCACCGGTTGTAGCAAACTGATGCATTTTTGTATGGTTTTTAATACAGAAAATGCATTGATGCGCAGGTTCGAGTCCCAGTAAAGTCAAATTGAAATTAATTTTAATTGATTTTTTTTTAATTTTTCAAATTCGATAAGAAAATAGTTAAAACACCAGCGGTTTTGGGAAATTAGTGCATCGATGGAATTGGTGTATGGGAGGAATAATGAGCCATATCAGCAGATGTGCAGAAATTTAATATAACATTCCTTTCTACAGACGAACTCGCTCTACTTCTGTTATTTTAACAGCCAGCTGTGTTGAATTAAAATTTTTTATTCACCAGATGCACTAACAGAATTTTGTTGGGTCTCTGCAGTGTTGCCACTTTAGCTATTTTGTAGCTAGATTTAGCTATAACTTTTGGCGTTTAGCTACAGATATTTGCGTTTAGCTATTAGCTATTTTTGTTAGCTTTTTTTTTTTAATAGCTTAGCTATTTTTAGCTATTTTTCTTAATTTCTTTATTTTGCACATCGGTTTATCATTTTAAGCTAATGAGTCATCTGTGAGCTTATGAGAACTTGAAAGTGTATACTGATCCTTATGATTATCAAACTATACAAAAGTTGATAGTATGGCATGCCTTCCTTATTTTATCGATTATTGGTGCATTCATATGCAAGGTTGATCAATAAGGTTTTCGCAATGCGCAAAAGCACCTGCCATACATTTTGTTGTTGCCCATTTTGCTGAGTTCGCAAATGACCATTGGCATACGCTACACTGTCAATATGAATTGATGAATCGCAAGCTAGTGCTGTACGTTCAATATGAATACTGCGATATTTTTTTCTCGCTTTTTTACTTCCGTCCTTTTCACGGTATATTCGCAAAATTTGTTAGAACTTTATTATCAAGTTAATTGAGCAACTCCGCCAACGCTTACCGCAGAATATTTAATCTTTAAAAAATATTGAATTTTTTTTCTGTAAATAATGCTTTAAATGCTGTAAAGCCAAAAATATTTGACACTTTCAAGGATGAAAAGGGCCACTTTAACGCGGAGGAAATCACTATTTTAGAAATGCAATGGAAAAAACTACACGCATACCCATGCAAGGAAACTACCTCTACAATAAAGTTTTGGGTAGAAGTAAGAAAGGTTAGAAATGCTCTTAACGAAAATCCGTTTGAAGGACTACAATCTTTTGTGTTTAATTTTCTAATCCTACCGCTTAGTAATGCAGAAATAGAACGTACCTTTTCTGTTATGAACGCAATAAAAACAAAGCAAAGAAATATAATGCAATTATTTATGTTAAACTCTCTATTGACTGTTAGGTATGGTCTAAAAAGGCTTGAAAAATGTTGTAATAACTTTGAAATTCCTAGCGATCTTATTAAAGCAATGACTTCAATTAATATATATGATTCAACCTGTGAATTAAATGAAGAAGACATGATTTTTGAAATGTGATTGAATAAAATTTTTAACTAAAGTTTAAATATTAACTAGTCGCTATTATAATTTATTTTAATACTGCAATTGAAGTACATACATACATACATACATATGTAATGAATTGAATTTTTTTTATTATATATATAAGTACATACAAACAAATATATGTATGTGGCTACAATATATAATATATGTATATATAAATATTCACATATGTGAAGTTGTTTTATGTCACGTCTTTTTAAATAAATGATTATTTGGCTATTTTTGAAAAAAATTTTTTTGGCTATTTATTTTAGCTATGAAAAAAATTATTTAGCTATTTTTAGCAATTTTTTTTTTTTAATTTAGCTATAAGCTTCAAAATATTCTGGCAACACTGGGTCTCTGGCTTCCACGATTATTCGTAGTTGCAACTTCTCTGTTCATCTACGTTCTCTGTTATTGGCTTGCATACGGGAGTGAATTGAATGAAATTCATAGAGGCTATTTTGAAGAGAGTTAACATAAAAGCCACAATGAAGCATAGAGTATAATGTTGAATCTCATTATATGATGTTGTTGGGTTGAATCCCATGTTGATGTCACGTTTCGAATCCGGAGGTGAATAGAAATAATAGAGGAGAGAACACAATAAAAGTAAAGTGAATGTTTCAAAAAAATAATAATTGAGTTAAACGTTTGCAACTTTTAGGATGGGACGAAGTTACATACATACATACATACATACATACATACATACAGGTGAAGCTAATAAAAGCGTGTTAATAAAAGCTTCTAAAATAAAATAGGCGCTTAACTATTTATTGTACCTACCTAAGTATGTGAGTGTGTGCATGTGAATGCACACTCATTGATTGCAGTGATAAAGTTTTATGATCGCAAAGGCGCTAGCGCTGGCGTTTTACGCCGCACTATCATTTTAAGTACATTGTTACGCCCTTTTTTGTGGCTTTTGCTTGCGTAAATAACGAAAATTAAGTGATTTTAATCTTTTGGAAGCAAGATTTTTTTTTAGTTAGTTTAGTTAGTTAAAGGTTTAGAGGTGTTCATAGCGCAATTTTGACTTGTTGCAAGTAATGGCTTATTCGGGAAAAATTGACCTACTGCTTTAGGTTATATCTAATGAGATGGAAAAAGAAACTCAACTGACCTAATTTTATATAATTAATTAACGTTTTATAGTATATTCTGTTAACTGAATAAACGTTAAGCTGATTGAATAAGCTTGATCAGTTCTTCTTGTCAAACCACGCAAAAAATTGAGGGCCTGCTATCAATGATAGCCTGTCATAGACAAGGGCTCAGCTCAGTTTACATTGGGTACTCAATTTCACTTAACAGTCTGTACTTAGAAAACGAGCTGCTCAAATTCAAATTCAGAGACAGACTGTAACGTAGCGTTACAATAATATAGCCACCACTGTAACGTCCGACAACTTGCGCCTAAAATCTCTCTAGTAAAATAGAGAAAATACGCCACCAACAACTAATAACATTTCGTTGCCTACCAAAAGCAAAGAAGCACGGTAGTTCTCAACCATGTTGGCACTGCTGGCATATAAAAGGGCCGAAGCAGCCAGTTTGAATCAGTCTCCGTAGCTTTGCCAGCGGAAGCGTACGCCTCTAAGACATATTAAACCATCCGCTAGCTGGTTTTATGTAGCAGGTAGTCATGGCGCTAGTCAACCATGGCTTAGCAAGGGCAACGGAGCGAGGGAGTTTTGGCACAATTACCACCGTTATTTCTGCTGAGTGATTGTAGCCACGCAGCCTTCATGACACCCGACCCTCCTCCACTTGGCCGTTGCTCTGGTCGCGGATAAGTTTGCATGACCAAGACCAAATTGTTGTGCCGGACGGGTACACCTCCTCTCCAACTGTCCTCCAACTGTCCTACAGGCAAAGGCTGGTACAGCTCTGCCCTCCATTCAGCGCCTTTCAGTAGTGTGCAGCCATGGGGGGGGGGGGGGTGTCTAGCACGAGAGTCAGTATACTAACCGGAGTCTCGGTAGTTTCTCCGTAGGTTATAACCGCAGTCTTTGGGAGTTACATCGTCGTCAACACCGCCTCTCCGCTGCCATACGCCTGGTAGCCCTCTGCTACTACAACCGCTGGTCGCTTTGAGGTCTCTGCACCATTTTCGCTCAACCTCCTGTGAGAATCTCCAATACCAGCCGCTGCCAGCCACCCCGTCCACGTCTATAAACGTCTCTCTCTCTCCGCCATCTCACTCTATCATTACGTAAAGCTGTTGCTCTCTCAACAACTCAGGCTGTGTGTTCGACCTAAACACATAAATATTGTGCTCTTATTCAGTGGGGTTTGTGGGACTTCTGCTCAGCCTTGGGCAAAACTGAGCATTACCGCAGCCTTCGACAAACCCCATCTCATAACACTATCCCCAGTCTATAGATGGTATACAAAACTGCTGATAACTAAAGATACACGCAAAATTTTGCTTTTAGATTCGCCTGCTTTGAAATAAGAAATTCATTTAAAAAAAGTATTTAACTCCAAAAAAGTTGCGACTTTTTCGAAGCCTCCTTGTTCAATTTGCTCAACACATCTTTTTTTAAGCACAATAAATAATCCAATCCAACTTAATAATTACATTTCATCCTAATTATCTCAGCTTACAATTATACAAATTTGAAATGTATTGCCAAAACAGCTGTCATCGCGCAAAAGAACTTCCTCCAGCATTACACTTATCCCAGCGAAAGTTGCCGCAAACTGCGCCCTGGAACTGAAGCAGCCGTCAACACACCAACGCAGCCTTTTGTTACTTTTAAGCTTCTACATTTCGATTTCTCACTCCTTTATGCTCGCAATCATTCGCTTATCGCTAATTTCCGATTTCATGGCATTTTTAACATTGAACAACTGTTGGCTGTTGTTTGCTGTTGCGAGTTTGTGCATCTCTGCCAGATATCCACAACAAACGACCGACAACACTTGGTGATTTATTTCGGTTCGGTTTTACTCTTTTGCTCTAAATCTTCTTCCCTTGTATTCATTTCAATAGCATTAATTTGATTTTTAATCTTTTGTTTTCCAATTTTTAATTTGTTTATTTGTTGTTTGCTTCTGCTGCCCACTGATATCCTTTAAGTTCTCTCCATCCTGGTCACTCACTGGCCTTGCTGATGCTTTTGCGCTGATTTTGCTTATCGCTGATTGTGTACAACACCAAAAGAAACTGTCGATTTTTTCAATCTCGACAATAAAATTACATGCAAATCCAATTAAGTTGTTAACTCCTTTTTTTGGCCGCAATCTGCTGACTGACTGACTAACTGACTGTGGTGTTGAGAGTGGTTTTTGAAAAGGGCTTCGGTGCACAGTAAAAATTTGAGTTTAATTTTAATACCATTTTGGTATTTATATATAACAATGCCAAAAATCATAAAATTAAAACCATTCTGGTTTAAAAAAAAGAAGAGAATATCTAGAGACAGAAATTATTCTTGGTGTCAAATTAATACTTTCTTGGAATTAAATCAAAACCAAATTTTCATTATTTTTAGAATATTTCTGTGTTAAAAATAGTTAAAATGGTATAAGATCAATCCAAAATTGGAATAAATTCTATACTTTTATGGAATTAAATCAAAACCAAATTTTGATTATTTTTATAATATTTTTGGTAATAAAAATATTTTAAATGGTATTAAATCTAACCGAAATTTTCGAATAAATTGTATAATTTTTTGGATTTAAAAGTATACCCCATTAAAATTTCCAGTGGATATACTGCGAATAACCCATTATCCCAAAGATTAATGAGAAATTGAATAACGTCAACATAGTTTATTTACATAAAAATCCAAAACAGTAGTAGCAAACACTTAAGTACCTTATATATCGAGCCCTAATCCTCATAAAAGTATATCCAACAAAAAGTAAATTTTACAGGACACAGTTTTTTTTTAATTTGTTTTGCATACAGTTTGTATGCAGCCTTGAAACTTATTTAGTCTCTAACTTCGAAACTGCACATTTCACAGCCATGAAATTTTGGGAGTTGATGCATGTGATAGTAAATTGTTGATTTCCATAAAAAAGCTGAAATCGACAATTTTGTTGGATACACTTTTATGGCGGTTAGGGCTCGATATATATACATATTGTCACTTTTATACTAATATTTTGGAGATGTCCAGGGAAATTTCGGCGCCGTCGCGGTTCTTGCAGTGATACTGCCTTATGACTGAAAAAATAAAGCAAAATTTACCCTCATGATATTTAATTAATCTCCTGCATTACTTATTTGATACAATTATTAGATTTGGGCCATTTATTTGAGTATATTTGATTACTCCTCCGGATTGCAGGTTTGAAAACATTTTTTTGGATTTTATTTGTACTTTTTTCTGATAATTTTTTTTAATATTTTTTTGGTTTTGATTTCAAACCAAAAGTATTTTGATGGTAATGTAATTGAGAAAGAGAAAGTTTTTTTTATACTTTTCAGTATTTGTTTTTAAACCATAAATGATTAGACTTCTTTAGAGAGGATTTTAATACTTTTCAAGACTTTATTTTGAAACTATTTTGGAATAAATAAAATGGTAAAACTTCTGATAGTTTAAAAATAAGACTTTTTGGCATTAAAATTCAAATTTAATTCCGAGAATGATTAAATTAAGTACCAAATGGTATTAGAAATAAACTATAATTTTTTACTGTGTGTGCTTTCATTTCGTCTGATGCTATTGATGTTTCTGTTGCTGATGTTGTTACAAGTTGTCGATTTCGACGCTGATTGAGTTGTTGCTTTTTAATTTGTATACTCTTTGCTTTTCTTTTCTTTAATTGAATTGGTTTATTTTTTTTTTAATTAATTCAATTGGATATGTATTTTAAAATGAATCTTGCAAATTCAAGGCTCTACATATGTTTTTCGAGAGTAGACCAAATCCCAAAAGCCTATATGCACATCTCAAGTTTGTAGGGAAGATTTTTTCAGATATTCAGGGAAAATGATTTCTTATAAAGTAGTCTCTGAACGATGAAATCTTAGTCCATCTAGATTGATGAGAATAAAACAATCTACTCTAATGATACCAGAGAACTATCGCAGCTCTTATTGTCATAATAAATCTAGTCCTTAATACCATACATAAATAATTTTGCGCACGCTAAGGCGGCGAAGATTGCAGAGAGGTGAAAAGCGATTTAGTGACAAGATTTAGCTTAATTTGATTGCAACACTTATTGCTATTTTAATTTGATAACCATGAATAATCAACTATAAACAATCTAAGATTTTGCGTTGGTTTCAAGTTGCCTCATTAAGCCGTCAACAAAACGTAATAGATATTTATGGGCATTTATGTATACGAAAAACTCATAATCGTGACACAGTTAAGCGAGTTTGTAATATTTGAAAATACATATTTACATATGTATGTACCCTGCAGCAAATCGCGCTCGTTCCAGCCTAGTGCAGAAATAGTTCAAAAAGAAACAGTGCACTGTTATAAATATTGGAATATTTTTTAAACTTTGATTTGGTTTGAAAGGAATTTAAAACTTTTTTTGGGTTAAATTTTGAACTTTTGAACTTTCGAAAGTTTAAAAGTTTCTTATTCTCGTTTGGTTTAAAATTCAAACTTACAAAATTTTAAATATTTCTAAGCATTTTTTGGAATAAATTTCATACTTTTTTGGTTTAAATCTTAAAATTTTTCTCATTTAAACTTTTAAATATCGTTTAAACATTTCAAAGTTTAAATTTTAATAATTTTTCGGTCGTGTCCTATATATCGACCAAAAAAGTTTAAAATTTATACCAAAATTTATTTGAGTGTGTTGATTGTCGGTCTATTCCAATGCAATACCTTCAACTGTCGTTTTTAACACAGTGATATTCTACGAAGTGGCATACAACCCCCTCTGCAGAGTTTTGGAACGCCTTCTAAACTACTTCATCTATGTACAGTCTTGGATTAATTCAAAAACCAATAGTTCAGAGATACTTCAAAAATCAATAGTTCGGAGATAGTTCAAAAGGAAGCACTTCAGGTCAAGTTCAAAAATGGTCGGTCCTTGGCCGTGATTTACAAAAATAATCCTTAACCGGCAGCACTCTTAACATAATGAAAATAAATACGGCATTATATTATAAAATACCATTTTTTTTAAACTAAACCACACAAAAGGCGGAATTATCCCCATTCACCTACAAATGCCAAGTAATATTACTTTGGTTATATTTACGTTCTTTCAACCAAGTTCCATTTGGTACTAACCAGCAAAAGAAAGCAAAAAGAAACATTATTGTAAAGTGCAACATTTGCTGTTGCTCAACTTTTCATGAAGTCCCATTGATAAACTGTTCCGTTCTACATCTCTTTAGAACCAGTTCCGAGCTAGTTGTGAACTCTCTAGTTCTAGACTGTCGTTTTTCGGGACTCTCTCTTATATTAGCTGCAGGGTAGGGTTTATTTTATTTTTATTTTCTTTAATTTCATTATCCAGACATTTGTTTTAGCTAAAAGTTTACTTACATATGTGTACACATGTATGTATGTACATTAGACTGGCCGCAGCATGTATGGATTTTTTTTTTTTGTTGAAATTTGTATATTAACAGTTCTTAAAATATGAGGTTTAGGGTTAAAAAGACGGCCTTAATTTTTTGGCCCGATCCGTTGTTGTCTAGTTGACCCTCATTGAGCCCAATGTATGGAAAATTTTATTTTTTAACCTTGAACATGATTTTTTTTAATATGTCTGTTTTGAGAGATAAAAATTCTCTTGCTGAGCCCTTCTTGCGTTTTCTACACCTAAAACAAAGTATCAGTACCGTTGCTTTGAGTTGCTAAGTGAATATAACGGTACTTAACGAGCAAAAACAATCAAATTCCAAGACATTGCTGCTGTTTTTCACCCTGCTCTTAACGTGCTGATACAAATGTTGAAATGAGTCTATATATTCCAGCAGGGAAGTAAATTTCCAAACAGCTGATCGTTTGACAGTTTTACCAGAAATAGTCAGCAGTAGTCAGTAGACTGTTGCATGAGTACATTCATATGTCCAAACGAGTTAAGGCCCTGTTATACTTGCATAGCATTGCAAAGCAGGGCAGCGCAAAACATATAGCGCATAGAGCTGATTATACTTCGCATAGACGTGCAACCATGGTTAATTAATAAAAGTTTTCGCATCCCGACATTCGTACATACATACATACACACTCCATGTAAATTGTTTGTGTATTCTGTGGTGCTTCTGTCAAAATCATAGTTCGCCTTTGTAGAAATCATATTGCACCATGCTCAAAATTGATCCCAGTTTGATATAAGCACCATTATTAAAGTAAAACAGTAGAAAAAAGTGAAAAATCAGCTGTTTAGTAAGTTAACCTGTATAAATTAGCCTTGCGTGCAACCCTTCGCACACTCAGCACACACACATTCGTGTTGCCAAATGTCAAATCGCATAGCACATAACACAGAAATCAAAATTCAACAGACTTCTATGCTGTGCCCTGTGCCGCTATGCGTTGAGTAATCGATTACACGGAAATCCCATTAAACAGATTTCGTATGTGACAGTTCTTATGTTGTGCGCTGCTGTGCTATGCAAGTATAACCGGACCTTACTCGTTTGGTTTTCTTGTAGTGAAGTACAACAACTCGCTTTATTATGAGAACTATGTTACTCGTACATGAACCACAATGAATAGTGTGCGTACACTATCCGATCGTCATGATGCCAGCCACACACCTTGCAATTTTTTATACAACATGAGCATGTTGCGCTGGAAATCGCAATGTTTTTGGGGCTGTTGTATGAAGTTGTGTATCGGTTGTACGAAAAATCAAAAAGTTCAAGGTCCGATTATTAGGAGCTTCTCCAACTGTCATTGCTTTTTATTGGAGAAAATGTTCCAAACTTTACTAAAGTACGCCAACCCGGAGCAACATCGCATGCTAGGTTCATGTCGAAATGCATATATTGCTATAAAATATTTTTGTTTCGCGATCAGTTCAAATTGACTTCATCGGAATTGAAAAACCTTCGCAGTATTTGTATCTTCTTGACAAACATTTACGTTCCATATTGGTTTACATGCATTAATGCAATAGATGCACCAGCACAAGATCTCAAATTAATAAAAGATGCCATTTTATATTTTGATAAAGAAGTTTCTAATGCCTTGTTGCATAAGATTAAAAACCATTTGTGGTACTTGAGTGAGGAAATTGTTGGGTTATCATTTTTCGATGAAAGCATTTCTTTGAATATTAATACATCATTTATAAATTCGGATCCTTCTACGTGGCAAACCAAAGATGATTATCGCAAAGCGAAATCGGCATGTCAAACTTTGGCAGTGGTGAACGATGCAGCCGAAAGGGCAGTTAAGTTGATAACAGACTTTAACCGTACCTTAACGTATGACGAAGAGGATAAGCAATTCCTACTGCAAGTAGTTGAACATTATCGTAAGACATTTCCGTCTCACAAAAAGTCCATTTTATTGAATTGATATTGTTTTTATTATTCTTAATTTCTTGAAATTTCATAAAATAAAAAAATAAAAAATTAATTAAAGAAAAAATTTTTTAACCTTTTAAGCTTGATGAGGGTCAACAAAGCTTGGTGCGATCTGAATAAAAAAATAGGACGTTATTTCTTATACCATACCTCACCTTTTAGGCAGTGTTTATTAATAGAATTCGAGAAAAAAAAATTTGCGGCCAGTCTAATGTACATATTTTCTAAAGCCTCAAGTCGGCCCAAAAAGTTTGAACCCCTGACAGGCCGCATGTCAACACCTGAGCGATAAGAATTGCAAATTTATTTACAAAGTAAACAAGAATAACTGTAAAATATTGCCATTGCCTACTCAAATGGTCCACAGCATAGAGTGCAAATCATTGCTGAAAGGCCAAAAACAAAAAAAAACACAAATTTGCTAAACTGTTGCAAAATGTGTGCAACTTCAGTTGTTCGTGTTTGTTGTAGTTTTAAATTGTGGGTCCATTGATTCTGGTCAAATTTTTTGACTTTCAATCGCACGCTGAAGGGTGGAACGATAAAATTGTGTGGAAAAGGTGGTTGATTCTCAGTGGTTAGTTATAGTTTAAGCGCTTTTGGTTTAGCTGTTTATGTAATTTTTAGGAAAAAATTCCCCCTGGCATGCTGTACCTTGGGTGTAGTAGAAATTTACCGTAGTCGAACTATGGCCAAGTGGGGAATTTAAAGCCATTTTTGGTTGCCTGATTTTTCGACGGAGTAGGAATATGATGTATTATCATATCAATTTAAAGCCCTTTAATCTCAAAATCAATGAGACCCTTATCATAATCATCCAATCTTATTCCTAAAGAGACCATCAGTATTAGCTGACGCTTGTAAGTGTTTCGGGAGCATACCCATTGCCTATGAATAGACCGTAGAGTTTTGTAAACTTTCCTTCTTGTTCCAAAATACAATCTGGGCAGAATTTATGGCATAGAATGTGATCAGATTAGACCTCCTTGGAACGTTAGATATACATAAAAGCATTTTGAAGGCATAAACATACAGAGATAGTGCTTTTGATACAACTCAATTTAGTTGAGTGACTGTAGACTGTCCCGTTCTCACGTTAGGCGGGTTTAAGTGCCGGAATGACCGAATAAATATCAAGACAAGGACTGAAACTCCGCCTACTCTACTTAGAACTTCTGGGGAATGCTTTTGCAGTAATAATCTGGGGTCTTTTTGGGGCAGAAAGTGTTCGTGTATAGACAAATATGTATATAGCTAAGGGTTAATAAATAAGGAGAAAATAGTCAGAAATGGCAATGAATTAACCAAATTCTTAGAGCGTTCATTTGATGAGGTTTCTGTGAATACTTGGAAGAAAGATCTATGTAGGTTGCATCGGTAAAGTCAATTAGACTGAATCGTTAGGTACTAGAGAGAAAATATAAATCTTCGAACATTTTGGATACATTTAAGGGGGATTCATCGTTCGAGCTCTGAACTAAAGTTGAATTTGAGTTAACTAATAAAAGTAGTTCAGAACTTTTTGGAATTCCTCTCACACTCCGAAAAGACAACAAAAACCAAATAGCAGAAAATTTCTTAACTCGAACCATGAATCCGCCTTTATATAAGAACCAAAATTTTTGTTTGCATGATGAAAACTCATATTCTCCGATGACACCCACAGTTTTGAAATATCGTTTCTATGCCAAGCGACAGTCCTCCTAATCAGACATTTTTTAGAGTGATTTGCTAAATCTAACAGCCCTAGTAATTTTGTGCTAGCATGCATATTTACATTTTTTTCTGCCCCACCAAAATCCATTTCAAGATAAATGCAAAATTTAACTTTGTTTTCATTTTCAATTTATTTGCACGAAATATTTATTTATTTCGCTATTTGCAACAGCAATAAATCGCCACCAAATTGTGCAACAACAACAACAACAATGCGCTTTTAAAAGTTTTGCATTCGTTGAATGGACATTTGTTTTGGGCGCATGGCTCCTTATTTTATTTTTGTGTATTTTGCATCGCGCGCATGTGCAATAAATTTGAGCAAAAAAAAAGAAAAATGAAAAAAGAAAAGCGGCCTCACCGGCGCAGTTAAAGCTACTTCTAAAAAAAAATATTTTAAATATTTTTTTTTGTTGCAATTGAAATGGAAATCGTTGCTGGCTGGCGCAGCATGTTTGCGCTTTAGCTGTGGAATTTTTCCATTTTAATTGACTTGATTGTGCTGCGCATGCGCGTTGACTGCTTGCCTACATACAAACTCGTACATAACATACTCTGCGCATATACATACGTGCTGCTCATGTCATTTGCTGTAAACATTGTTAGTGGCATATTAAGTCCATTAGCTGCCAAATTGACTCCCAGTTTGCCTAACAGGCTTTTCATAGGCAAACAAAAAACAAAAACAAAAAATTGACACACAAGAATACAAATACAAATATTAAGCAAAAAACTTGCATAAAAAGGCTGCGTGGCTGCACCGGTGTGCTGCGTTGCGTTTACTTAAAGCACAATGGCCTTGTTTTTGCTCCAAGCGATTCGGTGTTTATCTTGTTCTTCTTCTGTTCCTTCTCCCTTCCTAACAGATTCTCTGCTTTCCTTGCTTTATGTCAACTTGATTGAATTCAAATCAAATCGTGTTCAATGTTCGATGCTCGTCAAAATAATCAAGAATTAACAATGCACATAAAGATTCACAGGAAGAAAAGAAAATATTTGAGTGGTAAACAATAATTTATACCCAGTTGCGGGTATAAAATATTACCGCTAAAAAATTGTGTTTATATATAAATCAGGAGTCTCTGAATGTAATTTCCAATATTCCGCCCATTGATCTTTTTGTCAAGGTAATGGTGCCCCTAGGTTGCGGGAGTTGGGACTCTGGAAGTAACGAAAATACCGTAAGGTCGCATTCTGCTCCAAGTCACTGACTTCTACATCAATACAAAGACAGATTACAGCTGTCCTATAACAGTCTTCGATACAAAATAAATGATTATCTTTTCATCTAGGAAGGACTGGGAGATCGTAAACTTGCTCATAGATTCGATGTTTCAGTTTTCGCGGACGAATCAAAGATCGCATGTGGAGTGAGACCGGGCGGATTCGCAGCTCATCCGGAATTTTCCATATTCATTAGGCTACCGGACGCGGCGGGCGTATTTCAATTCGAAGTTTTCGTGATACAGGAGGCCTGCGAGGCTCTACTTGCAACGGAAAGTGCCGATGCCAGAAACAGGGTAGGAATTTTCTCGGATAGTCAGGCAGCTCTGAGGGCACTGGGATCTGCAATGGTGTCATTAATCCTGATGAGGCAGTGCGTATCCCTGACTTGGATGCTATGGCACCGCGATATCTAGGGCAACGAAACGGCCAATGAGCTGGCCAGGCAAGCTCGGCTATTGATAGCGCAAGGTCGGAGGGGTTATTGCGGTCCTGGGTTGCATCTAGAGCCGAATCCCTCGGAACTGGCTCGAGGAGGCTAAACCCAGATGGAGGAGGTCATAAACATGCATGGCCTTCATACAATGAGTTGTGATCTTCAGCTGATAAATTTCTCGCTTAACTGTGGTTTTTACAGGACATTGGACCATTGGTACACACGTGGCTTGATTGGGATTGGAACATAACACCTTGTGTCGCAGCCGCTGCTTTCCTAGTACGGAGTAGACTGAGGAGCACGTGCTGTTCGAGTGTTCATCACACTACTAAGGCAGAATTTAGTTGCCAAACCCTTCTTCGATAGCCTCTCGGAATTCAAAGACGTCAGGCCTGAGGTGCTGCTAAACACCTAAATTCAACAGGATGGATATTGTCCTACTGATCCCCTTCTACTTATACCTTTCACTGGTTAAGTCACGAGTTGTGGTATCAACACAGCACATCGGCGCTAATTAGAGTCAGTGTGACTCGCCAATAAAACCAATCAATCTTAGACCTTTTTATATGTATATCTACCTGTGATATGATGTTTAATCCTAAGTAAAATCCATTAGAGGACCTACTACGACCCATTCTAGTATTACGTGGATCCGAAGGAACCCGATTCAAACCATTGTACAGATTCCTTAGAAGTTGATTTAGCTTCCACTTTATATAAAAACACTGAGGTTCTCGAAGAAGTGGAAGTCAAGAATATATGCATTTTATCCAAAGAAGAGAAAATTCGCACAAAATTTCTGTCTCAAGGTAACAGTGTCTTGCATACAACTTCTAAGAAAATTCTTAAATAGTGCACCAAGCCCTTCTTCGCACTTTCCAGAAATGCGATAGATGTTGCTGCCCGCTAACGCTCACATACCTACTCATAGATACGTACATAAATTTGCTGCCATTGTACTTGAACATTGGCGCTGGTAAAATTATCCGAGAATGTCAAAGTCATTTAAACAGGTTTTGTTTTGTGTTTTATTCATTGTAGTTGCTTTGTTGTGTTTTTCTCCCCTTTTCTGTTGTTGTTGTTGTTGTTGTACCTGTAGTTTTTGTACTTAAATGCCACCTCACTAACCACCATCATCAACTTTAAACAAAAACAAGTAAAAGCGCGGCTGTCTTCGGCCGTACCGAAGACTTCATACCTTTCATGAGTGGGGAAATAAAAAGTTACCTATGTATGTACATAGCCGGATTAAGTTTAATTTATAATTTTAATTCTGTGGGTTCATTTATGGAAAGATTTATTAGAAAAAATGGTGTCTTGGCTATTTATATGGAGGAGTTATACACCAAAATGTCCATATCTGAACAATCGGTTGTATGGGAGCTATATGTTATAATGGTCCGATCTTGAAAATTTTCGGTACCCCCGTTTGGGCCCATATGGGTACAAATACTTAAAAATTTCACGCCGTTAGCTGTTAAAATGGAGGAGTTATACACCAAAATGTGTTTATCTGAACAATCGGTTGTAGGGGAGCTATAGGTTATAGTGGTCCGATCTTAACAATTTTCGGTAACCCCGTTTGGGTCCATATGGGTACAAATACTTAAAAATTTCACGCCGTTAGCTGTTAAAATGGAGGAGTTATACACCAAAATGTGTTTATCTGAACAATCGGTTGTAGGGGAGCTATATGTTATAGTGGTCCGATCTTAACAATTTTCGGTAACCCCGTTTGGGCCCATATGGGTACAAATACTTCAAAATTTCAGGCCGTTAGCTGTTAAAATAGAGGAGTTATACACCAAAATGTCCATATCTGAACAATCGGTTGTATGGGAGCTATATGTTATAGTGGTCCGATCTTGACAAGTTTCGGTAATCCCGTTTGGGCCCATATGGGTACAAATACTTCAAAATTTCACGCCGTTAGCTGTTAAAATGGAGGAGTTATACACCAAAATGTGTTTATCTGAACAATCGGTTGTAGGGGAGCTATAGGTTATAGTGGTCCGATCTTAACAATTTTCGGTAACCCCGTTTGGGTCCATATGGGTACAAATACTTAAAAATTTCACGCCGTTAGCTGTTAAAATGGAGGAGTTATACACCAAAATGTGTTTATCTGAACAATCGGTTGTAGCGGAGCTATAGGTTATAGTGGTCCGATCTTAACAATTTTCGGTAACCCCGTTTGGGCCCATATGGGTACAAATACTTCAAAATTTCAGGCCGTTAGCTGTTAAAATAGAAGAGTTATACACCAAAATGTCCATATCTGAACAATCGGTTGTATGGGAGCTATATGTTATAATGGTCCGATCTTGAAAATTTTCGGTACCCCCGTTTGGGCCCATATGGGTACAAATACTTAAAAATTTCACGCCGTTAGCTGTTAAAATGGAAGAGTTATACACCAAAATGTGTTTATCTGAACAATCGGTTGTAGGGGAGCTATATGTTATAGTGGTCCGATCTTAACAATTTTCGGTAACCCCGTTTGGGCCCATATGGGTACAAATACTTCAAAATTTCAGGCCGTTAGCTGTTAAAATAGAGGAGTTATACACCAAAATGTCCATATCTGAACAATCGGTTGTATGGGAGCTATATGTTATAGTGGTCCGATCTTGACAAGTTTCGGTAATCCCGTTTGGGTCCATATGGGTACAAATACTTCAAAATTTCACGCCGTTAGCTGTTAAAATGGAGGAGTTATACACCAAAATGTGTTTATCTGAACAATCGGTTGTAGGGGAGCTATAGGTTATAGTGGTCCGATCTTAACAATTTTCGGTAACCCCGTTTGGGTCCATATGGGTACAAATACTTAAAAATTTCACGCCGTTAGCTGTTAAAATGGAGGAGTTATACACCAAAATGTGTTTATCTGAACAATCGGTTGTAGCGGAGCTATAGGTTATAGTGGTCCGATCTTAACAATTTTCGGTAACCCCGTTTGGGCCCATATGGGTACAAATACTTCAAAATTTCAGGCCGTTAGCTGTTAAAATAGAGGAGTTATACACCAAAATGTCCATATCTGAACAATCGGTTGTATGGGAGCTATATGTTATAGTGGTCCGATCTTGACAAGTTTCGGTAATCCCGTTTGGGCCCATATGGGTACAAATACTTCAAAATTTCAGGCCGTTAGCTGTTAAAATGGAGGAGTTATACACCAAAATGTGTTTATCTGAATAATCGGATGTTGTGGAACTATATCTTATAGTGGTCCGATCTTCACAATTTTCGGTAACCTTGTTTGGGCCAAAATGGGCACGTCTACTTCAAAGTTTCATGTCCTTAGCTGTTTAAATGGGGAAGTTATGCACAAATTACATCCAAAAATTTCATGTATATCTGAATAATCGGTTGTTTTCTATATGTTATAGTGGTCCGATTCGGCCGGTTCCGACAAATGATCAGCTGCATATAACAACATACCTGTATTCCGAATTTCATTCAGATATCTGAAAAACTGAGGGACTAGTTTGCGTTCACACAGACGGACGGACGGACGGACGGACGGACAGACGGACCGACGGACAGACGGACGTGGCGTAATCGACTCAGCTCGTGATTCTGATCATATCGGTATATATTTTGGTGGGTCCCCCACGCTTCCTTCTGGTACTTTCGACAAAAATTTTTTGGCCCTAAGTTATAATACCATTTCATTCTCATGAAAGGTATAATTACCAATGTCAACAAATATCAATGGGCAAGATGCGCTCTGTTGCAATGTGTGGCTGTCGCTTTTTTTATGGTTATTTGTTGTTATTGTAGTTATTGTTAGGCGGTTTGTATGCATGCATATGTGAGTTGATGTGTGGAAGAAGAAGATTGAAGTTATTCGCGTGATGGGCTCATATGATGTTGTTTGCTTCGTGCAAAGTTGGTGGCACACCTGAAGCAACCAACAACAAAAACAATAAAAAACAAGTAAGGAAGCCTAAGTTCGAGTGGAATCGAACATTAGATACTCAGCTGAATGCTTTCATTGTTTGTTTGCGTTTGATGGAAACACGGCGTATTTTATATAAAGCGAGTGCCGCATAAAGTGGGCGTAGCCACGCCCATTTTCAAAATTTTTATCAGTCATCCAACTAATCATATGAATATTATTCTTTGTGCAACATTTCATTCCTTTTTGACTTCTAGTTACAAAGATGTCACGTTACAAATTCCCAAAGGGTGTTCCAGAAATATCTTTGTTAAAAAGTAGGCGTGGTCATAAACCGATTTCAATAAATTTTTGCGTGTCTATTAACACAAATTATAAAAGTGTATAAACCAAGTTTCGTTATAATATCTCAATGATTTGTCGAGTTATGGGCTCCGAAATCTCGTATATTCCTTTTTCTAAAAGGAGGCGGTGCCACGCCCATTTTCCAAAATGTTTCTATTTTTTTGTTTCCGGTCTATTGTGGAAATCATGCCACAAAATTTCAATGAATTATCTTTACATTTGACAAAGATATCGCTTAAAATGTTTTTATTAGGTCACTTTATAATATACATATATAAAAGTGGGCGTGGCCGTCAACCGATTTTAACTCTTTTCCGTCCACACCTTTGCCTAAGTAAGTAAATCACGCGTACCAAATTTCATCGATATATCTTCAATGGTTTCTGAGTTATGACATACAAAACTTTCAAGGTTTGACCCTTAATAAGTGGGCGTGGCACCGCCCATTTTCCAAAATTTCATCAAATTTCTTCCTAGGGGCCTGAGCTCAACACGTGGGTAAAATTTCATCGCTCCAGCTATATTAGTGACTGAGATACCAAATTTCCGATTTTTTCTATATAGGAAAAGTGGGCGTGGTCATGGTCCGATTTCGCCCATTTTCAATACCAATCGTCCCAGTTTCGATACCAACTTGCATTTCAAATTTCATCAAAATATCTCAATTTTTGCGCGAGTTAGAGTGTTTACAGACGGACGGACGGACAGACGGACATGGCTCAATCGATTTCTCTTTTCACCCTGATCATTTTGATATATATAAGTCTATATCTATCTCGATTATTTCATTCTGTTACAATCCACCGTTATGTGATTAAAACTATAATACTCTGTGTACTACACCTTTTCCAGTTTAAGTTCAGAAAGTTACAATTGAAGTTCAGAAAATTACAATTGAAGTTCGGAATTTCCAATTGAAGTTCAGAAAATTAAAATTGAAGTTCAGAATTTTCAATTGAAGTTCAGATAGTTACAATTGAAGTTCAGAAAATTACAATTGAATTTCAGAATTTCCAATTGAAGTTCAGAAAATTCCAATTGAAGTTCAGAAAATTACAATTGAAGTTCAGAATTTCCAATTAAAGTTCAGAAAGTTACAATTGAAGTTCAGAAAATTACATGTGAAGTTCAGAAAAGTTACTCATACGCCCTGGTATATCGATTGTAGGAAAATTGTATGGATTTGTTTGAAGATTTAATAAAAATGTAAATTCTCGTATCTTTAACGCTCTCGGGGTAGATGCATTTTTAATTCGATTAATCGCATATAGGTTTTATAGGGCTTGAAACAAACGTCTATATATGCAGAAATTTTGACATTGGTTGCAAGAAAGTGCATCAAGCAATGGGTGTAAATCGAAACCGTATAAGAAAAAAATGTTCGCGCATTCACATGGAATGAAACTGATGTTATTACTTTTCATGAACAATGAAGCTAAATATTTTCGGAATTCCATACATATAAGCAAATAAATTAATTATTTACATAAAATGCATTATTTCGGAATAAATACATATGTAAATAACAAGTATGTAAGAACGCGGCTGCCTTAGAGATACCATGCCGTAGTGTTTACACTTTTTATGATGCGAAATGAACATACAAATCATCTTTGTCTGAAAACACTATTATGCAATTGAAAAGTTTGAAAAATGCATCTACATATGTACAACGAAGGGCGCTAAAGACACGAGAATTTACATTTTTATTAAATCTTCAAACAAATCCATACAATTTTCCTGCAACCGAGACACTATGTACATAGGGCATATGAGTAACGTTTCTGAACTTCAATTGTAATTTTCTGAACTTCAATTGGAATTTTCTGAACTTCAATTGTAATTTTCTGAAATTCAATTGTAATTTTCTGAAATTCAATTGTAATTTTCTGAAATACAATTGGAGTTTTCTGAACTTCAATTGTAATTTTCTGAACTTCAATTGTAATTTTCTGAACTTCAATTGTAACTTTCTGAACTTCGATTGGAAATTCTGAACTTCAATTGTAACTTTCTGAACTTCAATTGGAAATTCTGAACTTCAATTGTAATTTTCTGAACTTCAATTGTAACTTTCTGAACTTCAATTGAAAATTCTAAACTTCAATTGTAACTTTCTGAACTTCAATTGGAAATTCCGAACTTCAATTGTAATTTTCTGAACTTCAATTGTAACTTTCTGAACTTAAACTGGAAAAGGTGTAGTACAGCTGAGTATAATAACTGGCTATTTGTTGTGGCAAACATATTTTGCTTTTAAAGTAGGTATTCACTTACGAAAATAGTATACACATAAAGAAGGAATGTAAACTTAGCGAGTATGTGCATATGTTTGTAAATATAGAAACTTAAGGTACATTTAAGTTTGTTTAAATAAAGGATAACCCTTTGTACTTACTTGGCAAGAAATTTCGTTCGGGAATGTGGTGTTTTGGATAGAGAATATCGGCGACTAAAGAGTAAAAGATCACCTTACTTCAAAACTGGTTTCAAAAAAACCTATTTCAGATTTATTTTTAAAACGCTTAATTTAAAAAAATATGTATTAAATTTTATCAGAACTTGGATCTTTTTGAATAAAAGTTTGAAAGGAGTTATTGAAACAAGTTCTGAAATAAGTTTATCTTTTACGAAGTCGTAGATATGAATCCTTCAATCGAACCGGATCTTACGAGATTAACTTAATAGGCAAACACCCTTTGTTACCGCCTGCTTTACGTGCCAAGCCATCCCAGCAGTATTGATCAGCTGCAAAACAGCATATATTTCCTTTTCAATATTCAGTAGAGATGTACTTTCCTTTTCGTTTTTATATAGATGTGGCGTTGAATATCAACTACCTAAAAACTGCCGAACGAGCAGGGAGAGTTTCTGTGTGGGAAAAGGCCTGAATTCGCAGGGAGAACTTCCATAGCATATATTTCAGTACACCTGATGTCTTCACTACGTGTTCAGTTGTTTTTTCAGGCAATGATTTTTGAACTGAATTTCAGCGCATTTTTCACACTGAATATTCTACTGAATATACACCTCCTTACTTCGAACACCGCCGGGATGTTGGAGACAATGTTATTATAAAGATATCTTATAATAACTGATACTTTCCTTACAAGATGATAACTATCAAGATCCATCAATCGTTTCTACATAGTCAGTCCGATATGTTGATTTCAAGTGAGTTTTCTTCCAGGTAATTTATCCCCTTGGTGGATCTCGATCTTCTAAAGTCAGGACAAGAAACCATTTTTTTTTTCAACTATAAACGAATATTCAAGGTCATTTCTGATAGCATATTTTAGTTCTGATCTCAAGCCCCGTTAAGTAAAAAGTTTTTTTTACTAAAAAAATCTGTTCAATAACACTTAAGGAAAGATCACTAGATTACCTTGAACTTTCACATTTCTTTCGGTCATTTCCACCTTTGTACTTTAAACCAAAGAGCCTTGCCCTTCATGCATGGTCTGCTAATATATACATACATACTTACGTTGTCTGTTTGTAAAATGGGTGCTTTGTAATAACAAATACGATTGTTCGATTGTCTTTTTCGCATTTCTTTTATTTATTTCATTCATTCTTTTGTTTAAATTTTTTGTGATTTCAATTTTTTCACATAACATCCATCAATGTCAGCGTCGAAGGAAGAAGGCACAATTCGGTAGAAGCGCCAAACGTAGTAGAAATGAAGGAAGTACTTGAAATAAGAGTTTTTTGTCTGGATGTTTGCGCTTTTTTTTTTCTCGTGCAAAACTTTAATTGTAAGATAGTTTTCATATCATGCAATTACTACATTTATTATACCTATGTATGTATGTATGTATGCATTAAATGATTTGAGTTGACGGTGGTATTCTGAATAAAACGAACATTTCTGCTGTTTCCAGTTATATTCCAAGTTTCTGAGTTTATATATCGTCGCCTGAGAAAACGAATGTCGTATGTGAAAATCGACGATTTCTAGTTTTTGATGCAAATTAACTAAATCGGACCTAATCTTTTAATTTTTCCAATCCATTTTTTTCTATCTCTTTTAGTTTTTGAGTTATTTAGTATGCATTTGTCGTATGTTACAAAATTACTACCATTTGGGTAAGCTTTTGTCGTATGTAACACACATACGACAAATTTCCATGTAAATTCGTGTTTGTTTATTTTAAGCAAATGTCGTATGTGCCGCTGAGCTACTGAGAATAAACCAAAATATTGTATCGGAGCTATAAGTTATAGTGATCCGATCTGAATGATTTTCACTGACATATTTTATTGTAGTATAATACCAATTACTGCAAAGTTAAGTATAATTTGATCCCTAAATATGGAAGTTATACCCGAAAACAGCTATATCTGAACAATCGGTTGTATGGGAGCTATATTCTATAGTGGTCCGATCTTGACAAATTTCGGTGACATTTATTAGGTCCATATGGGTACAAATACCTTAAAGTTTCATGCCCTTATCTGTTTACATGGAGAAGTTATAACGCAAAATGTCCATATCTGAAAAATCAGGTGTATGGGCGCTATATGTTATAGTGGTTCGATCTTGACAAATTTCGGTGACTATTATTATGTCCATGTGGATACAAATACTTCAAAGTTTCATGCCCTTATCTCTTTACATGGAGAAGTTATATCCCAAAATGTCCATATCTGAACAATCAGTTGTATGGGAGCTATGTGCTATAGTGGTCCGATCTTAACAAATTTTATTGACATTTATGAGATCCATATGGGTACAACTACTTCAAAGTTTCATATCCTTATCTCCTCAAATAAAGAAGTTATACCCGAAAACAGCTATATCTGAACAATCAGTTGTATGGGAGCTATATCTTATATTAGTCCGATGTGGTGGATTCCGACAAATGATCAAAGTATCATCAAAATATATGCAACTGCCAAATTTCAAGTCGATATCTCAAAAAATGTGAGCCTCATAACCATTCCGGTTTGAAAAAAGAGAAGAATTTTTGTCGTATGTGCTATCATAAACAGGTATTGGTGCTCAGACGTCACATACGACAAAAGCATACTGAATGAAAAGTCGTTTATCTCCCATAATTTTAAAGTTATCCAACTTTTGCAAATTGCAAGTCAAAATATATAATACTCTCTACAGTTCGTCCACATAACAGAAAAATCTGTTGTACAGTTTTTGAGAATTTCCAATTTAAACTTCAAAGTCGATTTTCTCGAAACTATGTTTTGCTACATACGACATTCGTTTTCTCAGGCGACGATATGTAGATACGCCATTACTGAAGTAGTCTTGAGTAAACCGAAACGGGGGATCTCAGATGAATTTTTGGTAGCGTGGCATACATTTTAGGGAAATTTCATTTGACCTATCTGAAGATACATATATTGTGTTTTTTGCCACTTTTCAACTTCGTTTTCTTCCCGATTAACTAAAACTATTAATTTAACACTTTAAATTTTTTTTATTTGTCTCTCACTACAATCGAATCAATCAAACAGCATAATTTTCTCAAGTTTCACGAAACCTATCTTTTATACACATTAAAATCTTTGTTGGCTGAAATCAGATTATCCAACTTATCCGATTCGAAGTATGCATAAACAATACGTAGATTATTGGCGAATCCCATACCCTCCGTCCAGGGCGAAACAATGACCACAGTATCTCCGCGATCGATGAATTTCATTTTCCACGCAGCGGTTAGAGCATATTGCACGCGTTGATCGACATCAGTTTGATAATTGGAATGGGGGGTTTCTGGAAAGAAATACATACTATAATGCAGATTATTTTAACAATGATACCAAGCCATTTCCACAAGTCTAACAAAATCTGGTTACCTACTCTAAAAGAGAAAAAGAGATCGTGATGAAAAGTGTAATGTACCACTAAAAGGTATTTATATATCGAGGATATGGTCTATACAGAAAAAGTGTTCCCTTTTATATTTCGAATTCAGAATCATTCCTCGATAAAGGAGGAATAATGATACTCTATAAATTTATTTGATAATAAAGATCGCATATTTTCTCTAAGAAGCTCTGGACTTTATCGTGTTCCAGCCCTATAAAAGTTGGAGAGAGGTACTATCCAGTTTATACTATAAAATGTATAGCCACCTCTCTCAATGAATGGTCCTCAACTTTAAAAATAATAAACGATATTGCTAAATGAACCTAAACTTGTCTTCTAGCATTTCTGTTCATCATAGAAATCCACTCAAAACAACCACACTCACATACCCAAATACAAAACGGGAAAAACGCCACGTCTCAAATTGCACTGCCGCGCCGTTCGACTGCAACGAGTCAACGCAATAATCGGACAATGCGGCCGATAGACACTAATCAAATAAGCCGATTTGCCCGAAGTTGTCAACGTCACAATGAGCGCCGCCATAGATTTTTGCGCTGCATCCACTGCCGACAAAGCGATTGCATGCACTGCATCAATTGCCGCCGGATTATTGAGTGTGAGTTCGTGATGCAAATGGCGATGCCAAATAGCCGCCTCAGCCTCAGCGCAAATGCTGGCCACACGCTGCACCGTCTCCACTGGATAACGGCCAAGCGCACACTCACTGCCAATCATAACACCATCCACACCATCGATGACGATATTACCCAAATCGGCGATATCGGCACGTTGCGGTCGTGCTTCGTAACGCATCGAGGAGAGTATTTGAGTGCCAACGAACACCGGCTTGCCAGCGCGATTGCAACGCGCTACGATGGCTTTTTGTAGCAAGAAGAGTTTTTCATCCGGTATCTCAATACCCAAACTGCTGCGATCGATTAAAATGCCATCGGATGCGCTGATGACTCGATCCAAGTACTGCAGTATTTGTTCACAATCGATTTTGCAAATGACTTGAATAGCCTTGCCACGTTCACCCAAAATGCCGCGTATCTCTTTGATAGCTGAAGGCTGACGTATTTTGGATGCGAAAACGAAATCGACATTATTCTCGACAGCAAATTGTAGATCGTAGCGATCCTTCTCCGACACTGACGGCAAATCGACATTGACGCGCCACAGCAAAACTCCTTTGCAGGCGCCCAATACACCACCCACCTCCACTTGACAAATCACACAATCGACAGAGGCTTCCTTCACCAGCAGCGTGATTGCACCATCGTTCAAATATATAATATTACCCGGTTTCACGACATTTATTATATTCGGATAATCCACATAAATGGTTTCCTTGGTACCACGATCCATGAGATCTTTATTGATCGTCAAGCGTATGTTATCATTTTTCTTCAACTCGAATTCCTTGAAACCTTCAAACGAGCCCGTACGTATTTCCGGTCCCTTCGTGTCCACAGCGATGGCAATGTGCTTGTGTATGCCCTCCGCCTCGCTAACCCACGCCACGGCTGCGTGTATCAAATCGATTGTCGTCTTGTGCTGTTCATGCGATTCGTGTGAGAAATTTAATCGTGCGATATTCATGCCGGCTCTTATGAGATTCTCCAGCATTTCTTTGCTGCGTGTCGTCTTGCCGATGGTGCATGCGATGTTGGTGTAGCGGCGCGTGGCGGGTGGGCCGTCGAATTGTAGACGGCAAGTGTGCTCCAATTGACTATCCGATTCGGCTGATATGCTGCTCATAGTGAGGCAGGAGTTATGGTTTCCCTTGTGTTTTTTTTTTTTTTGAAAATTTATTACTTGGAAATTTAGATGTTATTAAATTTTTGTATTTAATTTATTTATCTAATGCATTTAAATTAGACAAAAGAGACTTCAAGATATGGGGTTTTTTATTTTTACTTTCCTTTTGTTTGTCATTAGGAAAAAAGAGTTTCGTGTCCAAGTTTTTTTCTATTAATAAATGAATAGAAAAATTACACTGCTCTACAGCCAAAAAATACTCTGAACGCGACCATCCTATTTATATGTAAAATCGGTCGCTGATTCCGAAAATCGGGCTCATTTTTAATTCTATGGGAAGGTTTTTGAGATATCGGCAATTTACCGTTATTTGGCCAATGGCTCCACTTAATCCTGTATACCTCTTTAACGCAGTGAGCTATCTTCCTTGGAGTGACACTCAACGAAAGAAAATTAAATTTCCTTTTCATCCCTGCTACAACATTTTTCTGTAACTCTTATAGTTTCTGAAATATTGACGATTCAATTTGAATTTTTTCGATTTTTTACGATTTTTTGAAGAAAAAATTGACTTTGTCAGGCAATATCTTTTAAACCAATGTCTTCACCTTCGGTTTTACTCCTTTACGTGAAGCTCCATTCTATTGGGAAAAAGATAAGCTATCAAAGAAGAAAATCCATGGTAAAATAGAAAAGTTATAGGCGATCAAGTAAATACATCCAAGTCGCGCAATGCCTCTGCACGGGTATATTCTATGCATGTTATACCAATACCTACACATCTGCAGTAGCAGCACATTGGCAGCGCAGTAGATAAAAGCCCATTTACGGGTATAACATGCATAGAATATACCCGTGCAGAGGCATTGCGCGAGTTGGATGTATTTACTTGATCGCCTATAACTTTTCCATTTTACCATGGATTTTCTTCGTTGATAGCTTATATTTTTCCCAATAGAATGGAGCTTCATGTAAAGGAGTAAAACCGAAGGTGAAGACATTGGTTTAAAAGATATTGCCTGACAAATTCAATTTTTTCTTCAAAAAATCGTAAAAAATCGAAAAAATTCAAATTGAATCGTCAATATTTCAGAAACTATAAGAGTTACAGAAAAATGTTATAGCAGCGATGAAAAGGAAATTTAATTTTCTTTCGTTGAGTGTCACTCCAAGGAAGATAGCTCACTGCGTTAAAAAGGTATACAGGATTAAGTGGAGCCAGTGGCCAAATAACGGTAAATTGCCGATATCTCAAAAACCTTGCCATAGAATTAAAAATGAGCCCGATTTTCGGAATCAGCGACCGATTTTACATATAGATAGGATGGTCACGTCCAAAGTACAGACAAAAAATTTCATTTTGTGATCCAGTGTTATTAAGGGTATTCATTTAACCTTATAAAGCTGATTCCACATAAAACTTTTTCCGCTTTGCGTTACGCCGCTTTCTATGTCAAACAACGCAAAACTGAAAAACTATGCCACAATGAACGCTGCAACATCACTCAAAAAATATTTGTTTTCTGAAAAATCTTTCATTCTCCGTTTTATTTACAAAAAAGTAAATAAGGAAATAAAAATGTATTAAATTATTTTTCAATTGTGTGAAATTTAAATGTTTTTTTACATTTGAATTAAAGTGAAACTGAAAAAAAATTTCAACGCCCCCAAAAGTTGAGATTTGGGCAACTTTGTGCTTTACGTAACTTCGGCGTTGCGTTACTTTTTGTTATGTGAGAAACCTCATATAGATACATGTAATTAAAAAGTCACGTAGCGCAACACAAAGTTCTATGTGGAATCAGCTTAAATGCCTCGTAAAGTGTGTAAACTTGTAAATTTATAAAGTTTGTAAACGAACTGTCAAATTTTGTATGGAAAATCATTTACGCATGGTTGAGAAATTTACGCGCACATTTCAGTGTGTAAACGCTGTAAACTCGAAAAAAGCAACCTTGCGCAACAGAAACCTCTAGCATCAGTAAGTCATTTACAAAAATTTCCTTGTAAAGTCGTTTTAATTTGGATTTCTCACTTATTTTTGGCATATTTTAATATATGTCTTTAATATATGTAGATATAGTTTTAAATAAATTTTGACAATAGCACAGCTGATGACAAGTTTACGAAAAAAAGTGTAAACTGATAGAAATTTACACTTTATAAACTTATACTCTTAAATGAATACCTTTATTAAATTGTGTTGTAGTAAATATGGGTACAACCCATGGTATAAGTATACCAGGTAAAACAAACGTCAAGTTTTCGTCGCCATATTAACCACCTGACAATTAAGCAGATTATGACATTTCGTGCTGCCATACTCAATGATAAAAATACTCCATTTTTCACTGCTTTGTTTTAAAAATAAATTGTAACCATGGTATTCATAGTAATGAATTTTTTCAATTTGAATTGAAAGAAATTTTTTCAATTTGAAAAAATTACACATCCTGCAGTAAATTTGTTTCATATATGATTCTTCTGAGTACAATTTTTATTATTATTATTTTTTTTTTTGAAAAAAAGCAAACCATTTATGTATATGAAAAATTCAGCAGTCTTTATTTGAAAGTACTCACTGATGCCTCCTCAATCATAGATGAATTTCATCAGTGATTCATAAAAGATTCATTTCGGATTTTTACTTCGCGGAATATCAATTTGGCCGTACTACAAAGTAGTCCCTTTCCGGTATTCTCGGTGAGTTTTTAATTTAGTTTAGTAGTTACGATCACTTTTAATTTAGGCTTTGTGATCACTCTGGTATATAGTTTGGGGAGGTTTTGGAGATTGATCTATTATAACTCCATATCGTCGCATAAAGTGCAATACCGCGTATCCGCTACCACCCAAATTTTAAAGGAGACAGTAAAAACTGTTTTAATTCAATAATACCAAATATGGCTGCAAAGACGGTGATATAAAATTTTTCCAATTTCCGACGATACCCTTTATTCGCGGAGAGTGGATGAAGATTTGTGGAGTGAGCGAAGAGGAGCTACCGGAAGTTCCACAAATCTGCTCACTAGTGCCCTTTCTCTTTCTGTCCTTTGATTCCTGAAATACCCAAACTTTCAAACAAAAATCTAGGCATTCAAAAAATAAAAGTCTGGCATCGCTATACTCCAAAACTGACATAAGATCAAACTTCAAAAATCTGCTTTTTAATCAAAAAGACAGCGTCAAAATGACAATGCACATACCTGTATTTTTTATACCATGGGTACAGCCAGACGACGCAAGAAATTAATTTCAGAAAGTGGAAAATTCAAATTTTTATATTTGTTTTTTTAAAAGAAACAAAAACAAAAATTTGAATTTTTCACTTCCTGAAAGTAATTTCTTTCGTCATCTGGCTGTGCCCTATGGTTACGTATTTCTAGATTATTCGATAATATATTGCGCTTAAGCTCGTCTTGCTAAACTGTTAAATAAACCACTTTCATGCCCTTATAACCGTTAACTTTTTTCTCCAATTACGAGGCCACACGAGACCAATTCATCGCCTACGTAATTTTCGTGCAAGTCCAACCATTGGCAGGGCAAACATTCTAATTTCATTTCCCGGAGGGTTATGCATATTTCGATTATTCTCTTGTCAAATTGTACCGTTTTGCTGTCATCTCTACAACATCCATTAACAGTGATGTGAGTTTGGTTTTTGCATTATTTGTGAAATTTTCAAAGGCCACGGGAAACCACTATAAGTCTTGGAATCGATGGTATACCTGCTTTTCTAATCAGGTATGTATTCTGGTGATGCGAAATAAGCAAAAATGAGTTGGTTAGCGACGTAAACCGACGGGGAGGTAGGCAGTTGGAAGAAGGAAGCCATTCTCTCCACTTTTGGTGTCTTGGAACAGTGGAACATTCTCACTAAACGACGTTTTCCATAAGAAAATTATTTCATTTAGGAATAGATTATCTCTTTCCGTGCCATCGATTTGAATCTCCTTTAGAAAGTGGAAAATTCAAATTTTTGTATTTGTTGTTTTAAAACTTTAAATTTTTGAATTTCTGAAAGTACTTTATTGCGTTGTCTGGCTATACCTTTACTCACCAATTAAAGAAGTTTGAGGAAGCGCAAACAATACTCAACACCGTCAAAATTGATCGACCTTCAAAATGATTGTCAGTTATTTCTTATACCCTAGCTTTGGATTAGAGATCGTGTGATGGAATAAAAGAAGACTTCTGATATATTAGATAAGTTTAGATTAGGTATAATAATAATACAATGGCGCTATTATAACTCTGACGAGTTTTATGGCCGAGTTTCTCTCCCAATTCCAGGTGTGCTCCTTTTTTTTTTTTTTTTCTAATTGGGTGGACCTAAAGTGTTATGCCGGATCCGAACGGCGAATGCATTTTTTGTGAGAAGCTTTTTCATGGCAGAAGTACTCTCGGAGGGTATGCCGCCCACTGCCGAGAGGTGACCGCTGCTCTTAAAAAAACCCAATAATTGGATTTTTACTGATTAGAAAAATTTTTGGTGTTTTGCTCGGACCGTGGTTTGAACCCGAGACCTCTGGCATAGCAGGCGAGCACTCTACCCACAGATTAGGTATAGACTAACACTAGATTAGGTATAGACTTGCAGATATGCGAAAAATAGGGATTGGTCATAAAGACGGTCTTATAAATCCCAGGGCTTTCAGATTCTTTACTTGACAATCGTAATTTCTACGAGTTAAGTTTTTAAACTAGTTAAATGTAAGTAGTTTGCGGTAATTATTTATTATCGGAGACGGTTAAGGGGTATCGCAGAGGGGTCCAAGTTCATATTTCCATATGTGATGCCTGTGCGACATCCCTTAACCATCGCTGATCGGGACCAAAATGTATATGTGATATTTTCGACTATGCTGTTACCGAAGTAGGGGGTGAGACCGAAGAAAATCGCTAATTTGATTTGAAGGACCACCCTTATGTACATAAGTACATACATTAATTTCATTGCCCTGGTTACATACAATCTCTAAGTACAGATAATTGCTTTATCTACATATGTACATATATCTGCTTATATCTAGGTATTTATGTACGTAACAAAAAGCAGAAATATGCTCCACTTATTATCCGCTTTTGGTTACCAACAAATCCAAAAATGTTTATGATGTGAAAAGCTCAAATAAAATAGCCGCATACATATGTATCTATCCTTCCTGAGCCTTTCATACACAAATGGTTCACCATCTCGTAAATTCAGTTGTTGCTCTCCAACACAGGGCTTTTTCTATTATATTCTCTCCGCCTGCCGATTATGGCTTTTGGGGAAAAACTGCAACAAAAGGATTAAACTTTTGCTAACAATGCGCTGTTAAAAACAATAAACAAAAGTTGGTTATTATGAAAATTGCTTTGAAAAAAAAAAAATAATAATAATAAAAGCCTTTTGTGTAGCGCCAAAAGCCAGCCAAAGCAGCAGCGGTAGTACGCAACAGGATCAATGGGCAGATGTACATACATACATATATGTATGAATACATTTAGACCTATGCACATATAGACCTACATATATACATATAGACATAAATATGTATGCATTTGGCACACAAGCCAACTGACTTCTGTTAGCTGCCAACAACGACAATAATTGCTCTCGAATTGCTCTGCCCAAACAGTAACAGTCAGTGCAAAAAACTAAGTATGGTAGAGTTGCCAGCCTAACTTCTCTGCCGCTGATGATGATGATGGTAAGCCGCAAAATCGTTGTACAGGAAGCACTTGAAGTTGTTAGTGCTGCAATAATCGCTGGAAAGCTTTCAGATGTTCATAACAACAGCAATAACAGCAATAACAACAACAAAAGTGACAGTTTTCAACATTTTAGGTTAGGCATGATTTTTTTTGTTGTATTTTTGTTGCTTTAGGTTTTTTGTGGTAAGCGATATTATTTGGATTGCATTTGAAGGATTTATGTGGCAAATTAATTGTTGCTTTTGTCTCTTGGCTTTTGTTTTTGCTAAAAATTTATTTGTACGTAGGAGCTTACCGCACTTAACTCACGCCTCAACTCACTGCTCATGCCTCACTCCCGAACATTTCAATTGTTTTCCGTTTACTTTTTGTTTGCTTTTGTTCGAGTTCGAGTCCATTGCTGCTCGCAAACAATACAATAACAAACAAAAGTGTGCTTAAGCGTATTCTTTACTACAAAAGCTTATGTTTGTGGATTAAGTGGCATAAAGTAAAGGCTCGGATTCGCAGCACACATGGACACTAAACACTTCGTTAATATATGTATGTTTTTCACTGAATTTGTTTTTGGCAAATTGATAAAATTTAGGGTTTCATTACATTTTTGAAACTGAGTATTATAACTTGTTATTAAGGCGGTGTAGTTTTGGGCAATTTTTTAATTGTTTAAAGAGGATAAATCAGCTGCCAGATATCACTTATTCTTTACTTAATTTATAACTGACTAATGAAACAAAATACTGAATACAGAAAGGGGCACATATCTCTCTTCCAAGACAATACCTATACGTATATGTAATGTTTCGCATTTGTGGGTTGTTGTTCGTTTGTTTATTACACTAAGCTTAGTACTAGTGCTGATGATACCCGGAGACTCGGGTAATACTCGGGGTGAGCAGTTTGTAGGCTTAACTATTACGAAAATATAGATTTGAGCTGGCCGCTGTGGTGCAGTGGGCAGAGTGCTCGCCAGCTATGCCAGAGGTCTCGGCTTCAAACCCCAGTCCCACCAAAAACAAAAAAATTCTAATTAGTAAAAATCAAATTATTGGGCTTTTAAGGGCAGCGGACACCTCTCGGCAGTGGGCGGCATACCCTCCGAGAGTATTTCTGCCATGAAAAAGCTTCTCACAAAAAACGCATTCGCCGTTCGGAGCCGGCATAAAACTGTAAGTCCACCAATTAGTAGGAAAAACAAAAGGAGCACACCTCGAATTGAGAGAGAAGCTCGGTCATAAAACTCATCAAAGTTATAATAGCACCTTTTGAGCGACCTTTTGCAAAATGCACTCAACATTGTAAAAACCTGGTCTCTGAAATGCGGGCTCAGTGTCAGCTCTGAGAAAACGGAAATAGTTCTGTTTACCCGCAAACATAAGATACCTGAATTCAAACCTCCGTCCATAAATGGGAAGGAGATTAAACTCTCTACCGAGGTTAAATACCTTGGTGTTATTCTAGACAGAAAACTAAACTAGAAACGGAACGTAGAAGTACGATCCCAAAAAGCCATGTTAGCACTTTACGCATGTAAATCAGCGATAGGCAAGAGATGGGGACTTAACCCCCAAATCGTCCATTGGCTGTACACAGCGGTAGTGCGACCTATTCTCTTCTATGCAGTCACCATATGGTGGCCAGCACTGGAACTCGAAACCAATAAGAGCAAATTAACTAGAGTGCAGCGAATGGCTTCCATGCTTATTAGCGGAGCCCTTCCCTCCACCCCAACTAAAGCTCTCGAAACCATCCTATTTCTTCTCCCCACGGATATACAGGGGAAACTCATTGCCAGCTGCAACGCGGCAAGGCTCAATGCAACCGAACCCTGGAGGGACACCAGCCTTTTGTTGGGATAACAAATTCTCCACAAGAATCCCGGAGAGGAGCGAGTGGAAGAACTTAGGGGATCCCGACCCTAATACACTGCACATTTACACGGACGGCTCTAAATTGAACAATAGAGTTGGAAGTGGGTTTTGTTAGGGTTTTGTGTAGGGAGTCTTTGAACAAACTAGCCGAAAGGTGCGACCTGAACGTCATTTGGGTTCCAGGCCATAGCAACGTTCGGGGCAACTGCATTGCAGATGAGTTGGCAAGGGAAGGCACAAGCTTGCAGGATATCACATCTGCGGCATGGGTTGGCCCCCCGCTTAACTCATGCAAGCATTGGTTGAGATCTCGCTCCATTGAACAGGCTAACGCTAGATGGGCCAAGGAGTCAACTTGTGTGATTTCTAGGCAAATCTGGCCTAGACTGGATGAGGCTAGGTCTGTATCGGTGCTGCATCTGAATCGGCTCTCTATAGGTCCGCTGGTGGGACTTCTAACAGGCCATTGTCTTATGGGCACTCACGACTCTCGCATGGGCCTATATAAAAACGACTTCTGCCGCAGCTGTAGGGACGTGGAGGAAATAGAGAGTGTTGAGCACTATCTATGCCACTGCCCCGCACTGTCGCTATCCAGGTACCGCTTCCTCCATAAACACTTTTTCGAGTGCCTGGCGGAGATGGAAAATGCAAGGACACTAGATTTTCTGCGCTTCATGAAACAAACGCGCTGGTTTAGCTTCACGGGCATCTAATCTTATCATACTTTTGAATCTAATTTTTCCGGAAAGGTTTGTAAACAGGGATAAGGAAGCTAGGGCTCCCGTGTGGTATCACAATGGGCCACCTCGGCCTAAGTGTGTCCCCGCTTTCATGAATTGCGGAGACAGCCACCTCAACCTAACCTAACCTATAATAGCACCATTGTATTATTATTATTATAGATTTGAGCTATGTAAAGAAGTTTTAGATGAGTCATTCGCATTGATTTCTTCTCATTTAGTTTTGTCAGATTGCGCCGTCATCTAGTCGTCTAGAGTCCTTGACTCAACTGGTGTTTGTCTGCTCTAAGAAATTCGAGCTCAGGCCTTCCCTTACCTTATAATTGTATCTGCATTGTGTTTGCCAGGGTTGGTGCTCTTGAGTTTATTTGCTCAGTCCTTTATTCCAGACATTTTTGTAAAATATTGGATGGTTGTTGTTTTTACTGTAGCTACCAAGACACTCCACGAAGGTTTTGGGGAGTGTCGAGGAAGCGACAGTCCTTTGTCGGATAAATGCGGTACGCTCGAGTACTAGACCCTCTGACACTAGTCCGACTGTTGTGCGTACGATTTTTTTTTTGGCATTATAAAACTTCTAGGCCGGTGGATTTTAGTCGCCTTTTACGACAGGCATTCCTTACCACGGTTATATTCTAAGCCCCCCAACCCGCTGGGGTGATATTGGATGCTTGTAGTCCTTTGCGTGAGATAGTTTTTCTAATCGAACTTATTGGATGAATGAAGATGTTACTTATGTATGTATTGGCTTTCTATTAGAACAGTCACCGTTGCATTTTGGCAGTGCAGCAAATCTTTGACGCAGCTCGCTAAATTCCAAATTTACGTGATTGCTTTTGAGAAAACCATCAGAAGAGACCCCAAGCGTGATATAATCTGATTTTAAGTATTATTGATGCATTTTATATACAATGGAAGATATTTTTTCTATTTTCTCAGCCATAAATCTATAAAATCTAGAAGTTAGCAATTAAAAGTGTAATTGACAATATATTTTAGACGCCACAGACAGACGAGTTCATAGAGATAGCACAAATGTACAAATACACATATGCTCATACGCAATTATACGCTGTTTTTATACACTTGAGAATTTTTTACTTTATTTTCTCACTCAAATTCTACAAGGCTTCGGCGGCTTGCTCCCACCTTGTCTGACATGTTCTTGTCATAATTTTTTATGTCCCAAAGGATTAGTGTGTAATTTAAATTTTTTTTATAGGCACTAAGGTGCTTCAGTGCAGCGGCGTTGCTTTAAGCCTAAGTCGGTACACTCGCTGACTCAAAAAAAAAAAAGTATATGTATAAAAACTGATTGCCAAACTCTTTCCTGGCATACCTACAATAAAAACATCATTTTGTCGGTGGCTTTTAATTTTTTGAGGCTGCAAAATATACGAGTATGAATATGTGGTTTATGATGCAATTCATGCTGAGCTGTGAACAACTTCATTGTGTAGTCATAGATTTTAATGCGAAGGCTTACAATAAAAACAAAAAACAACAAGTAAGGAAGCCTAAGTTCGAGTGGAATCGAACATTAGATACTCAGCTGTATGTTTTCATTGTTTGTTTGCGTTTGATGGATTTTATATAAAGCGAGTGCTGCATGAAGTGGGCGTAGTCACACCCATTTTCAAAATTTTTATCAGTCATCCAACTAAGCATATGAATATTATTCTTTGTGCAAAATTTCATTCCTTTATGACTTCCAGTTACAAAGATGTCACGTTACAAATTTCCAAAGCGTGTTCCAGAAATATCTTTGCTAAAAAGTAGGCGTGGCCATAAACCGATTTCAATAAATTTTTGAGTGTCTATTGACA
This sequence comes from Urophora cardui, assembly GCA_960531455.1. NCBI lineage: Eukaryota > Metazoa > Arthropoda > Insecta > Diptera > Tephritidae > Urophora > Urophora cardui. The sequence goes on from OY482670.1 coordinate 150,153,133, forward strand.
CAAGTTATAAAAGTGTATAAACCAAGTTTCGTCATAATATCTCAATTATTTGTCGAGTTATGGGCTCCGAAATCTCGTAGATTTCTTTGTCTAAAAGGAGGCGGTGCCACGCCCATTTTTCAAAATTTTTCTATTTTTTGTTTCCGGTTTATTGTAGAAATCATACCACAAAATTTCAATGAATTATCTTTATATTTGACAAAGATATCGCTTAAAATGTTTTTATTAGGCCACTTTATAATACCCATATATAAAAGTGGGCGTGGTCGGCAACCGATTTCGCTAAAATTTTGAACATGTATTACTACAAGTAGTGAAAGTGTATACACCAAGTTTCGTCATTATATATAAATTATTTGTCGAGTTATAGGCTAAGAAATATCGTATATTCCTGCTTCTAAAAAGAGGCGGTGCCACGCCCATTTTCCAAAATTTTTACGGTTTTTGTCTTATGTTCGTAGTTAGACTCCTGCCATAAAATTTTAATGATATATCTTTATATTTGACAGAGATATCGCTTAAAATGTTTTTATTAGGTCACTATAAGACCCATATATAAAAGTGGGCGTGGTCGTCAACCGATTTTGGAAATTTTTCGTCCAAACATTTGCCTAAGTAAGTATATCACGCGTACTAAATTTCATTGATATATCTTCAATGGTTTCTGAGTTATGGCTTATAAAACCCTCAATGTTTGACCCTTAATAAGTGGGCGTGGCACCGCCCATTTTCCAAAAATTTCACCAAATTTCTTCATAGGGGCCTGAGCTCAATACGTGGGTAAAATTTCATCGCTCTAGCTATATTAGTGGCTGAGATACCAAATTTCCGATTTTTTCTATATAGGAAAAGTGGGCGTGGTCATGGTCCGATTTCGCCCATTTTCAATACCAACCGTCCCAGTCTCAATACCAACTTGCATTCCAAATTTCATCAAAATATCTCAATTTTTGCGCGAGTTAGAGTGTTTACAGACGGACAGACGGACATACGGACAGACGGACGGACAGACGGACGGACGGACGGACATGGCTCAATCGATTTCTTTTTTCACCCTGATCATTTTGATATATATAAGTCTATATCTATCTCGATTATTTCATTCTGTTACAATCCACCGTTATGTGATTAAAACTATAATACTCTGTGTACTAGTACAGCTGAGTATAAAAACATACATACAGTGTCTACATATATTATACATGCAAGCCTACTTACCCAAGTACTTGAAAAAGTGCTTTTCACCATTACTGTATACAAACTCTGACCAAATCGTAAACTTTCCTGTAGCTGCAGCAACAAGTTCACTTACATCGTCCCAGCTGTGCCACACCTGCACCTATAAAACGGGCGTGTAAGAATGCGGAAAGTAATAAGTGGAAGCTTTAGCTTATGCGACGGCAGATGCTCTGCACACACACACGTTGAAATGAAAGCAAAGCACTCGGCGTGGTATAATTTTTATGCCCTAAAAAATTCGCCAGCACTTGTAAAATAGGAACAGTGTATGGATGTAAGGAAGTAAATACGTAGTAACTGAGTATACCCAGTTGGTAGAAAAAGGCTATAGAAAAAGTATACAAATAGAGTAGGTAAGCATTTCTATGAATATACTGATTTTGAAGGCATTGAAGAGGTAGCAATAGGACCAGCAGTGGAGTTAAATCTGGGTATTATGTTCGACTCAGATTGTGATGATAGCCATGGCTGTGGTCTTTTAGGTTCTTTGTAAAAAAAGAAATTGTCTGAGGAAACCCCTACTGAAATTTTATGGCGAATAATTTTTTAGAACATTTAACCCTCCATCGACCTTTTTCGGACTTCATAAAAAAGAGGTCAAAAGGACCTATTCGTGGAGGTGTTATAGGGTTAAATTATTATAAGAAATTAAAGTGCGTGCAATTCTACTATATGCCTCCTAACAACATATTTCTATGCGATATGTATTTTAACCCATTTTTTCCTTTATTTAAAAATCAAGCTGGCAACCCTACAGTTTGCTACAGATTTAAGTCGGCAGCCTATGATTTTTATATTCTACTCATTGTTCTTTTTCTTCTGTTGTATCAGTTTTGTAAATAACAGATGAGGGGAGATGAAGGTACCCCTAGTGAAATTTTCTGTAACATATTAACCCTCTAATGGCCTTCTAAGTGATGTTAAATTCGGAATCCACGAAAAGCCGTCACAAATATCATTTCGTGACAGAGCTAATGGATACAAACATTTTACAAATGAGGCCACGCATAATTTCACTATTAGCACCTTAACGTTCGGCCTAAGAATCTACACGCACTCTGAAGTTCCAAGCTGGTACTAATACCAGTGCTATTCTTCTTCTTGATTGGCGCTTAACCGTCTAGACGATTCTGGCCGAGTCCAACAGAGCGCGCCAATTGCTTCTGTTTCGTGCAGCATGGCGCCACTTGGGAACACCTAGGGAGGCAACATCGCTGTCCACCTGATTTTCCCAACGCAGTGGAGGTCTCCCTTTTCTTTTGCGTTCAGCGGGTTTCGATAGAAATGCTTTCTTGGCCGGAGCGCCTTCGTCCATTCTCACGACATGACCTGCCCAACGCAGCCGCTGGATCTTTATTCCCTGAACAATGTCGATGTCTGTGTAAAGCTCGTACAGCTCATCGTTAAATCCCCGTCGATACTCGCCCACGCCAACGCGCAAAGGTCCATAAATCTTACGAAGAACTTTTCCCTCGAATACTCCAAGTGCCATCTCATCTGATTTTGAAATTGTTCATGCTTCTGCGCCGTACATGAGGACTGGAACGATGAGCGTCCTGTAGAGTATGATTTTAGTTCGTCGAGAGACGACTTTACTTTTCAATTGCCTACTTAGTCCAAAGTAGTATTTATTGGCAAGAGTGATTTTTCTTTGGATTTCTGTACTGACATTATTTTTGGTGTTAATGCTGGTTCCCAAATAGACGAAGTCCTTACCAGTTTTGAATTTGTAGCTATCAACATTGACGTGGCTGCCAAGGCGTGCTGTTTCTTTGTGTGATGACAGGAGGTACTTCGTCTTGTCCTCGTTGACCGCCAAACCCATTTTCTTAGCCTCTTTATCCAGCTTGGAGAAGGCAGAACATACGGCGCGAGTGTTAGTGCCAATGATGTCGATATCATCGGCGTACGTCAGCAGTTGTACACTCTTATGGTATAAAATGCTTCCTGTATGGTTAAGTTCTGCAGCTCGTATTATCTTTTCCAGCATCAAATTGAAGAAGTCGCACGAAAGAGAGTCATCTTGTCTGAAACCTCGATTGGTCTCGAACGGCTCGGAGAGGTCCTTCCCAATTCTGACGGAGCTGGTGGTGTTAGTCAACGTCATTTGGCATAGCCGTATAAGTTTAGCAGGGAAACCAAATTCAGACATTGCGGCATACAGGAAATTCCTATTCGTGCTATCAAAAGTGGCTTTAAAATCGACAAAGAGATGGTGTGTGTCGGTTCCTCTTTCATGGGTTTTTTCCAGTATACCAGTGCTATTAAAAGACCATATAAACCGTGGCCAAAAAATTTTCCAGAAATGTTTTTGAAAAAGAATTCATATGAGAGGGGGAGGGGGTTGGCGTACGGTGGACGGTCCATATAAGGCGAGACGGCCTAATTAATAGTTCACTTTCAAAACTGGCTATGTGAAATATTTCCGATATTATATTATAATGATTACCGTGGGGCCTGTGAGGACGAAAATGAGCCCGACACAGTGAAATATTTTTCGTGGGATTGCCAGCGCTAGGAAGCAGGGAAATTCTAAGATTTGTGGAATCCACACGATGGTTAGTGTAGGGGGGTCTTTGGATCCACGTGCTATCATAATGGCAGCTTCGGGCCCTCAGTGTGCTAAGTGGAAACTAGCAGCCACTGCAATCTAACCTAACCTAACCTAACCTCACCTAACCTTACCTAACCTAACCTAACATAACCTAACCTAACCTAACCTAACCTAACATAACCTGACCTAACCTAACCTAAACTTAGCCTAACCAAACCTTAACTAGAAGTGTAATTTATATTAAAGAAAAATGAAAAGAATGGCAACGAACTCATTACCGCTCTGTTATTAAAACGACCAGCTGTGTATAAAATTTTGGAATCGGTCTAATCGGTCTTTCAAATCAATTTTTAATTAAAAATTCGCCAGCTCACCAAACCCGCAAAAACGCACAGGAGCTCCTTCCTATTGGTTGCACAGCTCAGCTGCTTATGCTTCCGATTACTTGTATAGAACATAATTAAATCGCGCGCACTTCATTTAATCCAAAACTGCTAATCGAAAATTGCGCATCTTCTTCTAATTTTTCAGTGATTTTCAATATATCATATCGCCTCTTAATTTCACACACACACACGCAAATACATAAATTCAATCACATACCCTTTCTAGAATTGACGCCCATTTACTCTCAATTTCATGCCCATTTATAGCAGCTTGACTGAGATGAATGTTAAGCGTCATGTGTAATAGTGTTGCATGCTACATACTGTATGTTGCATGTTGCATGCTGCTACATGTTGCATGCGTGTCTCATATATCGTTGAGCGTTAACGAAATTACAATTACACGGCGCAGCAGCTAGAAAGCGATTTATAGTTAGATAGGCGGCTGTTTTTCTGTTTTTATACTCAGCTGTACTAGTACACAGAGTATTATAGTTTTAATCACATAACGGTGGATTGTAACAGAATGAAATAATCGAGATAGATATAGACTTATATATATCAAAATGATCAGGGTGAAAAGAGAAATCGATTGAGCCATGTCCGTCCGTCCGTCCGTCCGTCCGTCCGTCCGTCCGTCCGTCCGTCTGTCCGTCCGTCCGTCCGTCCGTCCGTCTGTAAACACTCTAACTCGCGCAAAAATTGAGATATTTTGATGAAATTTGGAACGCAAGTTGGTATCGAGACTGGGACGGTTGGTATTGAAAATGGGCGAAATCGGACCATGACCACGCCCACTTTTCCTATATAGAAAAAATCGGAAATTTGGTATCTCAGCCACTAATATAGCTAGAGTTTTAAAATTTTACCCACGTATTGAGCTCGGGCCCTTATGAAGAAATTTGATGAAGTTTTGGAAAATGGGCGGTGCCACGCCCACTTATTAAGGGTCAAACATTGAAAGTTTTATATGTCATAACTCAGAAACCGTTGAAGATATATCGATGAAATTTGGTACGCGTAATTTGCTTACATAGACAAATGTTTTGACGAAAAATTATCAAAATCGGTTTACGGCCACGCCCACTTTTATATATGTGTATTATAAAGTGACCTAATAAAACCATTTTAAGCGATATCTCTGTCAAATATAAAGATCTATCATTGAAATTTTGTCGCATGAGTCCAACTATGGACATAAAACAAAAAACACAAAAATTTTGGAATATGGGCGGTGCCACGCCCACTTATTAAGGGGCAGACATTGAAAGTTTTATGAGTCATAACTCAGAAACCGTTGAAGATATATCGATGAAATTCGGTACGCGTAATATAATTACTTAGTCAAATGTTTTGGCGAAAAATTATCAAAATCGGTTGACGGCCACGCCCACTTTTATATATAGGAAATATAAGGGGGCCTAATAAAAACATTTTAAGCGATATCTCTGTCAAATATAAAGATCAATCACTGAGATTTTGTGGCAGGAGTCCAACTATGGACATAAAACAAAAACTACAAAAATTTTGGAAAATGGGCGGTGCCACGCCCACTTATTAAGGAGCGAATATTGAAAGTTTAATAAGCCATAACTCAGAAACCGTTAAAGATATATCGATGAAATCTGGTACGCGTGATATATTTACTTAGCCAAATGTGTGGACGAAAAATTACCAAAATCGGTTGACGACCGCGCCCACTTTTATATATGTGTATTATAAAGTGACCTAATAAAATCATTTTAAGCGATATCTATGTGAAATATAAAGATAATTCATTGAAATTTTGTGACATGAGTTTTACAATAGACCGGAAACAAAAAATAAAAAAGTTTGGAAAATGGGCGTGGCACCGCCTCTTTTTAGACAAAGGGATATATGAGATTTCTTAGCCTTTAACTCGACAAATAATTGAGATATTATGACGAAACTTGGTTTATACACTTTTATAACATGTGTTAATAGACACGCAAAAATGTATTGAAATCGGTTTATGACCACGCCTACTTTTTAACAAAGATATTTCTGGAACACCCTTTTGGAATTTGTAACGTGAAGTCTTTGTAACTAAAAGTCATAGAGGGATGAAATTTTGCACTAACAATAATATTTGTATGCTTATTTGGATGATTGATATAAATTTTGAAAATGGGCGTGGCTGCGCCCTGTTTATGCAGCACTCGTTTCATATAAAATACACCCTATATCGAACAAACGCAAACAAACAATGAAAGCATACAGCTGAGTATCTAATGTTCGATTGCACTCGAACTTAGGCTTCCTTACTTGTTGTTTTGGCTTTTAAGTCTAATAGTCCAGTTAGTCGAGAACGTAAACCCGTGTACCGTGTCAGCTGATCCAACCTATTTAATGGGATTTGTATGTAACCGATTATTCAACGACGTACGACGCAGAAGCCCGTACCGCAGAAATCAAAATCATTTTGATTTTTTACGTAAAAACGTGGCAGCTGATCGCTCGCATGGTTGCAAGGTAGAAGGGTTGCCAGTTGAACATTTTTAGTTATTAAATATTTAAACAGTAATTTTCAGAGCATTATACAACTAACTCAACAAAATTGTAAAATGTTATCGAATATACATATATGTGTTCACATGGAAAAAATAGTATGTCTACTTAAACGAACCATTTATTATTACTTTAATTTTTAAAAAGAAAGGAAAGAAAACGTTTATAAATTTTTTTTAAATCCCAAACAAAATGTAAATATATATATATATATATATAAATTAATAACAAGATAATAGCTTTGTTCAACAACTTTACTTGCAAGTACTTGCAAAAAGAGCGTTAATGTCAAATTAAGAGTAAAAACGAGAAAAAGAGAAAATTATCAACCAAAGTAATTGAACACAAAATCGTAAACATTCGCAAGAAAACAGCTGATACGCTGTTTTGACAATTTGATTTTTAGGTTAGGTTGTAATTGGAAATGAATGGAAATAACTGAATTAGGAAAACAAAATTCTACTTTGGCTATTCCACAACATCATCAAGATTCGTTTTTGCGCTAACTTATTTAGTACACAATTAGAAATTTGCGTTTAAAATGTTTGTATATTTCCAATTGAAATTTTTGTGATCATATATTTTTGACACTTCTATTTTTTTAAAGCTGCTAGTAGTTGCAAGTGAAAATTTTACTTGCAGCGTTTATCAACTCTCTCGAGGTCCTGCTCTCTCAATTTGGCTCTCTTTTGTGAATTTTTTGGGTTATTGAACATAAATTCGTAACAATTCGTAAAAATATGTAAAAATTTTGAAATATTGAACACTCCTAATAAATGAAGATATTACTGAAAATTAAAGCAAAAATTGTATTTATCCACAATGGTGGCGGTATTTTCTCAATTGATAACTCTTGGTGGTCTTCTTCTGCAATTTTTCTACATTAAAAAGTTATAAATTGCCACAATATATTTATTCTAGAAAAGATATGAGTTACAGAAACTCAGTACAGATTTCTTAATTAAACACAAATTTTTGTGAGAATCTTGTTGCTTTCCAATATAATTTTTTTATGGATTTTCAATTGAAAATTTAATGTTATGACTTTGTTTTTTGTTATTTTATGTTTTAGCCCTTGATAACTATGACCAAGGTGTGATGGAAATATATTGGGCAGCAACAAAATTACAAGAAAAATGTGTTTAATTACCAACTAAGCCGTAAAAAAGTAACTAAATTAATAAAAAAAAAGTCGTCAACGACAACTTTATAAACGACTAAATTAGTATTTTCTTGTCATTTGGAAAATAATGCACAGTTGCGTATTGAAGAGTAATCCGCATAACACTTTGAAGATTAGTAAAAATCTTGTTTGTTCAAAAATGACTAAATGGCAACCCTGCCAAAATGTAAACAAACTATATATATATATGTAAATATGTGTGAATAAAACAGCTGATTGTTACGGGCTCAAAAAATCCTAAAAATTGCATACGGGCGTTTGCGTCAGCGAGCGGACCACACGTTCTCGACTAACTGGGCTATAAAAATCTTTGTTATAGCTTGTTTGTAGTTTACTTTTTTGTTGTTCATGTAACACTACCCGCAGCTTGCGCATTGCATTACATAAGCATTCTATGCACATGCGCACGCGCAAAACCTGCGTCGAATATTAAAAGATTAAATTTATGGGAAAAATCCGATAATGCAAGAAATTAGAACTGCCACAACAATCTCTGTAGTAGTTTTTTGTTTCGTTATGTGAGGTGCTGTCCGTTGGTGCAGAAGTGTCGGAATGGAGTTAATATCTAGAGAGGGTTCGACAAATGTTCGATTCTATTACACTATGACACAAATTGATGGTTGTTGTCTGGGGGGCGGAAAAATTCCAAAACGTAACGAAAGACCACTATCCATATAATAAAACCTCCAAACTGTTTTGTTCCCTGATGTTAATTTCTTTTTATTGCCATTTTAAATTTGCGAAATTTTGTCTGAGTAATTTTTAAATAATGGAAAAAAATTGTGAAAATACATATCGTAGGGAAATATGTTGTTAGGAAGCATATAGTCAAATTGCACGATCTTTGATTTCGTGGAATAATTTAACCCGCTAACACCTCAACGAACAGGTCGTTTTGACACCTTTTTAGACAGTCCGAAAAAAAATAATATTTTGAAGGTCGATAGAGGTATAAAATGTTCTAGAAAACTATTCGCCATAAAATTTCACTAGAGGTCACCTCAGACAAAATCTTTGTATAAATAAGCCAAAAGACCCCAGAAAGCAGAAAAAGAAAAACATATATTATCGTGTATTATTTGCGCATATCTCTTTGTATCGCTTCTCTTGTCTTTAGTTATTATTAAACTTATTTATTTTTCTATGCATTTTATTAGTTATCTGTAGGCAGAATCCTTTTGTCAATTATGTGTGGATAGTTCAGTTCACAAACCGCTTCTTGATCATAATTCCGAGTACTCGGTTTCGCAAGACAATCGCCTTCTCATTGCTATTGAGATTGTCACACTAATCTTCCAGACAGCGTTTAAATCATAGGGTCTCCCTCTCTCCGCCTCTTTCTCTCACCTATTTTTTCTCTTCCTTGTGCTCTTCCTTCTCTCCACATCTCTTAGCCTTACGCTTGCACAGTCTCACTCGTTATGACCGTGTCTGTCGCGATTGTGCTTTTGTTATGAAAATCCTAAAAACCCATCGAACTTTTATTAATCCCCCTCATCATATATACATAAATATACATGCATACATATATGTACATATTTTAATAACCCAAAGAATTGTTTTAATGTTGTTGCAAGTGGAAGTTTATTACAGCCATATTTGTTCTCTCTCACATTTGGCTATGAAATTTGTAACTTGTTGCAATGTTGTTTGTTAGTTTCGCTCGCTTGTTTGCCATCACTTTTGTTGATTACAAGATAAGAGGGCATCGGTTGGGATTGCTTTAGAGTGGTTGTTGGTAAAGTTTGCTTGAGATGGTTGTGATAGTTGTTTTTGCTGTTTTTGCTATTTCTGGTCTCAGTTTACACATCAGCTGCTTCGGCGCAATCTGTTTGCGCAGCTTTATTGCATTAAGAGTTTGTGCAACAAAGTTGCAAAAAAATATGATACATATGATTAGCAAATACAAACACATATACATGGTTTTGTATGTACATATGTATGTACTCAGAAGGTGACCATTTGGCTTTGAATAATTGTTCAGTAGCACACAATGCAGTATAGTATGCAAATGGCGTCGATTTCGAATTTAGAAAGTCCACGTATGTAGTTTTTTTTTATTATATTTCAAAAAGATAGAGAAACAAATTTAGTGCTTTTGTCTTTCAGTAGAATTCTCATTTGGCATGTGAATGGAGGATTCACAACAATAATTATGGCTGCTGGTTGATGTGAATACAGTAGGCTCTCATAATAAGAACGCGCATTGCCAACTAACTAATAGACAATCTCTTCTCCTTTAAAACAAAAAATCAAAGGAAAATTATGTAAAAACTCTCTAGGAAGGTAGGCAACATTTCAGTTGACTAGGAAGAACTGTCAGTTCACAGGAGCAAAAAGTCGTTGCAACACCAATATATTTATTTCACTTATGTACGAGAACTTTTCCCAAGCTTTGTTGCTTCCTTTAAGCTTCCTGCTATCAGTACTGGTTTATTCAGTGGAAATTTTTGCTCATCATCTTAAGGGGCAGTACCAAGTACACCTATCATTGATGATTTAGCTGTACGTACTGATCTTGCTCCTGAGGTGACCTCAATAACCTTTACTCCATGTAAAAATTCTTCTGGCGTTTCTTCCTTTTTAAATTTCTTGCATTGTTTTCCTTAAAGAAAAAATTCTTCTTTCCAACATTTTTTTACATTTTTCTAAAGGCGTTACCATATGGTAGCCGTGGGTCGTCTAGGGTACAGGTTTTTTTTTATTGGGCTTCGTGTAATTTTCTCTGCCGTTGTGTAAATTTAACTAATGTAATATTATTAATTTGTTGGAATTTTATAAATTTTCTGCTTTTAGAGGTTTAACGTTACAACAAATGTTCGATTTCATTCAAGATCAAGATGAGGCTTCCACGAAGGTGGACTAATTGACATACTAACTGTCATTTAGGTACATACATGGAGCCTCATCAATATTACAACATTTTTGGAGAAGATAATACTGAAGAGGAATATGCGGGTAAACCAGATAATGTTTGCCCGGCCCAACCAAAAGGCGACTAAGAAGTTATAATGGCTGGTAGCTCGACATAACCCCATTTAGTCCAGGAAGATGAATGGGTGAAGAATATTTCACCATTTCCTCTTCCAATTTTTCCACTGGCGAATACGAAGATTGTCATAATATACTACGTCATATTCAATTTGAGAAGTTTTTTAATTGTTTTTATTATTTATCAAGCATATTTGCGAAGAAAGTGCAATATATGCTATTGGCCAGAATAGGCCAACCCTACATATGGAAGTATTTAAAAAAAAAATATGTTATTTGCATAACTTTACTTAAATCATACTTAAATCTCAATAAAGTGAATTAAGAATGTGTTTTTTTTGTGAAACTAAAAAAAAATGTTTCCAAATATCATTTACCCTTTAAACAAAAACCTGTACCCTAGGCGACCCACGGCTACCATATGGTAACGCTAGTTTTTCAGATTTTCCGGAAAAGTGCGGCAAGGTATTGGAAAACCGACTTCATTTTCATGCTAAGGAGGTCGAAATTTATTGGTGTACATACTTTTATGAAAATCTGAAACAAAAAAAGTTCTGGGAAAATCCGGGTTAAATCATCGAGCAAAGTCTGTAGCTCTTCTTCACTTTTGACATCTTTAATTTTCTTCTTGGCGATGTCTTCCAATATAGATCATATAGAAGTCGGAGAAAGGTTCAAAAGTAAAATGAATTTATTTCGTGTGAAAATGTTACAGCGGATAAAACTTTGTGAGACTTGTTATGTGACCCTTAAGTGTGAAAGTAATAATATCAAATCGTTAATTTAAAACTATCCCATTTTTCTAGAATAAGTTAGGTTTAAAAAATTAAAACAGGCACTCAGAGAAAAGAGGGTGAAAAATAAATATTAGAAAATGTAAAGCTATAAGGGAGCAAAGCCTCCATCTATATGTAATGTGAAATATTACAAGCCATGTAGTGTGTGATGATGGTTTGGATTTCGCGATTTTGCAATCTTCTCTGTTAATATCTTGCCTGCACATAAAATTACTCAAACATTCACTTCATAATAAACCATTCGTATTACATGCAATCTTTCCGGTGAATCCATTTGTGGCCATTTAGTCGAGCAATTAAAATCGCAATTCACCAAACCGAACGATGACCAACAATGCACGCAATGTGGATAGGCTGGGATGCCATGGGATGGATGGGAGAGTGGAGTGAATCAGTCAAAGAGATGAAATGAAGTATGTGTATGTACATAAAAAAATGTGCATATGTCTGCCGTTTCTTGCCTCATTTTTATCGTTTGTCATTTATTGTTGTTATTGCTTCTGCTTCAGCTTCTGACCTTCCATCGCCATCTTTTTTACGATTTTACGAGCCCATCATATGAACATTTGTGGTGCGTGTATTTGTTTTATTGAGCCGCCTTCTGTTCTGCTCCGTGTGTGGAATGGAAACCCGTTTCCGATCGAGCGACTTCGACGACTTTTGTGACTTTTGCGGCGACCAAATAAGAAATGCACTTATCGTAAAAGCAAGGCAATGAAAAGTGCCTCTACTTCTTCTTCTGCGCTGTGACTCCAGCGTTTTGAGTTCGTTGTTGTTGTTACCTTTACTTACCATTACTTTTTGGTTTCATTCGTTTACCTGCAGTTGTCCGCTGTCCGCTCGTTTTATCTGAATGCTTCATTATCTGTGCAGCAATGCGAAAAATTTGCACCGAACTGAGCTTTTGCCTTACCTTGCCATATTTTTTTTATTTTGTTTACCTTATTTTTTATATTATTTTATTTTTTCCCTTCGCTTAATACGTTGCCTTAGCTACATATAAATACATATTTGTGATGAGAATTGTGTAAGAATGAGCATTTAATTGCTGTGCAGTAGCAAACAAAGTATTTGGTTAGTAAAAGTTAATGAGAGCTGATGCGTGTGTGTGGTTTTTTTTATATTATTTTAAGTGGAACCCTGCAAAAAAATGTACGATTAATCCCGAAAGAGATTTGTCCCGGAAGCAAAATTTGTTGTGTCTCATGAGCACGCTGAAAAATTTCACTAGGAAATGCTGAGCATGGAAAGCAGATATAAAGGAAAGTGTTTGATTATAATCTTTGCTGAATATCGTGGGAGTGTTAAACCAGACAATGTCGATCAGGCTTACAGCCGATGCATAAAATTGACGCTTTAATATAGTACAGATTTTCTTTAAAAATATACCCATATTCTTTTTAATTTGATGCCCATATTTCCAGATTTTATGGCTTTTATAAATATAATTGAGTTTAAACATTTCAAACAGGTGGCAACCCTAACAAAAGTATCTCCAACGATCGTGCCTCTTATTATCTTTAATTTATTATCCATACTTCCATATTTTATGGCTTTTATAAACACAATTGATTTTAAAAATTTCAAACAGGTGGCAACCCTACAAAAAATATATATAACCGATCATATTTCCGTATTTTATGCCTTTTTATAAACAATTGAGTTTAAAAATTTCAAAAAGGTGGCAAACCTAACAAAAATATCTCCAGGGATCGTGCCTCTTAATTATCTTTAACTTGATATCCATACCTCCATATTTTATGGCATTTATAAATAAATTGAGTTTAAAAATTCCAAACAGGTGGCAACCCTACAAAAAATATATATAACCGATCTGTGTGTATGTCCGTGTCTCTTAATTCTCTTTAATTTTATTAATATAATTGAGTTTGAAAATTTCAGAAAGGTGGCGACCCTACAAAAAATATATATAACCGAAGCACTTTCATTTGGCAACACTAAGATGATAATTCATGGACATACAAATAAGTTAGCTCACCCACCTATGATGAATTTCATATCAAACCCAATATGCGTTGAACTCGACCCCCTCAGAATTTGATGAAATTTTGCACAGAGGTACATCTTACCTACCCAAACACAACCTCATTTTCAGAAATTGCATTTTCGAAAAATTTTGGGCGTGGCAAGGTATCGAAATATTCAAAAATATTCGAAAATAATCGAAAAATGACGATAATAGGTATTTTAATGTGCGATTACTAGGGAACGGCTTTACCGATTTCAAAGGTCTTTACACCATTAGAAAGGTATTGAAATTAGCTTTCAAAAAAATACACTGTAAAAATTTTTTTTGTTTTAGTACACTGAAAAAAAAAAATGTTTTCCAAAATAAAATTTGAAACTGAAAAAACACTTCAAAGATCAAGCGATTTTGAAAAATACAAATTTTGTTTAGAAAGGTCTATTTAATATATATAACATATCTGAAAACTAAAATGGCCTTTTTCTTTATTTTTTTTTTTTTAATTTATTTAAGTAAATGCATCTCTTGGCTTTCTTATATTTTGATATCACGTGTAAACTAATCAACCGATTTCAAAAATTTTTATACTGTTAGAAAGGTATTAAAATCACCTTTTGAAAACATACACTGTAAAAATTCTATATTACATATTACACCTAAAAAAAATTTTCAAAATTTTTTTTTTTCAAACTGAACTGAAATTTTTTTTAGTGTAATATGTAATACAGAATTTTTACAGTGTATGTTTTCAAAAGGTGATTTTAATACCTTTCTAACAGTATAAAAATTTTTTAAATCGGTTGATTAGTTTACTCGTGATATCAAAATACAAGAAAGCTAAGAGATGCATTTACTTAAATAAATTAAAAAAAAAAATAAAGAAAAAGGCCATTTTAGTTTTCAGATATGTTATATATATTAAATAGACCTTTCTAAACAAAATTTGTATTTTTCAAAATCGCTTCATCTTTGATGTGTTTTTTCAGTTTCAAATTTTATTTTGGAAAACATTTTTTTTTTCAGTGTACTAAAACAAAAAAACACAGTGTATTTTTTTGAAAGCTAATTTCAATACCTTTCTAATGGTGTAAAGATCTTTGAAATCGGTAAAGCCATTCCCTAGTAATCACACTTTAAAAGTACCTATTATCGTCATTTTTCGATTATTTTCGGGTATTTTCGAATATTTCGATACCTTGCCACGCCCACAATATTTCGAAAATGCAATTTCTAAAAATGAGGTTGTGTTTGAGTAGGTAAGATGTACCTCTATGCAAAATTTCATCAAATTCTGAGGGGGTCGGCTTCAAAATGTTCGTTTATTCAGCCTTTGATATGAAATTCATCCTATGTGAAAACGACTTCAGAGCTCAAAAGGACATTAGAGGGAAGTGTAGAGCTTCAAAATACGAAACTAATGACTTATAAATTTTAAAAATCGGATGATAAATAACAAAGTTACAAGAAAAAAACAATTTCGGCGGTATTTCGCGGGGTCAAAAAAATTTTTTTTTTGTGTCCCTTAACCCTCTCAACATAAGCTTCAAATTTAGGGGCGGACTTTTACAACATTTTTTTTTCGATCCTATCTAATATATACCTTAGGGTGGTATGAAAAAAATAAAGTTCTTCCGAAATCCGCGAAACAACCCGCATTTCATGCGACTTTACTGCGGCAATCTATACCGAAAATTTTGTCGTAATATATTCAAGTTTAGAGGTCGCGTAAATGCCTCAA
Source organism: Urophora cardui (assembly GCA_960531455.1). Classification (NCBI taxonomy): domain Eukaryota; kingdom Metazoa; phylum Arthropoda; class Insecta; order Diptera; family Tephritidae; genus Urophora; species Urophora cardui. The sequence continues at coordinate 150,168,537 of OY482670.1, forward strand.
AGTTTTCATCAGTGATGGTACACACTTTTTTGGAAAGTCGTTAATGAACAAGAAAGATGCTTTTTATCATTAAAAAGGGAAAACATATTGTTTTAGGAGTAATAGCATACAAATAACCTTGTTCCGCAATGATTTGTTGGCTTCTAATATTTTTTTGTACCACCTTAATGTACGTACATATGCGTATAACCTCAAATTTCAAAGCCCGTTAAAAAAATAACTTCACTTGATTCGAAAAAAATAAAAACAACCTCTTGATCAGGAGACAAAAACACGTCGGATACACTTTTCAAACCCCTTGCTTTTTTTTTTGTTGTTGTACAGTGTAATTTAACAAAGCTTTACGAGCTTTAAGTCGCTAATAGCATCACATTTGGCTTAGAGAATTTAACCGAAATGCGGCGTTGACCGAACTAAAATTTGCGAAGCTTAAATTAACAAATTGAATTCACCCCAACCAACAGTGAGCTCAAGTGAATCCCATGCCAAGCTTATCTAAAAACTAAAATATCTGCAAAATGTGTTGTAACAAAAAAGTTGTAAAATAGGAAATCCCAAACAAAGGCGTCATTTGTCACACATGTTGGCAACAATAGCCGTATACCCAAACGCACGCACACACACACACACATATGAAGGAACGAGCATTGTCCTTGTTTGTTAGCAAATGTGATTGACGAACAAACAAAAAACAGATTAAATGGAATGGCAAAGAAATACGAGTTACAAATTCGATGACAAATCAATTTCTACTACAATTGTGCAGTGAACGTCCATTTCGCTGTGTGATAAGAGCAGAGAAAGAATGAAAAAAAGAAAGAAATAATAAAAAAAATAAGGAAAAAATTAAAGGGAGAATAAAGGGACACACATGCGACTTCTAACGTCACATACGTATGTATGTATGTACATATGTATGCTCCCCGCCCTCAAAGCAAAATAACTTTTACTTGATTTGCTTTTCGCGTCCAACAAGCAACACTTTATTTGCTGAATTTCCCCATTTGCTCTATTAGAGTTTTTCAATTTTCCCATCGCATACAAAGTGGTAGTTCCGACTGTTGTTGCAACCATGGTCAACTTGACTGTCAACCAACAAAAGTGGCAACAATTGAAAAGCGTGAAGTGTTGCTGTGTGGCGCCGCCGCCGACTCACCGAGTGACGACGAGTGCGGTAAGCATTTTGTGTGTGTGAAGTGTTCATAGTTTGGGGCAGGGAAAAAAGGGGGAAAGTAATATCTAATGGCGGTGGTCAGCACTTAAAATCCTTGTGTAGCTGAAAAATTTGCACGGCTGCAGCAAAGAACTTTCCAAGCGCAGCAGAGGAGCAGCTGTGTTTTGGCATCACGTCGCGTCGCATCACTCATTGTTTAGTGCCAAATCCCTTCTTTATTACGCTATCAGTGCTGAGCTATTATTGTGCCATAGTTTGTGTGTGTGTAGTGAAATGTTGTTGTAAAATAGCTCGTAAAGTTTGAGTGACACATGCCAAGCGTTGACACAGCAACAAACAGCAAAACCCACGAACCACCGAACACTGAACGAGAACAACCCATATTCAAGCTGACAGCGTCTGCTGTAAGTGGGTTCACTGCATTTTATTACGACTGCTAGGGTTGACTGACGTTGCACTGTGGAGCTGTTTGCTCTTTTCATATCTCTTTGTTCTGGAAGAGTGCAGCCAAATACAGAAATTGTTTCGCTTGGGACTTCTTTAAGACTAGCATAACTTAAATACATATGTGCTGAAATAAGTACGGCATTGCAAAGATTCTAGCCATCTGTGGTATTGTCATACCTCAAGCCAATTCCTGAACTACTGTTAAAGAGCCGGGTTCCTTCCCTCCATATCTACACCGATGGTTCCAAAATGAATTGTAAAGTGGATGGTAAATAAATAAATAAATAAATAATTGCAATCCAGGACAGTTGAGAGTTGCCGCAAATCTCTTGACGAGATAGCTACGCAGACTTCTTTAAGGCCGGTAGATATGCGTGCCTGGAAACTGCAATATAACAGGCAATGAGATGGCAGACGAACTTTGCAAGAGGCTGCACATCCGCTGCGCTTTCGCTATCTTGGTAGAGTTTAAGAACCCTGCAAAAAATGCGATCACTCCGGGATACATCCGGGACAACTCGCAAGGGAGCATGCGATTACTACCCATTTGTATCTCTTTATATGGGTTGAAGTGTTCTCTTTTGTTTGAGCATGTCCTATGAAGAGACTAATTGTACCCAGTTTGTACCCGAACGGGTAGCAAAAGCGCACAATTGTACCCGTTTTGTACCCGAACAGGTAGCGAATGCGACACATCCATTTGTGCGACTAATTGTACCCGTTTGATACCCTTTCGGGTACAATTCGTCTACAATTATTATACATATGTATCCGTTCGGGTACAATTGGGAACAATTGTAGACTAATTGTACCCGAAAGAGAGCGCTCCCGGACAAATCTTTTTAGAGACTCGTCGCACACTTTTTTACAGGGAATGGCGCTCACTACATGCAAGCTCACTATTAAGGGATTTTTGCTTGTAGAAGCGGGAGTCGTACACTCAGGGAAAAACAGCATTTTAAAATCAAAAATAAAATTTTTGTTTTCATAATGCACGTTTTAAACCAAACCATTTTATTTTAACAATGAAATTTTCCAAATTAAAAAAGAAATTTTTGAATTAAGAATGAAATTTTTGGAGTAAAAATGCATTTTGGATTTAAAAAGAAACATACATACATAATTAAAAATGAAAATGAATGTTGATTCAAAAACTCGCTCTTTGTTCAAAATTTTTTTGTGAGAAAATAGTCTTTTTGAGAAATCCAACAAAAACAATAATTAGAATCGATTTTTTTTAATTTTGTTTTTACAATGATTCATATAATTCATATATTCTTTTTTAGGAAAAGGGAAGTATAAATAGGTTACTACAATTCAATATAATGTTTAATGTTCCACTATGTGATGGCGTTGGATTGAATTTCAGGTTGAGGTCACGGTTCGAATCTGGAGGAGAATATAAAATAAAGAAGAAAAAGGAGAATAAGGATAATAAAAATTAAAGACAAACAGTTAAGGCGAAGAAGAAAAGAAGAGAAGAACAATCGGAGGCTATATTTTTGTAGTTGGGACTCGGAATGAGAGAAGATGAAGAGAATGCCGTTGGATACAATTTCGAATCCGGAAGAGAAAATCATATAGAGAACATTGTAGCATTTTTTTTCTCATAGTGCTTAAAATAAAAATAAACATTTTTAAATTTAAAATGTTTTTTCTCGATTTAAGAATTTTACAATGAACATTTTTAGAATAAAAATGTTGGTATTTACTTCACTTTTAAATACGTTTTGCCCATTTTAAGCACGTTTTCATATGTTTTTATAAATTTTTTTCCCTGAGTGTACTAAAGGGCTACTTCTTCTAAAGGGGAAGGAACTATCACATGTTGTTGGCGTGATTACTGGTCACGTCACTATTGGCAGACTTGTGAAGAAACTTGGAGCTCCTTTTCATGACTTCTGTATGAGCGGCGGAGATGAGGAGGAGCCTGCAACTGTAAAACATTTGTTGTGTGAATTTCCCACACTGCGGTTTAAGAGGCTGGCATATCTGGAGGCACCCCACTTTTCTGAACTCGGTGACTTGGCTAAGATGGAGCCTGTAAAAATCTTAAGATTCGCTGAATACACTTTTTAGGCGTTTAGATCGTCGTGGTATCGTAATGGGTCTAACAGTCACTATTACCTAACCTAACCTAATAGTTTGTGAATTCATAATGTTGAATTTTGGAATAAGAGTTTAGATTAGAGTTGATGATACCCTGGTATTCGGGTAATTTACTACCCGGGTAGCTCTTCATTCACTACCCGGGTCCCTGTTTACCCGGGTAAAATCATCTGCCCTAGTTTAGATTTTATGCTAACATTTTCCAACAAACCTCCCACAGTGCAGTGTTGGCCGCCAAGCGCTCTCTGCATTTGACTAAAGCTGCTTTAACGTCAGCTTGACTGACGTTGCGACAGACGCGTCAGATGATTGTTTTAACGCGCGTCAAAACGCATGCGAATTATAGCGAAATGAACACGAAGTTGATGCTGTTTGATGGCATAGAAATTACGTTCAAGTGGCAGCGCAGCGTAAATGCAAAGAAGGATAGAAGCGCTATTAAAGCAGGGAGGACGACTAGATGCTGAGAATTATCGAGAATAAATTATTTCGGTAATAGTGCGCAAGTGTTTGCACGCATAAAAACTTTATGTTAAGTAAATATATTCATGCATTTTACGAGTGGCAGTGCATTTTTATTTGAGTGTAATGAATGAATATGAATGAAGTTGGTGAAAATAATTTAAAGATTATTTGCAGTAAGTGTTGAGGGAAAATTTGATTTGATGAAATTGTATAAGATAGAAAAAATGTACTAAAAAAAGTGCTGTAATTCCACCTTTGGCTAATATGAAGAATGCAGAAGGCAGGGCCATTCGGACAAAGAGTAGACATGCAACGGAGGCCGATGCTTCGAAGGTTAGCAAAATATTATGTTTTTTTTCAAGGTCTCACTATAACAGGTTTCCACTTCGGAATTTGAGTTCACAGTCTTAGAAAGCTAAGCTCAATGTCAGCCAGCCATAAAACATATTATGTCATTAAGAAGTGTTAATGAGTTTACATTATTAATTTTAAAGTCAAGGCATCGAACGGCCGAACTCTGCGCATTGCCACTAACGATCAACGCACATCATCACACGCAACTTTCTTTTGATGCATGAAAAAACATGAAACGCCTTTCACAATCCGCCACAATCATCATAACTGCCATTAGAGAGTAAATTCTAATCAACTTCGTATTGTAATCCGAGTACGATTCCAACTGATCTCATCGAAATCGCAAATCGCTTAAATGTTCGTTTGTTCATTTTAACGTCTGTCGCTTGTTTGACGACATTGCGACACGACAACGTTAGCCACCTACTTTGGCACTGGTTTCTGTGAATGCCAATGACGGCGGCGCACAGTGGGGGCACCTCCATACAAACGCGGCCAAAAATAGTAATAATTAAGCTAGAATCTTGAAACTTGGTACTTAAGCTTTTTTGGTTGAAATTAGTAAACTGTAAATTTGAACAAAATCCACCTTCAAATACGCCCACCTCCCATATAACGGTATTTTTGAAATTTCAGCATTTTCCTAACTAATATAGCTAAAATGCTCCATGTTGATTAGTGTATACATTTTTGAAATATAAATCAAATGCAGTAATCATTTTGGAAAAGGGGTAAAGCACTTCACCGTTTTTAAATTAAAAATATATGCACTTTTAAGTATGTTATAAGCATTTATCATAAAACTTTCAGACAAAAAAATTGCATTTCAAAAAAATTTTATACCAGAAATGAAATTACACTTTTATAAAGGATCTCAGTGTGCTAAACCTGAATCTGGAGTCAGATTTTCCAAATTGGTTCTAGTTTCTGAGATATTCATGCTCAAATAGGCAAAAGACACGTTTTTTGGCTCTAATCCCTGCTTAATATCTTTTATGTAATTACTTTCCACTCAAATTCGATTAAACCAGTTGAAAGCACAATCATTACCCTTGAAAACAGGGTTTAGTTTCTTCGAATATCTTAACTAGAATTGGAAATATCGATATTTAAGTTTCACCATTTTGACAAATATTCCCCATACAAAAAAATATAAACTTTTTGAAGCATACTTCTGGGCATTTTGTATGGGAAAATGTACGAAAATTCAAAAAACACCTTCCATAAAAATTTTCATAAAACAAAATGGAGCAAACGAATTTTTACGATTTTTTCTCCTGTTTATAAAAGACATTTAGGACTATGAAATATTAAAAAATTGAGGAGGTAATATTTTTTGTTTTTTTTTTAATTTCATTTTAAAGTTTTATAATTTTTACACATTTTTTTTATATTCCAAAAGAAAAAAGCTGTCAAAGATATGAATTAACGCTGATAAAAAAGATTACCTCATAATTTGAAAGTATGCACCATTTACTGTAAGACGGTAAAGAAATATTCGATTATTCGCCTAAATATAAACGTTCTTCATAATGTCAAAACTAACATAATTAATGCGTTAACAAAAACGCAGTTTTAGGCCAATGGGAAAAAAGTTTATAAAAGGAAATGGAGCAAGTGGATTTTTAAAATGAAAATGTAGTTTGATTAAGAATATATTATTTCAAAGCATAAAAAAAATTTGAGGAGGTAATATTTTTTGTTTTTTTAATTTTTTTATTCAAAGTCGAGCAAATTTTTTTTCTTATCGACATTTTTTGGCAATATTTGAAAATTCATATAAATTCAATAGTGAACGGTATTTACAACTACGTTATAATTTCTGAAAGAGAAAATCATTATCTATGTAATGATGTATCACTCGAGTTCGTATGTTAACAATTAATTGAGATAGAGCATTTTGTATGAGGTGTATTCATTGAGAAAAAAAGAACCTATTTTTTGCTCAACTTTGGGCACCCTGTACAGCTAAACGAAAAGATACTCAAAAATTTTTATATAAGCTTTTTTATTATAATTTGATGTATCTGTCGATCTCTATTTAAAAAAATTGTTTTACTTATACTTTAATTTTGAATTTATTTTTGGCCGCAATCGCCCATTGTGCGGCGGTCGGAGCTGCTCGGCAGCATTGAAAAAAAGCGCGGTAACGCAATTTACTCATTAGAGACGTGCCGTGTCGATGACAAAATATGTGCAAAAGCTACAAGATTGCAAAGGCTTAAGAACGAAGAGAGTTGAATGACACTTTCACGTTTTGCCTCATCATCGCAACGCATCAAACTTACGCGTTATTGACTTAACAAAATTAAAATTGCAACAAACGTAATATGCAGTTTGTGGGTTGTTGTTTTGATCTCAACTTCGTTAGTAACACATTGCACATTGCACAGAGTTAGATAGAAGTGCAGGTAGCGAAACAGTGTTGCATTTTAAGTGTGCATTTTGAAGTGCTTCAACTGCTACTGTTTGCGTTTGGTACTTGAAATATTTTTTATACCATCTTGTGTATATAAATTTACTATGTAAGTATTTGCTGCAAGATTGTACATGCATTTCTCTTCCTTGGTTGCGGACAACAGAATTTTGTGGGGTAAAGATAGATTAGGTTAGGTAATAGTGGCTGTTGGTGCAACACTAACACACTTAAGCCCAACAGTACCCATTTCGAACCAAAAAGTGGATTCAGCGAATCTTAAGATTTATACAGGTTCCATCTCACTCTCTTAAGCCACAGTGCGGGGCATTCACACAACAGATGTTTTACAGTTTCAGGCTCCTCCTCATCCCTGCAGCTCCTAGAAAAGTCACGAAAAGGGGCGCCCATTCTCTCGGCATGTCTACCGATGGTGATGTGGCCAGTAATGAGGCCAACAACAAGTGATAGGTCCATCCTCCTTAGAAGAAGTAGCCTTTTAGTATGGCTCGCATCCCAGTCTGGCTATACGAGTCTTAGGTGATTGCAGGTGCTAAGGCAATTTCATCTAGTGCCCGCTTCTGCAAGGAAAATTCCCTTAATTGTGAGCCTGCAAGTAGTGAGCGGCATTCTCAAACCATTCCAAGATGACGACCTGTCCGGTATATTACAGTGTCCAGGCATCCATATCAGCGTTGAAGAAGCCTGCGTAGCCATCTCGTCAGAATAAATAAAAATATTGTCGTGCGTGAGGACTCCTTTACAAAAATAGGCCACCTCCTCTGGAAAGATAGCGAGCTCTGCCTGTAATACACTATAGTGATCTGTAGGGATTAAGGAGAGTTTAGTTCCCAACTGGGCTACAGAAATACCACCACCCACCTTACCATTCAATTCTCTTAAATAAAATTTACTATCAGAAAAATACAGTATGGATCACTTTAATAGAAATCCTATACCTTTCAAAACTCGAAAATACCAATTTGTATTAAACACTGTTGCTAAAACCCAACAAACACTGAGTTTAGATATAGATTTGAGAATGATCCGAGAATTAGCCCTTTTCTCAAAACTCTAACGTTTGAGGAGGACCTGAGAAACTCAACAGAAATCATAGCATTTTCAAACAAAATGGGACATAGTTTTCAAATCGAGAGAAAATTATAACTATTTCTGTAATTGGAATCTAATGCAATTCTCTAATGCAGTGTTTTATTTTCCTATGCACGCGTGCGGGAGCTTTTATAGCTTTCACACCGACAGCCTCACACCGACAAGTCAAAGCACTTCGTTCATGCACAGAAATTTTGCAAATTCCTATTCAGTCAGCATTGAGCTGTTGAGCTAGCAGGTTGTGTTGCTCGAGCAGTCTCTGAATTAGGGATGGGCAAATTGGAAAAATATATCGATATATATTGTATCGATATTTAAAAAAACATCGATTTATGCCGTGTAAAAACATCGATATATCAATATATCGAAAGGGCTGGCTTCACATTAAGGAACCACGTCCCGCGAAAAACCACTTCTTCACGGGGCTAGAGGTGCTCTCACAGATCTCAAAACTGGAATCCAAACTTGCCGCAGACTTATAGTTTACTAGATATTTGTTGTTAAAGTTGGATGCAACTACATATATTCTACGAATCCTGAAGTATAAACATAAAAATCATTAAGAATTGCTTGAAGAAGAAAGTAATGTAAATTCAAGCACCCGGACATTATGGTTATACCACTTCTTAAAAAATGTTCTGCTGTTAGATTCGAAGCGAATCAGAAATGTATGAAAAATATCGAATTTGGCTCGAAATGGCAAAAAATTATCGATTATCGATGCACGGTAGTTCAAAATATCGTCGATATTATCGGCTGTACTATTTTAAAAATATCGATATATTGATATATCGATATATATCGCCCAACCCTACTCTGAATGCTTGTAAATGATTGTGTGTTGGGGGTGGTTTTTTTATTTGGATTTTTTTACGTAATATTTTTATTAGGAATCATGATTTTGCATTTCGTCTCATTTTTTTTTAATTTTATTTTTTTGTTTGTGGTTTTTTGTGAAGTTAATAATAAGAATACTATCCATTTGCAATTTAAAAAATTTAGTTTTCGACAATGATTGAGTTTCTTTTGGGTGTAGCCAAGAGCTTTTGTGCTTTTAACACATGCACAATGTTTGAAAGTATTAGTGTGATAATCTCTGCCATAATGCGATTCTAAGTAGAATTCGTGTCTACTTCATAGGCATTGATATCAAGCTCTTTCTCTTATCAGTTTCCAATCGGATTCTAGTGAAGTTTTCTACCCTCGCTCTCTATTAGAGAATAGTTAGAAGATTACATTTATTATATAACGTAGTCTCCCCAAAATCTCTAACGTTAAAGGTTGTATTTTTTTGGTAAGACTAACAGATCAGCTCGCAACTGATTATACCCCAGTCAACTCTAATCGAATCTCATTGTCTCTCCGTATTTACTTTTGTTCTTTTTTTAGCTGCTATTAACTTGCGTCTTTTGTTTATTTTTCTCTGTTAAACTCGTTAAATCATTCATTTATTTCGCTATTCCTTTCCAAAATGAAATACCACTGTGTTTGCCAACCAGCTAGTAGCAGTCATTTTCCTGCGTCAACAATTGTTGTTTTTCCATTTTGTTACTTTCGTTTTGTTGCTCGTGCCGTGGTTTGTCTACTCGTGCTGTTTTGGTTGCTCTCTGATCGATCAATGTCATCACCGTTGTCTACTTTAGACTATCTCTCTGTAAAACTTTGTTTTGGTCGCATTGTTTTGCGCCGCATCTTGAAATCTTGCCCATCTTCTTTTTGTTTCAGTCACAACTACCAACTGCCACTTTGTTCAGCCCGACATGCATAGTTTATTGCCAGTCTTCTTTCCGTTTTTTTTTTTTGCATTTTCTTGTTTACTTCACGTTCTCTTTTTTGTCGTGTGCTAGTCGCAACCGCAGTTAAGTGTTTGCGCAAACCGTCGCTGACATTGTTCCTCCTTGCAGCTCCCGAATCCTCAAGCTCCTCGCTTACTCAGATTGTCCATTTTTTCCTCTCTCTCTCTGTCTACTTCTTCTTGCCTACCTTACATCGATAGATAGTCTTTTTTCATCGCCAATGAAAAGTGCTAGAATCTTTTGACTTTATCGCATGACTTGTTCGGGCTGCAGCCGCCAACTGAGGCGGCATGCGGTAAGTCTATAACCGTTACCAACTTCATAGTCATTTCTATAGCGCACTAAATGTTCTCTCCTTCGTCGCCGCGTTGCCGCCATCTCGTCGAAGGCAGTTCGGAGCACCTACAACAAGTTGACTAAATTGACATGACTTAATGTTGCGTGGTCGCTTGGTTGCTTCAGCTGCCAAGGCTGCTTTGGCCACTCTGACTACTTTGGCCACTCTGTCAGTTTGCTCCGTTTTTTAACTTCTTTGTTGTTGTGTTTTTTTTGCTGCAATGACTGGTCATTTCGTTTTGTAAATCGATCTTTATTTAGTCTCACTTTTGGGCGTTGCACCGACTTCTGTGCACTTTTGGCTTACCGTTCGCTTTGTTTTTGATTAATTTGTTACTCATTGAGTTGTTGGTTGGTGCCAATGGTATGTTGGCGGGGAGAATTACGGATAATGTTAAAAATAAATATTGTACAAATGTTGAAAGAACAAGGAAATGTTGTTGATAGTAGAAGGAAAAACTGTTGTGGAATTTAACTTGGTTATAATAAAAATATTATTGTTATGCTCATTGGACAATGTTTTCGAATCCCAAGAGCAAGAGATAGAGAAAAGGAACAACCGAAAACTTCGTACATGAATGAAATAGTTTATGGCATGCGAAAGAGCGCAACTCTCAGCTGATCCTTACAAAAGAGAAATAACAACAATGAATGAAGAAAGAACTTGAGACTTGAGAAATTTGGGGGAAAAGAGCTGACTATGTAAAACTATCTTCTCAGAAACATTAACTTTGCATACCTTCGCTCTACACCTTTTCCAGTTTAAGTTCGGAAAGTTACAATTGAAGTTCAGAAAATTTCAATTAAATTTCAGAATCTCCAATTGAAGTTTAGAAAATTACAATTGAGGTTCAGAATTTCCAATTGAAGTTCAGAAAATTACAATTGAAGTTCAGAAAGTTGCAATTGAAGTTCAGAAAATTTCAATAGAAGTTCATTTGGAAATTCTGAACTTCAATTGTAATTTTCTGAAATTCAATTGTAACTTTCTGAACTTCAATTGGAAATTCTGAACTTCAATTGCAATTTTCTGAAATTCAATTGTAACTTTCTGAACTTCAATTGGAACTTCTGAACTTCAATTGTAATTTTCTGAACTTCAATTGTAACTTTCTGAACTTAAACTGGAAAAGGTGTAGAGCACGCCACTCCGCTCCGTCGTATTCTGCTCCAAGTTATTGACTTCTATATCAATACAAAGACAGATTACAGCTGCCCTATAACATTCTTCGATACAAACTATGAGATTATCTTTCCATATAGGAAGCACTGGGGACATGACAAACTTGCTCATAGATTTGATGTTTAAGTTTTCACGGAAGGGTCAAAGATGGCATGCGGATTGGGAGCTGGTGTCTTTGCAACACATTCGGAGATTTTCGTATGAATTACGTTCCCGGACAAGGCGAACGTCTTTCAATCCAAAGTTTTCGCAATAGGGGAGTCCAGCAAGGCAAGCTGCAGCATTCCTGATACGGAGAAGACGGTGGAGCACCTGCTACGCGAGTGTTCTTCGTACTGCCAAGACAGAAGGAAGTTACTAGGTAAACCTTTCTTCGACAGTCTCTCGGAACTCAAGAGGCCTGAGGGGCTGCTGAAATACTTAAATTCAACAGGATGGAAAATGGGGTGCGCGACCTGCCCTGGTTTCCGAACTGCTCATTGTTATTTTCTACTTTTACTTTTCACTGATTTATTCACTGGTCAGTGGAACTCACCACTCAAACCAACCCCCTCCAACAAAAGAAAAAAAAGTGTAATAGGAAAACAACAGCCTATATTGACATTTATTAAACTTTTTCATAATTTTTTTATGCATTTCACTTCACACCACCTCCTTTTCTTCAACTCATAAACACTTAACAACTGTTGACTGCTGCCGCTCCACAGACACAGCCATTCTAACCCAACTCAGCCCATGCCTTCTAACTTCTCCTTCTACTTTACGCAATACATCATATGCGCATAAATAAATTATTACATTGGCATTTTCTTTATGTGTGTTACAAACATACACATATATGTCATACTTCTACACATTTAGCCTTTCTCTAAGACATTTCATTGCAAGGAAACCAGCGAAGTGCTTTGCCTAAGCAATTTCCATTTGATTTGTACTCTAAATGTTGCAACCACCAACTTCCAATTAAATGTCTTTGAAAAAAAAGAAGTATCCCACTGAGCCCTCCAACCATCCACCCCCACAAAACTCACTTAGCTTTCAGCTCTTACTTTGTGTCATTCACCGTAAGCGGCATACCCCCTCGATAGCAAAATTTGTATATGTCCTTCTGTCTCCCTTCGATACCCTCTTTGCAATCATTTGCCTCGTCAGTGCCAATTGTGGTGGCAGAAAATAAAGTTAAATATCCTCGTTCGTTTGGCGGTAAGAGTTTGGGTGGTGGTTTGGTATGGCACATTTCCTTAACAATTCTTTTCCGTTTCTTATTTTAATTTTTAAATTTGTTTTTCTGATGTCCGCATTTTTTTCTTAGGCTTTTCATACCATTTTCTCTTCATACCTTTTTCAATTCCTAACTCCCCTCTTATCAGTCTTAGGACCAGTGTTGCCACGACAGAATTTTTTTTTTAACAAAATCCAACAAAAAGTTTAACATTTCTCGAAAAAGTTTAACATATTTTTTTTTTCCAAATGAGGATATATATTGCACCTTAAATCATAAAATGACACAATTCAAAATTTAAAAAAAATCGGGGTTTTTCAACTAGAGATTACAACTTTGTTTTTCGCTTCAAATACATACATATGTATGTATGTATGTATGTACATATGTACAAAGCTGAACTCTAAGGGTGATAACAGAACCGAATCGACACAGTTTCTTATGAAATCAATTTTTTCAAAGATTATGCGGCGCGACGTCGCCAACGACAAAATTACGTTGTCTTCAACTGAATGATTTCTAATTTTGGTGACCAAAAAGCAGAAGTACATATTTATACACACCCAATTGTAATAAGAGTCTAAAGCAGGCCTGCGCAACGCTCTCGTATTTAAAGTAAAAAATGCAAAACATCTACAAATTTTTTATATGCACTGAGAAAATTTTTGCTCATTTAAATTTTGTTTATAATTTATTGTTATGAGAATCTATGATGTATGTGATACTACCATTTGAAAATAAATTCTAAAATAATATTTTTTTGGAATTCATAAAAAAATTTAAATGAGGAAAAAATTGTTCAGTGCATATAAAAAATTTGTAGATTAAATACGAGAGCGTTGCGCAGGCCTGGTTTAAAGCATTAAATTAATAAATTTAACTATTTAATTTTATTATTTTGAAATGTTTCAGTCGCTGGCTTTGAAGCAATATGTTTACGTCAAGAGACTTTCGCTGTCGTAACGTCATGTCACTACGATTTGATTCTGTTTTCACCCCCAAACTGTGTCAACTCACATTGCATAGCTGCAGTGTCAACAGGAATTTATCGATAACTTGGCTATGCAATCAGACAGTGCTTTTTCTATTGATCGAATTAGGAAACTGAATGAGCTTCAAGATTTTGAAGCAAATACATTTTCATCCTGGAATGAAAAAGTTTAACAAAACGAGAAAAAATTTAACATTTTAACACGCACGAAAAAATTTAGCAATTTTGCTTAATTTTAAGCAAAACGGCAACGCTGCTTAGGACTAGTATTTGTTGTTGTTGGCACTTTTTCTGTCGCTCACCCGCACAAACTTTTTTTGGGTCACAAAACTTTATTCATTACCTTTCGATTTGGCATTTCGTTGGCTGCATGTGTTTCATAAAAGCATCTCATTTGCTTGGATTCTCCTCATGCCGCGTTCGTCGTTCATCGTCGGTATTTTAACTCGTGCGACGCGTGGCGGACAGTTCTTAGCTAATTGCCGAGTTCCCGTGGCAGTGATCCAGATCGGGATAAGAAGTTTGCATGCAAATGCAACAAGAAGTTTGTGATCCTGGTGTTTATCTGTATCAATTTCGGATCCGTATAGATTGTAATATATTTTTTTGATCCATATAAATACCAGGATCACCAAATTGCTGTTGCATTTGCTTGCAAAATTTCTCTCCGGATCTGGATCACTGCCACGGGAACTCGCCTATTGTTTCACATACGCATAATTGCCCAATGATGTGTAACTCATGGTTATGCGAGTTTGTTTGAAACTTGTTATGCTATGATGTTTATATAACCAGCTGCGTATTGTAACATCGTCCAGAGCTGTATCAAATTGAACATTGTTTTATGGAAACTCGCAGCTGGTTGTTTAATGTTCGCTCCCAGCTAGCATCAAGACTATTTCCTTCCCTTCTTCGGCTTCGGCTATGGGGTTGTGTAATATTTCTATCACCATCCCCTGCTAACTTTTTCCTCGAAACGAACAGCTTAGTTACTACCTACTTTACCACTACGCTTTATTGGCATTGTCATCAAAAGAATTGTTAGCATGGCACTTATACGAGTATCTTTTGCAATGAGTCCAAGCGCGCAATGAGTTAAGAACGCCGAGTGCCAAGTGACAAATGGCCAAGCGACAGGTGCATGCTCCACTCTTCATCTTCACCTTTACCTTCCGCTTGCCTTTTATTCTCTTGCGAGATGTCACGTCAACTCTCTGGGGTAATATAAAAGTTCATTCACTCGATTTTCATGGCGTAACAAACAAACATAAGTGCCATGATTATTGCACGGGTTTAACCAACACTAAAAACTGATTGATTTTAATAAGTACACTGAGAGAAAAAAAATATATGGAGGGGTCAAAGAAATTGTTTACCTATTTTGAACACTACTTTCTTTGTTTTGAGTAAATTTTCCTTAAAACATGTTAAAAGGTTTATAAAATATTGTTGTTACATGCGTTACCATGGTTTCATATACTTGTTTTGAAAAAAATTCATACATTAAAATAATGAAAAATTCTTTAAGCGCCATTCCATTCCCAACTTTCCTTGTTTTGAAGACTTGATTTCTTTAATTTTGAGAAATTAAATTCCCATACAAATCCCCATGGCAATGAATTTGTTTGAAAGTTTTTTTATGTTTTTTCCACATTTTTGAGAAAATTTACACAAAACAAAGAAAATTTTGTATTGGGACGCGTGTTCAAAATAAGGAAAATTATGTCTTTGATCGAGAGAAATTTTTTTTTTGAGTGTACGAATGACCTTCTACTTGCATAATTAATTTTAGTTTGTCTGCATTTCGTGAATGCTAATGAAATTTCGGTTGTGTGTTAGTAAGAGGGGTTATTGATGGTTATTGATGACAACAATTGAGAAAATACTTAACATAAAATGGCGAAGGGGAATTGAATGGGATTACCCATTTAACGTGTATGCTACCAAATTAGATTTGTAGTTGTTTGAGGGGCTTGGAGGATGAAAATTTTAATTTTAATGAAAATTGTGATAATTTTGGTATGAAGGCAACTCACGGCGACTAAGGCCCGGTTTCACCAACTTAGTTAAGCCGATTTTTTTACGTTTTCAGTTTCACCATGCAACTAAGCTAATTCACAAGTTAGTCAGCTTTTGTCTTGACTAAAAATAAACTAAGAATTTGAGTCGCTTTAGCAAATTCAACAACCAAAAGAGCGAATATGACCAGTATTTGCCATAAAAGCTGGCAGGGTTGCTGGTTGCAAAACTATTTTCTTGGACTAGTTGGTGAAACCCTAAAGTAAGTTAGCCCCAAATCTGGGCTAGATTAAGTCAAAACTTAGTTTTGGTTTTAGTCACGTTGGTGAAACCGGGCCTAATATCTAAAGAACAGAGTGTTTTATCTTTACTTTAAATTAGACATTTAAAAATGCTCGTCAAAAGTCTAAGAACTCATTCAAGTTTAAGAACCGGTTTGGTCATAAGTCAAGGCCTTTGCAGTTGATTTTTACTACTCGGTACTGAGTACATACTTAAGTACACAAATGTTCTTAAGGTTAGGTTAAGTTAGGTTAGGTTAACCAGGATACAATGATCCCTCACATAGATCACATATAAATATATATACTAAACTTGGAATGCAAGACTTCGCAAGTTTTATTATTTTGTGTATGCATTTTCTGAAGATTCTAGATTCTATAACAGGAGTGAGAGTACTCCCCCTTACGGGGTGCCCCTATGTGACTTCCTTGACATCGTCGAAAGGTCTCACCGTTACCGTCCGACAAGGTTTTCAAAAGGTTTTCGATCCAGCGCTGAATTATTGCGATCCATTTGAGCCCCTCGAATAGCACCTCAGTAGAGCCGTTGTTAAAGACACCCGAAATATCAAGAAAGACACCTATCGCACTCCCTGCACTCAAAAAAAAAAAAATTCTCTCGATCAAAGGCATAATTTTCTTTATTTTGAAAATTTTCTCAAAAATGTGGAAAAAATATAAAAAAACATTCAAAAGAATTCGTTACCATGGGCATTTGTATAGGAATTCAATTTTTCAAAATTAAAGAAATCAAGTCCTCAAAACCAGGGAAAGTTGGGAATGAAATGGCGCTTAAAGAATTTTTCATTATTTTCATGTATGAATTTTTTTAAAACAAGTATATAAAACATGGCAACGCATGTAAACAACAATATTTTGAAATACTTTTAACATGTTTTAGAGAAAATTTACTCAAAACAAAGAAATTAGTGTTTAAAATAGGGAAATCATTTCTTTGACCCCTCCATATATTTTTTTTCTCTCAGCGTGTAGTGAAGGGCCTTTTCGATATGTTGTACAACGTTGTGATTCTTTATCCTGTTCATCCTCCATTACGACCAGATACATACATAAATACGTTTTATGCCTCCCGACAGGAACCTCGAACCATGACTGAGGCCGTCTGGCACCTCCGCTTCACTCGCGACCAGACAAAAGCCTTTGCTAGCCCTACGCGGTCTCCCCCCTCCCCCCCCCCCCCCCCCCCCCGCGCAGTCTGCCCTTGCCAGGCAGCAGGAACAGGCATCGGGGAGGAGAGAAGAGTCCCATTGTCAAGGCAGCAACTTCTTGGACGTTTCAGCCTATGATTTTTGCCGCCCAAAAAATATGTTCTGAAAGTATCCTCAGAGTTATGAGTCTACACGATCTACTTACTATATCATTTTGAGCTCTGTTCAATTGTGTGACCAACTTTCCCATAAATTTTACTTGTGTTTGTGCAGTTCAAGCTTTTTACCTTCCTTCACTTTATTCTAGTCCTTCGCTGATTTATTGTTCGTCATAAATGTTGTAACTCGTTACGCTTTATGGGTTTTCGTTGCTTGCAAATCCACTTAAGGCGAACGAAAAAGTGATTGTTAATGTGATTTTAATTCGCTTTTTTATTTGTTTGTATGTTTGTTGTTGTTTCGATTTAAACTTTTCGTCCAATTCTTGTCAATAAATCAGATTGTTTTAATAACTCCACTAACAACTACATAACTCAATCATCATACGCGATATTTATGATCATTAAGTGTGATTGATGAGGATCGGCTTTGGTTTCATATGGTTTATGGATAAGAATGAATGGTTAATCCTGTGTTATTATGCTCTTCAGTATATATGTGCGCTATAAATACAAGAGAAATCACTTTGGACAACTTTTATTTGTGTTATATGGTACATATTCTGAACATAAATTTTTAAAGCATGTCTTTCGCTTTTTTATCGGCGTTCGCTCTCTCATTCGTTGCCGAATACAATTCCGAACGACGATAATTTTCATACAAAATTCTGAGAGCGAATTACGATTGAACAACGTTGTTCATTCTGAACACTCTCGCAAACCCCGATAAAATCGATGCCTTCTCTAATTTTGTATCGAAAATCTATCGAAATCTGAAAAATAGACCAAAACAAAAACCACATTGAAGAGGAACGAGAATGAGAAATGTCAAGCTGGACGACTATTAGCTACGTGGAGATGGGTTAGTTCGCGAACAACTTGGCGAGATTGTTCGAAGCAGAATTAAGTTATGTGGAGACAGACTTTTAACTACTATTTTTTTGTATTACCTTTGAGCGCAATCATTTTCCTTCACAGAACTTATCTTCTGTGAGATATTTAAAAAAATCCTCTTTGTTTACCTCCTATTGTGAATATTTCCCTACATTCTTCACCGTTATTTAGCGTATAGAATACGGCAAGAAAAGTCTACAAATTCCTCTCAAAATCTACTACAATTTTTAACAGTCGCTCAACAGCTGTAAGCAGAGTGAGAGAGGGAGAGCGCGCGCAAAACCAAGTTAATGCGCCTGTCAGTATGCAACATTCTGCTCAACAACACTGTTGCGCTCTGCTTCGCTTTATCGCAATACATACACACAAAGGAAATCATTTCATACCAAAACTATGCTCAATGTAAACAAACGAAATTTGAGCAGCCAAGTATGAATGAATTTGAAAATTCCAACAGCAAAACAACCCAGAAACATTTATGCGCCTCAAAACACAGCGCACTAGACTGTTTGTCTCCCACAAGGAGCATCATCACCCACTGACGTTTTTTTTTTTTCATTTTCTGCTGCTTCTACTTGTGCTGCTTCCTCTTTACTGTGTGTTTGTGTTGGGCAAAAATCCTGTTGCGGAGCGCTTTTTTGCTTTATGCTCGACGACTTCTTAATTCAGTTGCGGTTTGGACGTGCGGTCGCAAAGTTCTTTCAACGCTTAGAGGACGCTTTTTCGCTATTGTTTGCGCTACGCGTATTTATTGAAATGCTAAACGGAATATGAATTTAATGCAAAATAAAATACGCGTGTGTTTGGAGTTGAATTTTAGCTGTGCTTTGCTTTTTGCTTGTATTTAAAACTGTGTCTGTTTTGAGTATGTTTATGCAAGTGTATTCATGTTTATGCAAACACGAGAATCGCATACGCTGATTTCGTTGCTCATGTGGAGCATCTAGGGATATGATGAAGGAAATGCAAGGAAATAATGGCGCGACGATAATTTCCGCTTCGATTAATTTCGAAAATTTTGCGCTTCCTTTATGCTGATTTTCAAGTTCAAGTGTTTTCAAGGGACAAAGGTATGCACAAAATTAACTACATACAGTCAGTTATTCAACCAATTATGAATTGTGAAGTGTCGGCATTTTGTAAGCCGTATTGAGCACTAGTGACGATTGGAGGATAAGAAATATATATGTACATACTCGTATATTAATATGTGTGATGAGAAGTTTTTAAATTTGAAATAATGCATCGAATTAGTGTAAGAAATGTAAATTTTTGAAGGAAATTGAAAAATTGTGAAGAAAACTACATAAATGCTAAAATTGGAAATATTGTTGAATACTTAAGGTGAGATATACTTACATATACATATTAATATTTGAACCAGTATTTGGGATTGCCATAATTTAAGCCTCAAGTCTACAAAAAAAAAGTTTGATCGAAATTTCTTCAGTACACCTCAAACTTTTTCCTCAGCAGCCTCAACAATGAAACCTTTCTTTAAAAAACAAAAAATATGTTAACTCTTAACTCCATTTTCTGGTTCCTGTTATTTGTTTGTTACTTTGACTAAGAATTATTGTAAAACATAAAGTTATATTTATTTGTTTATGAGCTCAAGGCCACGATTAAAAATTTAAAACACAAATTTTTAATTTTAATTTGATGACTCCAGGCTGGAGTCGAAATATCGATAATTAATAATAAAAACCAAATTAAAATTAAAAATTTGTGTTTTAAATTTTTAATCGTGGCCTTGAACTCATAAGCAAATAAATATAACTAGTAAATCCGGCCACGCGATGTTGTGGCTTTCAATTACACTGTGCGACAATTTGAGGGTGGAAGACCACTTATTGCCACATTTGAAAATTTTTTGATATACCTTCATAACTACTGGTTATTTTTATTTTCTCTGGACCTAGATTTTTTATACATAGGTTTTGACCAAGGAGCCCCATAGTGAAGTTTTGTGCCGAATATTTTTCTAGACTATGGTAACCTTAAAGCGACCTACAAAAGGCCATTTGGCGCGCTCCTCATTTTCTTTCTAGTTGTCTTTCTCTTCCCCTTTCCCCTTTATTTGCGCTTTATTTTCCCTTTATCCATTTTATTTTTCATATTTCCTCTTTCGCTTCCTGTCCTTCGCCATATCCGTCCCTTTCATTTTCCACTTCCCTTTCCTTTTATTACCCATCTTCAGTGCTAGGCCTTGCATGACACTTCAAATTTAAAAATGAGATAAACTGTAGCGTAAAAATGGATTATTGAACGGTGGCACCCTTTTTGTAAAAATTTTAATATATTACTCATTTCCATGCCAAGTCCTTTCATATGACACCTCAAATTTAAAAATCAAACAAACTATAGCGTAAAACTGGATTTTTGAGCAGGTGGCAACCCTTTTTGTAAAATTTCTATTAAATTGCTCAATATCAGGTCAAGCCCCTTCATATGGTACCAAAAATTTTAAAATCAAACAAACTATACAGTAAAATTAAATTTTCAAACATCTGGCAACCCTTTTCAAAAAAATTAAACCTTTCTGCACATCTACGGGTCAAGCCCTTTCATCTGACACCACATTTTCGAAAATCGGTATAACGATGTAAAAGTTATGGTGCTTACAAAAAATCGCTTAGCGTAATATATATAAAGATTGCAATAAAACGGCCAAAAAACTACATCAAAATGTAAAGGTTAAAGTTCAGATTTGTTTTACTGACTCTATGAGCTCTTGCGCTCGAGGAAAGAATTGTGCAGCAGTGACCCACATATCTTTTGGAAGATTGTTTTATGAAAACTGACTATACTGTGCCTTTTTCCATTCTCTTTGATGATTAAAAACTGATTAATATCTAACTTACGCGATTAGAAGAATACTCGAAAATAAGTAAGACCAGCGAGAGAAAAGAGATTTTATCAGAGACCGGGAGTTTTATTCCTTTTATAATAAAACGCCAAAGGAAAAATTTATATTTAGAGGAATATTTTATTTGGACAAAAATAATCAGTCAACTCGAAACGAAGCGATAAAATAAAAATTTCGTGTTTTATTTTTTAGCTCCAAAATAAAACTCCAGGGCCAATAACTAGCGAACCACTTAACCGAATTGCATGAATTTGGTATCAGATGAGAGGTGATTCAGTAAGCTTTTATACTGGGATGAAAGTAAAGTGAATGATTTTGCCCAAGGACACTATCTAGCCCTGGAGTTTTATAACATCGAAAAAAAATAATTTTTATTTTCGGTCCCTGGATTTTATACAAACATCACGTTACTGAATCTTTTTCGACCCACTTTGATGATTAAAAAATGTATTTATCACCTGCGTGATTAAAAGAAGACTCGAAAATGAGTCAGACCAGCGATTTGGTTTTGATGGCCTGCCACTATTTAAAATCAGCCAATATTAGCGAATCTTGTAGGACAAGAATATGTTTTCCTTCTTGCCGTAGATGAGGGTACCAAAATGAGCATACGTTTTTTATGAGAATGAATTTATGGATTCAACTTATTAATGCTAAGGGTAATATATATAAGAGAATAGAAGGAGGGAATAGGGTTGAAAAAAAGCCCGAAAAATTTCCAAAAAATGATACAAAACTTATCAGAAAAACGATTGAAAAATTATTAAAAAATATAATCGAAAGACACTCGATTGATTAAAATAGTCGTACGACTAAGAAAGAAGCTCAAAAAAGCTCCCCAAGAAGAGTCGTGTGCAGCGTACTATTTTCTACCAACAAAAGACTATTTTATGATCATAAAATGAGCAGATTTATGATTATTTTAATCGTGCAGAGGGGTCGACGAGACTCGAATATGATCAATAATTTCATAAAATGCTATAGACAGTGAATGACTGTCTACATATCGAGGCCTAACCGCCATAAAAGTGTATCCAACAAAAAATTAATTTACAGGAGAAGGTTTTTTTTTTTTATTTTCTTTTCAAAAAGTTTGTATGCAGCCTTGAAATTTATTTAGTCTTTAACTTCGTAACAGCACATTTCACAGCTATGAAATAGTGGAAGTTGATGTGTGTCATAATAAATTATAATTTATAATTATTGATTTCCATAAAAAAGCTAAAATCAATAATTTTGTTGGATACACCTTTATGGCGGTTAGAGCACGATATGTTTACCTTCAAAGTGCTCTTATTTAATTTTCCTAAATAAAAGTAAATAGTACGTGCCGCGAAAGATGGAAAGAAACTTGGCAATAATACTAAATATTTATTTTGCCTGACATTTAATTTAAATTTTGTAAACAATCTCTATCAAAATCTATCTGTCAGCTCTTACGTGCATAATTATACAAAAAGTAATTAAGCAAGGTGTTAACGTTATCAAATCCTTTGCACTCTGGGCAATGCATACTAATAACCTAATTAAAAGTCAACGCATTTATGTGCTTACCTAAGAGATTAGCAGAAATTTAAGTAGAAATCGTAAAATTTCCGCCAGCAAAAACACAACAAATAAATTTTGCAAGTAATGAATACTTAAATTTAATTAAATATGCACGTAGTATATAGTTGAAACGGCGCAACACCTCTAAAATGCTGCATACCTTTAGGCTCGCTAAAATATGTACTTAATATGTGCACATGCTTGAACATGTGAAGTTATGCATTGACATTGAGTTGAGTTGAGTTGAGTTGACAGTCACAGTTCATAAAGGATAATAGGCTATTAACCAGGGACGGTAATCATTATAAGCGAAATAATATTAATCACCATATAATCATTATTCTTCGATTTATATTTTTCTGATTAAACATAATTATTATTTTGTAGGTGTTACTTTTTCGATCGGAAGTAATTATTATTATGTAATTTAAATTTTTTTGATCACTAGTAAGTATTATTCTTGGATTTTAATTTTTTTACTCGATCATAATTATTATTTCTTGATTTTTACTTTTTGCATCAAAAATAACTATTATACTTGATTTTTATTTTTTCCCTCAAGGCATAATGATTATGTGTATTTTTTATTTTTTTTCCTCAAGAATAAAAATTATGGTCTCATTTTTATTTTATTATTCATAAAATAAAACTCAAAACGTCATACAGCCTGAACCAAGAGGATTTTTGGCTTAAAATTTTGCATGCACACACCTTCTATTCTGCTCTAACTACTTCCGAAGATAAATCGTTGGAAGTTTTGTTATAAATGGTGGAAAAAAGGTGTTGAAGTATGCAAGTAATTTGCTTTAAAATTCATACAAAAATTTTACGTATACGCCACGGCAATACGCTCATATGTAAAACTAGTTTATATCCTTGGGTTTCACGCCTTGGGTAGATATCAATGCAAAATTTTAAGCCAAAAATCCTAATGGTTAAGGCTGTATGACGTTTTGAGTTTTATTTTATGAATAATAAAATAAAAATCAGACCATAATTTTTATTCTTGAGTAAAAAAATAAAAATTACACATAGTCATTATGCCTTGAGGGAAAAAATAAAAATCAAGTATAATAATTATTTTTGATGCAAAAAGTAAAAATCGAGAAATAATAATTATGATCGAGTAAAAAAATTAAAATCCAAGAATAATACTTACTAGTGATCAAAAAAATTAAAATTACATAATAATAATTACTTTCGATTGAAAAAATAAAACTCAGGCTGTAATTATTATTTTCGATTTTTATACCTTTCATGAGAATGAAATGGTATTATAACTTAGTGCCAAAAAATTTTTGTCGAAAGTACCAGAAGGAAGCGTGGGGGACCCACCAAAATATATACCGATATGATCAGAATCACGAGCTGAGTCGATTAAGCCATGTCCGTCTGTCCGTCGGTCCGTCTGTCCGTCCGTCCGTCTGTGTGAACGCAAACTAGTCCCTCAGTTTTTGAGATATCTGAATGAAATTCGGAATACAGGTATGTTGTTATATGCAGCTGATCATTTGTCGGAACCGGCCGAATCGGACGACTATAACATATAGAAAACAACCGATTATTCAGATATACATGAAATTTTTGGATGTAATTTGTGCATAACTTCCCCATTTAAACAGCTAGGGTTAGGTTAGGTTAGAGTGGCTGCCATAGGGGCACACTTAGGCCAGTGCATAGGCCCATTGTGATACCACAAGAAGAAAACAGATTACTCCTCCTTTTTAAACCAGTTTGATAACCTAATGAAATTCACCAGGTCCTTTATGTCGACAACCGCGACTTTAGATAGGCTCTCCAGGAAAGGTGTACCAAGAAAGCGTCGTCTGGCGCTGTTAAGAGCAAGGCAATGGCAAATGAGGTGTTCGATTGTCTCCTCTTCCTCATCATCTTTGCAGCTTCTGCAGCATCTACGGTAGGGTGCACCAGTCTCTCTATTTAAACAGCTAAGGACATGAAACTTTGAAGTAGACGTGCCCATTTTGGCCCAAACAAGGTTACCGAAAATTGTCAAGATCGGACCACTATAACATATAGTTCCACAACATCCGATTATTCAGATATACACATTTTGGTGTATAACTCCTCCATTTTAACAGCTAACGGCGTGAAATTTTGAAGTATTTGTACCCATATGAGCCCAAACAGGGTTACCGAAAATTGTCAAGATCGGACCACTATAACCTATAGCTCCCCTACAACCGATTGTTCAGATATGGACATTTTGGTGTATAACTCCTCCATTTTAACAGCTAACGGCCTGAAATTTTGAAGTATTTGTACCCATATGGACCCAAACGGGATTGCCAAAAATTGTGAAGATCGGACCACTATAACCTATAGCTCCCCTACAACCGATTGTTCAGATAAACACATTTTGGTGTATAACTCCTCCATTTTAACAGCTAACGGCGTGAAATTTTTAAGTATTTGTACCCATATGGACCCAAACGGGGTTACCGAAAATTGTTAAGATCGGACCACTATAACCTATAGCTCCCCTACAACCGATTGTTCAGATAAACACATTTTGGTGTATAACTCCTCCATTTTAACAGCTAACGGCCTGAAATTTTGAAGTATTTGTACCCATATGGACCCAAACGGGATTGCCGAAAATTGTTAAGATCGGACCACTATAACCTATAGCTCCCCTACAACCGATTGTTCAGATAAACACATTTTGTTGTATAACTCCTCCATTTTCACAGCTAACGGCGTGAAATTTTTAAGTATTTGTACCCATACGGGCCCAACAGGGTTACCGAAAATTGTCAAGATCGGACCACTATAACATATAGCTCCCCTACAACCGATTGTTCAGATATGGACATTTTGGTGTATAACTCCTCCATTTTAACAGCTAACGGCGTGAAATTTTGAAGTATTTGTACCCATATGGACCCAAACGGGATTGCCAAAAATTGTGAAGATCGGACCACTATAACCTATAGCTCCCCTACAACCGATTGTTCAGATAAACACATTTTGGTGTATAACTCCTCCATTTTAACAGCTAACGGCGTGAAATTTTTAAGTATTTGTACCCATATGGACCCAAACGGGGTTACCGAAAATTGTTAAGATCGGACCACTATAACCTATAGCTCCCCTACAACCGATTGTTCAGATAAACACATTTTGGTGTATAACTCCTCCATTTTAACAGCTAACGGCCTGAAATTTTGAAGTATTTGTACCCATATGGACCCAAACGGGATTGCCGAAAATTGTTAAGATCGGACCACTATAACCTATAGCTCCCCTACAACCGATTGTTCAGATAAACACATTTTGTTGTATAACTCCTCCATTTTCACAGCTAACGGCGTGAAATTTTTAAGTATTTGTACCCATACGGGCCCAACAGGGTTACCGAAAATTGTCAAGATCGGACCACTATAACATATAGCTCCCCTACAACCGATTGTTCAGATATGGACATTTTGGTGTATAACTCCTCCATTTTAACAGCTAACGGCGTGAAATTTTGAAGTATTTGTACCCATATGGACCCAAACGGGATTGCTAAAAATTGTGAAGATCGGACCACTATAACCTATAGCTCCCCTACAACCGATTGTTCAGATATGGACATTTTGGTGTATAACTCCTCCATTTTAACAGCTAACGGCGTGAAATTTTGAAGTATTTGTACCCATATGGGCCCAAACGGGGTTACCGAAAATTGTGAAGATCGGACCACTATAACCTATAGCTCCCCTACAACCGATTGTTCAGATATGGATATTTTGGTGTATAACTCCTCCATTTAAATAGACAAGACACCATTTTTTCTAATAAATCTTTCCATAAATGAACCCACAGAATTAAAATTATAAATTAAACTTAATCCGGCTATGTACATACATAGGTAACTTTTCATTTCCCCACTCATGAAAGGTATGAAGTCTTCGGTACGGCTGAAGACAGCCGCGCTTTTACTTGTTATGGATCTTAAAATAAAAATCATTGCAGATAGCCGCAGATTATACAGAGATAAATATAGTGGTATATCCAAAATTATTTTGCGATAGTGGGAACATACTGATTTTTTTGGTCAAAATTTTAAAAATAATAATTATTTTCCATCCTTGCTATTAACTAAACTCACTTATATGCACGAAACTCACATGTAGGTAAATAATAATAATACAATGGCACTAGTATAACTCTGACGAGTTTTATGGCCGAGCTTCTCTCCCAATTCGAGGTGTGCTCCTTTTTGTTTTTCCTACTAATTGGGTGGACCTACAGTTTTATGCCGGCTCCGAACGGCGAATGCATTTTTTTGTGAGAAGCTTTTTCATGGCAGAAATACTCTCGGGGGGTATGCCACCCACTGCCGAGAGGTGACCGCTGTTCTTAAAAAACCCAATAATTGGATTTTTGCTAATTAGAAAAATTGTTTTGGTGTTGTGCTCGGACCGTGGTTTGAACCCGAGACCTCTGGCATAGCAGGCGAGCACTCTACCCACTGCACCACAGCGGCCCGGTAGGTAAATGGGCTTGCATATTTAAGGGCGCGCTTAGCTGACGTTTGGTGCGCTTAGGGTTTCACTTTGATAGTTATGGAGTTTTTGTAGTTTCTGTGACACGTATGTAACTATAGCCAGTAGTTTAGGAAGATACATATATCGCCTCTAAAAAATCTCAGCACTGAGGTCATAGTTCCCTTAGTTTTCCACAAATGAAATGATTACTGGGTATAATTTTTTATACACGAGTTTTAATCTTTTTGCATTTGTTATTTTTATGTCTTATGCTTGGCAACTGAGATAATTAGGTATTTAATTATTTACAAATATAAAGCGATGAGCACAGGGAAATATGTACAATACAATGTGGATTAAGATGTTGAAGACAGAGTTTTGATATAATCAACGTGGTTAAGTATTTCAGGTTGGCGCAAAGAATTAGCTTCACTATAAATATATGTATACCAATCTATGGTTATATGTACAAATATCTGTGTAAGTGAAGGCATGTAAATAGTAATAACAAAAGAATGTCATTAGCTTTGCTTAGACAAAGGCAACAAAACTTGCTGCGTGTCTGCCTATATTACTGTCTGTCTGTCTGCCCGTTTCGACTGTCTATCCGCTCGTTTCGTTTGTCTAGCAGCCTCCCTCTAACGCTTCACATGTATGTTAGTGTAGGCAATTGCTGGCACAAGCCAATGTCAATAATAATTCTTAATAAAAGTTGACGACTTGCGGTTATTAAACGCTTTCGAGGAGGTTAGGCTATAACAACCTATAGCCACTTGTGTTTATAATACTTTTGTTACGCGAGTACAAAAGGAAAGGCCTACTTGCAGGCGCAACTACAAAAGCAATGCCTACTTTAGGGCGCTATATCGAGTGGTTGTTTTGGTTGTTTTCGTAGGTATTTTGCACACATGTACATACACATTCATGTCTATAGTAACCCTGTAGGGAAAATCTCTAGTTCCGAACTAGGTCGCTTTTTCGACACTACTAGTGCGCGCTAAATCTCTTTTGCATGTTATCAACTGGCGAATTTAACACGGCGATGTCCTAGGCGGTGTCAATTGTCACTCTCTGCACTACATTTTCGATAGTTCCGAACTAGTACTAAATTCTACAGTTTACACTAGTTCGTTTATTGGCACAATTGCGATAGTTCTGAACTAGCTACAAGTACCTACAAATTCTACAGTTTTGCATCTGCCGCTTAAGTGCAGCCCTTGACACACTTCATGCAAGTCGTGCGATGGCCGACTGGCTAACGCATGTGCCTTTCAATCTGAGGGGCGCGGGTTCGAATCCTGTCGGTGTCAAGGTGGATGATAATTTTTTTTTTTAACTAATATTTTTTTATTTATTTATTTAGTAAACATTTACAATAATATTTAAAAAGTATTAAAATAAAAAAAATTAAAAATAAGCCTGAGGGATCGGAAAAGCATAATTAGGGGAACATTTCATGTCATACAAGATGCAAATAGAAAACTCTTTATATAAAATGCTTCACTAAACATCTGAGAATTGCAGAAATATACAAAGCCAACGGCAATTGAACGAACGAAAAATTTTCAAAGAATTTTTGTCACTTCGAAATTGCATACAAATCAAAGTGTGTCTTATAATGGTCACTCAATTCATTCCTTCTGAACTGGTGAGGGTCTAACTACAATTGATCTAGTTCCCCTTTGACACCTTTTCGCTGGTTCGGAACTAGAAATTTTGCTCACTAGTTATTGAGTTCCCTGCAGGGAATTCATAGAAATTTATGTACATGTATGCGTTATAGTGATTATAGATGATTATCTGTTGGTTTATTTTATTGCTTCTACGCGGGAAGTTGCTTTTATTGATAGTTTTATGTGCGTATGAAAATAATTGTATAGTGCTTTCATAAATTGCTATAATTTTAATAAAAATGATATTCATTTTCCTCCTTTGTTCGTGTACTCGTATGTATGTATATAGTCAAACAAAATGCATATAAAGACATAAAGGCTGATAACTTTTGGGTTCTCTCAAAAGATAAAATACGAGAAACAACTATTACTATGTAAAGACCATTCTACTCAAAACGAAAATAAATTTTCTGATTCTGATGCCCAAATGTGAGACACTGTTTCTTGAGCCATGTGTATTTATAAAATGGCCTGTGTTATGCGGTCTTTACACGGGTCGATTTCCTAGTCGATTTTTGTCGTTCAACCAAAGTCGACCCGTGTAAATAGCTCAGTCGACAAAGATCGATTAGCTCAAAGTAGAGTTGCGATTAACTTTTGCCTAGTCGATTTCTCAGTCGATTTCCCAGTCGGCAAAAATCGACCCGTGTAAAGGCCACATTAGGGACTAATATTTTCTGAAGAACGATTCATTGCCAAAAATTCAATTTAAGGCTTTTACTAGCTTATTGTAATAAGCGTCTTTATTGCTGCTGATGTTTTGTTTTCAAAAGTCAAGTCTGGCACTCTGGCGTATAAAATAAAATAGAGCATCCAAAAAAGAATGTACTCGTAGTGTTTTTAATTCAAAACAAACGCATACCTTAGCTTTGTATGACATTGTTAAAATCACATTTGTCTAGCTGTTCATACCCCTTTCTAAACTTTTGCAAAATATATCAATTGTGTTGTACATATCTATATGTTGTGAATCTAAAGCAGCTTCTTCTGTACTGCCATAACATACATATGCTGAGATTTTATGTGGTTTCTCCAGCATTTACATATGTATACTCATACTGCTTTCAGTTCATTACCTTTTCGATTGATTTTCTCTCACTTGAGTTTTGTATTGTTTTCACTTAAAATTTACAATTGACTTCCATTGCAAAAGCAAACTACATAATTGCTTTGTCGCCTTTGGCAATGATTTTGAATAAACATTGATTTTAGATATGAATGTTCAAATCTGCTTATGCCATCTGTCCGGTTTCCCAATAATAATTGACCAAAACAAAAGAAGAAATTGCAAAGGAAGTAATTTAAGGTAACAATTTGTCATCTTTTATCGCCATTGACTGTTTTTAATTCAGTTACGATGGGAATTGCATTTAAATTCTAATGATATTTTCAGGCTATCGAATATTACATGTAAGTGATTTTCGCAATTTGCTTTTTTTCGTGATGGTATTTCTCGCTTGTGGCATTAAACACTTCACCTGCGGGCTGATATGAACCTTGAAAGCAGACGGTCAAGTGTTAAGCAAACCAAGGCTATTACTGGCAATTAACGCGTTAATTATATTATTGCATTACATCATTTAATTAGCTCAGGGCATTGCAATGCATAATTACAGTTTCCTGGGTGATTAATGATGCGCTTGCCTGCAGCTCTGGATATGGTGTGAAATGCTAAAGGCATGCAAATATATACTCGTACGTGCATATATATACAATTTTACATATAATATAATACACTGGCGCAGTTATAATTCTAATGAGTTTTAGGCCGAGCTTCTCTACCGTCCAACAATTGGGTTTCAATTAATGAGAAAATTACGCTAACATATGCATATGTATATATAGTAGTAATTTTACTTGAAAGAGTTTTTAGTGCTTAGCACGAAATTTTTATTTTTAATTCAATTTTTAATTGTTGGGGTAAGTGGAAAAAAATTCAACAACTATTTACAGCGAAGGTTGAGTGTATAGCTATTTCACGAAAAACCATTTTCGATCATCAGCACTCTTTTCGGAAGTGGAAGAGGATTCACCGGGGATTGAACCCGAGTCCATTCCATCTTCAGCCGCAATGACCCAACGCTTAACACACTCGGCCATTGAGACTCTGTGCAAGCTGTTGGATTTTCACCACTTTTGCCTTTTTCATTTTCAACATTTAACGTTAGTGTGTATATGCTTTTGCATATATTCTACCCAAACGTGCTGAATTTTTTGTTGGCAGTTCGCAATGAACATTTGTTGTTGGTATGTATTTTTATATACCAACAACGTTAACAATTTTACTTGAAAGAGTTTTTAGTGCTTAGCACGAAATTTTTATTTTTAATTCAATTTTTAATTGTTGGGGTAATGCTGATGATCGAAAATGGTTTTTCGTGAAATAGCTATACACTCAACCTTCGCTGTAAATAGTTGTTGAATTTTTTTTCCACTTACCCCAACAATTAAAAATTGAATTAAAAATATAGTAGTAATATTACTAACTAGTAAACCCTGCCATGCGATGCTGTGGCCTTCACTTATACTGTGCGACAATTTGAGGGTGGAAAGGCAACTTCAAAACCATTTGAAATCTTTTATTGCCATTTTGAATTTGAAAAATCTGCAAAATATTGTATTACTTGCCTAAGAGACTTGCACTTAAATATTGCAGAATACTTCAGATTTTGTCCGAGGAAACCCATAGTGAAATTTCATGTCTAATAATTTTCTAGAATATTTTAGCTCTGTAGCGACCTCCTCGTTTCTTTTCCTTAGCCATTTCCTACCCTTTAAATTTCCTATTTCCTCTCTTTCTCCTTCTCCTTTCCTTTCCTTTAGTCAAAACTTTTCAAGTAAATTTTTTTTAAATAGGTGGCAACCCTTTCCAAATAATTAAACTTTCCTGCGCATCTACAGGGCAAGCCCTTTCATCTGACACCTAATTTTCAAAAAACAGTATAACGGTGCAAATCTTATGGCTTGTACAAAAAATACCTTGCATATAAAGATATGACAAAAATAAAGCTTCGATTAACTTTTGGTGTTTAAACTTCTATGAGTCTAGCTCTTGTTCCAATTTGTTATACTATTTACATATTATGTATTTTCAACTTCTACTCTAATTTAAGTTAGAATTTTGTTACATACATACGTGCATGTTTAGATACTTACAATTACGCTACTACAATGCCTACAGTTCACTTTATCAAAAACAACAACAAAAGCATGCAATTTTTCAAACAACCACCCGCACTAGTGCTGGAAAACCATCGATAGTGGTCCCATCGATTGACCATCGATAGGTTTAAAGGCAACCATCGATAGTATCGATGGTTTAATATATGTACGTAATTGGCTAAAGGGAAATGTGGTACTCAAATATTTAATGCGCATATAAATACATACATATGTATGCATGTTCAAAGTAAGAATACTGCATACACACATTTGTACATATACAGTTGTCCACAAAATAGGAGAAGAGCCGAAATCAAAACCTAAATTACTCAATTCTCAATAAAAAAAAGCCGTTTTATTTGCAAGTTTTTCCATAAAATTATTCACTAATCTTTTATTTACATATTCACAGCGCACATATTCCAATCAACTACCTTAAAAATTATAAATCTCAGTTTTTTTAATTAATTTTTTTAAAAGACGTTGGAGTTATGTACCAAGTAAAATACTATCGATGGTTAAAAAAAACCATCGATAATCGCTATGGCATCGGCCCCATCGATAGTTTTCCAGCACTAACCCGCACACTTACACACTGTGTCGTCGCGCCACTCATCGCATACGCAAGCCTAAAAGTATGCCTCAAATTAGTACCATTCATACTCTAGCCTTTTGTGTTGCATTGTTGCTGACGAATGATGTGCTCTTTCTTACTGTTGTTGTTGTTGCTGTTAAAAGTGCTGCTTTGGCTATTATCGCGTGCATTGCTGCTAAAGCCATTCGTGGCTGTCAAAATAGTTCTTGCTTTTGAATGCTACATATTGTTTGTGTTTGTTGTTGTTGTAAGTGCCACAAACAACGCAGTCACTGCAAACGACAAAGCTGTTGGCGTATGGTTGAACTAAGCTAAGCGGAGCCGAGCTGAGTTGGTTGCATGCTTGGCTATTTGCCGGTGGCAAAAGTTGGTCGTATGACGTTGAATGGCATTATGTGTACACAATAAATGCGCGTATGTTTGTATGTATCTCTGGCCTTTTATTATTGCTGCTGCTGCTGCTAACATTTATCGCCAGCATTTTCCATTGTTGCTCGCAATTTTGTGGTTGTTGTGTTTTGTTTACTTTTTTTGCTA
Source organism: Urophora cardui (assembly GCA_960531455.1). NCBI lineage: Eukaryota > Metazoa > Arthropoda > Insecta > Diptera > Tephritidae > Urophora > Urophora cardui. The sequence continues at coordinate 150,201,541 of OY482670.1, forward strand.
AAAATTTTTGAAAATGGAATTCATGCAAATCACGCTGATGTGGCCAACATCGTTCGCTTTTTGTTGTTGGTTTTCGCTTCTTTGGATTTCACACTCCCACACAACAACAACAACAGCAACAACACTGATTGACGTATTTAGCCAATTCTACCAAACATGCCTTCCTCTCCGCCCAAACAATTTCCACAGCAAATTTTCGTGCAACTCTTTGCTTTCAGCAAACAAAAGCTTTTGGATTGGGAGTATGAGTGAATAAAGGGAATAAAAGGAGTGCATACATAAATGAATGAATTATTGACGGAATTGGCGGCGTGTGTAGTTGTGCTGCTGTTTAATATTTGCTTTGATGGATCGTTTGTTGTTGCCTTGACTTCAGTGATTATTATTAATTTCAACTCTTTGCAAATATGCAAATTTTTCATTAAGCGAAACGGCGAAAAGTTTTAGCGAAATTTATGCGGGAGTTTCTTTGGGAATATGTATTTTCTTTTTTCATATTTTTGTTCTTTTTCTATCTTGTTGTCCTTTCGTTTAAAATTTGAGGTTTTCTTTGTGGCAACTTTTGGTTTCGCGATTTTGGAAAGAAATCGTGATTTTATAATGACTAATGTGAAGTTATTTTTTAAGGCGAATTTAGTAGGCCTCTTTGAGCCAATATTGTTCACGAAATGTTTTGGAAAATTTTCGCGCTCTATCTCCTCACAAAAAAAGTTTCTCTTATCTACTCTCCCGTTTCCACTTGTTAAGAACTTTATGTACAATACGGATGTACGTATTTATTTAGTAAGTATGAGTACCTGAACAATTACTTTTATCTCGCAGAATTTTTAATTAAAAACAGCCAACATAAACACACACATTATAGGCTGCAACCCAGCAAAAATTCTCGCAGCACTGATGATTTTGGAGTCCGATATGAGTCCGAAATATGTGTATAATATGAGCCTTAAACTTTTGTAATCCAACATTAGTCCGAAATATGTGTAAAATATGAGCTTAAGAAGATTGTTTAATATATTTTTCATTATTTTTTTTTTTAATTATAATTGTAATTCATAGATGCTTTTTCGAAGGAACGGAAATACAGGAGCAACATCAATGTTTAAGGTTCCATTATATAATGGAATTGTATCGTATTTCAGTCTGATGTCAGGTTTGAATCCGCAGGAGAATACAAAATAGACAACACTATAAAACAAGCAGTGAAGGCGAAGAAGGTTCCACAATTAGAGAAGAGAGAATAAGCGGATGTGAAGTTACATGGAGGAGAGGATAGGGAGAACTGGGTCACGGGATGGAAAATGAAAAAAGAAAAACAATATTTTTTGTGTTTTACTAGTCATAAAAGAAGTTAAAAAGTGTTAAGAATATGAGTTCAATAGGAGTCTTTATGATTCTTATTTAGGCTTAGGTATATGAGGTATAAAATTAGGCTCATATCGGGCGAGCACCTTATGAACAGCAGTGCATACATTTCGTACTCCAAAATGAGCTCATAATGAATGTGAACTCTTCGGTTAAGAATTCATTTCTGTCTTTTTTGTGACTTCGAATGTTTGCTGGGAACAAACGGAGACAACAGTCATTTGTGATGGCTAAAAACAAAAACAGAAAAGAAAGAAATGTCAGATAAAAGGTCTTTGGCGCTGCAGAACCCGAACCAATAATTATACTCAGCTGTACTAGTACACAGAGTATTATAGTTTTAATCACATAACGGTGGATTGTAACAGAATGAAATAACCGAGATAGATATAGACTTATATATATCAAAATGATCAGGGTGAAAAGAGAAATCGATTGAGCCATGTCCGTCCGTCCGTCCGTCCGTCCGTCCGTCTGTCCGTCTGTCCGTCCGTCCGCCTGTAAACACTCTAACTCGCGCAAAAATTGAGATATTTTGATGGAATTTGGAATGCAAGTTGGTATCGAGACTGGGACGGTTGGTATTGAAAATGGGCGAAATCGGACCATGACCACGCCCACTTTTCCTATATAGAAAAAATCGGAAATTTGGTATCTCAGTCCCTAATATAGCTGGAGCGATAAAAATTTACCCACATGTTGAGCTCAGGCCCCTATGAAGAAATTTTATGAAATTTTGGAAAATGGGCGGTGCCACGCCCACTTATTAAGGGTCAAACATTGAAAGTTTTATGAGTCATAACTCAGAAACCGTTGAAGATATGTCGATGAAATTTGGTAGGCGTGATTTACTTACTTAGGCAAATGTTTTGACGGAAAATTTTCAAAATCGGTTGACGGCCACGCCCACTTTTATATATGTGTATTATAAAGTGACCTAATAAAAACATTTTAAGCGATATCTCTGTCAAATATAAAGATCTATCACTGAAATTTTGTGGCATGATTCCAACTATGAACATAAAACGAAAACCACAAAAATTTTGGAAAATGGGCGGAGCCACGCCCACTTATTAAGGGGCAAACATTGAAAGTTTTATGAGTCATAACTCAGAAACCGTTGAAGATATATCGATGAAATTTGGTACGCATGATATATTTACTTAGGCAAATGTGTGGACGAAAAATTACCAAAATCGGTTGACGACCACGCCCACTTTTATATATGTGTATTATAAAGTGGCCTAATAAAAACATTGTAAGCGATATCTTTGTCAAATATAAAGATAATTCATTGAAATTTTGTGACATGAGTTCCACAATAGACCGGAAACATAAAATAGACAAATTTTGGAAAATGGGCGTGGCACCGCCTCCTTTTGGACAAAGGGATATACGAGATTTATTAGCCTTTAACTCGACAAATAATTGAGATATTATGACGAAACTTGGTTTATACACTTTTATAACTTGTGTTAATAAACACGCAAAAATTAATTGAAATCGGTTTATGACCACGCCTACTTTTTAACAGATATTTCTGGAATACCCTTTGGGAGTTTGTAACGTGACATCTTTGTAACTAGAAGTCATAAAGGAATTAATTTTTGCACAAAGAATAATATTGATATGCTTAGTTGGATGACTGATAAAAATTTAGAAAATGGGCGTGGCTACGCCCCTTTATGCAGCACTCGCTTTATATAAAGTACACCGTGTTTCCATCAAACGCAAACAAACAATGAAAGCATACAGCTGAGTATCTAATGTTCGATTCCACTCGAACTTAGGCTTCCTTACTTGTTTTATAATGTTTTCAGTGAAAATGTGGTGTGAGGTTGCTTGCGGGGAGGGGTTATTCGCTGAGGCAAATTACAGTCTTTGCTTTGTTTGCTTAATTCATCTACAACCTGCTGCGTTTTTATACTCAGCTGTACTAGTACACAGAGTATTATAGTTTTAATCACATAACGGTGGATTGTAACAGAATGAAATAATCGAGATAGATATAGACTTATATATATCAAAATGATCAGGGTGAAAAGAGAAATCGATTGAGCCATGTCCGTCCGTCCGTCCGTCCGTCCGTCCGTCCGTCCGTCTGTCCGTCCGTCCGTCTGTAAACACTCTAACTCGCGCAAAAATTGAGATATTTTGATGAAATTTGAAATGCAAGTTGGTATCGAGACTGGGACGGTTGGTATTGAAAATAGGCGAAATCGGACCATGACCACGCCCACTTTTCCTATATAGAAAAAATCGGAAATTTGGTATCTCAGTCACTAATATAGCTGGAGCGATGAAATTTTACCCACGTGTTGAGCTCAGACCCCTATGAAGAAATTTGATGAAATTTTGGAAAATGGGCGGTGCCACGCCCACTTATTAAGTGGCAAACATTGAAAGTTTTATGAGTCATAACTCAGAAACCGTTGAAGATATATCGATGAAATTTGGTGTGCATAATATACTTACTTAGGAAAATGTTCGGACTAAAAATTGCCAAAATCGCTTGACGACCACGCCCACTTTTATATATGGGTATTATAAAGTGGCCTAATAAAAAAATGTTAAGCTATATCTCTGTCAAATATAAAGATATATCATTGAAATTTTATGGCACGAGTCCAACTATGGACATAAAACGAAAAACACAAAAATTTTGGAAAATGGGCGTGGCACCGCCTCTATTTAGAAGCAGGAATATACGAGATTTCTGAGCCCATAACTCGACAAATAATTGATATATAATGACGAAACTTGGTGCGTACACTTTTATTACTTGTGGTAATACATGTTGAAAATTTTAGCGAAATCGGTTGACGACCACGCCCACTTTTATATATGGGTATTATAAAGTGGCCTAATGAAAACATTTTAAGCGATATCTTTGTCAAATATAAAGGTAATTCATTGAAATTTTGTGGCATGAGTTCCAAAATAGACCGGAAACAAAAAGTAGAAAAATTTTGGAAAATGGGCGTGGCACCGCCTCTTTTTAGACAAAGGAATATACGAGATTTCTTAGCCTATAACTCGACAAATAATTGAGATATTATGACGAAACTTGGTTTATACACTCATATAACCTGTGTTAATAGACACGCAGAAATTTATTGAAATCGGTTTATGACCACGCCTACTTTTTAACAAAGATATTTCTGGAACACCCTTTGGGAATTTGTAACGTGACATCTTTGTAACTAGAAGTCATAAAGGAATGAGATTTTACACAAAAAATAATATTGATATGCTTAGTTGAATGACTGATAAAAATGTTGAAAATAGGCGTGGTTACGCCCACTTTATGCAGCACTCGCTTTATATAAAATCCATCAAACGCAAACAAACAATGAAAACATACAGCTGAGTATCTAATGTTCGATTCCACTCGAACTTAGGCTTCCTTACTTGTTTTTATATTATTCTTATTGCTTTTCTTGCTTGTATTGTTTTTTTTTTTTGCACCGTGACGTCGCTGCATGTTTGATTTCAAGGGTTTTCTTAACAAATTTCTTGCTGTGCGAGCAAGTTTTCTTGCTTTTTTCTTGCTTTTTTCTCTAATTCTTTCCTTTTTAAATTTCTTTTGTTTTCCTACACTTTTTCCAAAAATGTTTCCTTCAGCTTTTTCTATACCCTCTTTTTGTCCTTATCCTCTTTTCTTTTTCATGCAACTTTTTGTTCTTCCTGCCACTGCAAATTCCTTTTGTTATATTTTATACGCGTCATTTTCTTTATTGCCACGTGACTGTTGATGGCTGATGCTGCGTCTGCTGCTGTTCTTCTGTTTCTTCAATGTCACTTTTACCGTTATTACTCGCTCATTTTTTTTCTTTCACTTTTCACTTTTTTGCAGGTAACAAAAGTTGCCATTTACAATGATTACATACGACTAAATTCAACGTGAGTTGCCACCCCTAAAGCAACGTCTCTACTTACCCCCTGACAGCCGGGAACAACAACAAAAAATTACATTTGCCATTAGTCAAACTCCCCCCCTCTCCCCTGCCACTCTAGCTCTGAGGGCTTTTAAACTCGCTATCATCACCGTTAGCAACAGTCAACAGTTGACATTTCAAATGGCACGGCAGAAATAAACGTCATTAACAGTTGTCATTGCTTGCCTCTAAAGATTTCGCAGAGTGTTTGCGTTGAATGAGTCTCTTCTCCCACCACAGTCATCCCAAACAGAGAGTAAAATGAGCTGTAAGACAGACATAATGTTGATTGTTTGCGAAATGTTTATTGTGATGTTTAAAGTGTCGCGTGTTGTAGGTAGTTGCAGCAATTTTTAATGAGCCATTTTTGTACTTGTCAGTTATATTTTAATGCAAAAGGGAGAAAGTTTCAGGTACACTTAAATTTTATATAAATTTCAAGATTTCTTAGAGCATATCGACGCCTGAGTAAAAGATCACCCTATTTAAAAACTTGTTTTAAAAACGCCCTATTTCAGGATTTTCTTGAATAACATCCTATTTCAGAAATTAATTCAACAAAGCTCAATTTCAGAGGAATATGTATGAAACTTTCTCTAAAATGGGGTGTTTTTGAATACAATTTTGAAATAGAGCGTTATTAAAGAAAATTCTGAAATAGGGCGGTTTAAAGCAAATTTTGAAATAGGGTGATCTTTTAAAGTCCCAAGTTTAGACTCTATTCCCTGGAAGCAGGGCTCATCGATACATTTTCATTTCATGTGTTCCAAGACTTTAGCACTATAAAACGGTCGCGATTACGGGGTCTAAACTATGGAAATCAGGGGTTGTGATCTTGAAATTAACTTCATCTTCCGACTGAATGATTTCACAAAATCATACTCCAAGAGTTTAGTTTATTTCTAAGCGCTACGCTGAGTCTCGATACCCATATGAGCAGCTCAAAACCTGAGTAAAAGATAAATTTTTTACAGTTACCAAAATGGGGGAATACCCAATATTTTCGAAGCGCAAAAATATTAAATATGTAAACTGTAATACATGTATGTACTACACATTTAAATATATACATATTTTTTTAAATCACCAACTACCCTGCTTTATTTATTATCAACCGATCAGCCACACAATTGCGCACATTCCGCACCACCCCACTTGACTCCAATCTACTCTACTCTACTCTACTCTACTCTACTCTACTCTACTCTACTCTACTCTACTCTACTCTACTCTACTCTACTCTACTCTACTCTACTCTACTCTACTCTACTCTACTCTACTCTACTCTACTCTACTCTACTCTACTCTACTCTACTCTACTCCACTAAGCTCCACTTCACGTTACTTTACACTGCGCTGCATGGCATCCGCCTCACGTCGTAATGTTTATTGTCTAATCACAATAACAACGAACGGATATCGACGGAAGCACGTCGTAACTATATTTTGAATAGCTGATGTATCCTTTTTCTGTGCTAAATGGGGCTGAATGGGCGAGTTGTTGAGTGCGACGGGCAGTATCTACATACGTATATTCAAAATATTATGTGACTACCGTGTATATAAATACTAACATCCAGCATATCCCTCAGCATGCTCCCGTGGCTCCCAGTTTACCAACAAAGGTAGCTCCAGTTTTTATGCAAAAGCTAAACAGCCGGCTCAGCATCCTCATACTCGTTTCCAGTGCCATTTTCATTGTCGTTAAAGTATTTCATTTTTAAAAGAAGTGTAAATGGTTTTAGAGCACTTTTTTTAACTTTATGACGCCATCTTTTCTGTGCGCGCCATATTGCACGGCTCACGGCTCACGGTTTAGTGTGCGGGCTCAGTTGGTGGGTGGCAGAAATAGCAATCAGCACTGTGTAACATACATAGGTTTGAGGGGGATAATCAACAGAACTACATAAAATGGCTTGTATGACACGTGTACAATAGCTCAACGTTAAAATCTCAACTTTTACGAATTTGGCGCGAAATTGTTTATTTGTGTGATGTTGATGCTGAGCAAAGGCAGCAAACAGTTGCGCCAGTTGAGGGAGGCAGAGGCCGCCGTGCACAGGACATACATATACACCCAATAAACATCAGGCCAAAAAATCTCAAACGTTTGAGAAAACCTTAATTCTCAATTTGCTAATAAAGATATTCCCCAAAATTTCATCAACGTTTGAGAAAAATGTGCCTTTTAGTTTGAGAACGCTATCAAGGGAAATTTGAAGTGCATTTGATAACAAACGTTTGAGGTTTGAGAATAAGGTTAGTTCTCAAATACATCTCAAATTGAGAATTAAGAAAAATGTTTATGGGGCATACAGAAGTTTGGTCACAGTTGCATAAAACAAGAAATAGAAAACAAAAACTAGTTGTCATATGGCAGTTAGTATCTGGGTACTGTATTTTGGTTATTTTATTTTTTTTCTACTCGTTGGCTTTGCTTTGTTTTTTGGAAACACAAAAAAAAATATTTTGATCACATTTGTTCATTCACACTTTACAATGGAAGGTTGAACTTACGTGGCATCGTGATTACTTGCGCCGTTGAACTATTAGCGCAGGTGTTGCTGCAGCAGGACACTTCCTTTTGTATGGAAATGCACAAAAAAGAAAATGTGTAGTGTGTGGACACTGGCCGGGTTCCCTTTGGCTTTAAATTATGAGAACTAGCACGAGGTTTCTTTAGAAAACTCAATAGTATGTACGTTAGAAGGAGACAATAAAAGAGTTCAACTCTGGAAGGAATTGAAATCTTCGCTATAGATCTCATTGAAAAAGGGATGGTGAAGCTGTAAAGTCCATCCTGAAATGAAGTAGAGTTCTCATGTTATCCAATAGCGAAATCATAGCCGATTTAGTTTTGTGATATGAGGTCATAACAATGAGGACAATCCTACCAAATTACGTTACATTTGAGTAGTAATATAATAATAATAATACAATGGCGCTATTATAAATCTGACGAGTTTTATGGCCGAGCTTCTCTCCCAATTCGAGGTGTGCTCCTTTTTTTTTGTTTTTCCTACTAATTGGATGCACCTACAGTTTTATGCCGGCTCCGACCGGCGAATGCATTTTTTGTGAGAAGCTTTTTCATGGCATAAATACACTCGGAGGGTATGCCGCCCACTGCCGAGAGGTGACCGCTGCTCAATAAAAAATAAATAAAAACTAACCAAACAGCTAAAAAAATGAATAAGATATCGATTAAGTGAGTAGTCCACTCTCAAAAGTCCCTACGTAAATTTTTTATATTAAGACACAAAGTAGAAAAAACAAACATATAATTTTGAATGTGTACCTATATATAAAATCTATAGAGACTTTTGAAAGTGTAATCGTATTTAATGTTATTTTTTCAGAATACGGAAGGATTTTGTAATAAATTCTTAATGGAGATTATACACCTTTAAGTACTGCTACATAATCCATCAAAAACTCAATATCCAACAAATTTTAGATAGTCAGTTTTGAGAGTGGACTACTCACTTAATCGATAACTTATTCATTTTTTTAGCTGTTTGGTTAGTTTTTATTTATTTTTATAAGTCGTTTACTATTTCATAAAAATTTTGGGCCTGTTGATAGTCTTCGAAGAGCTGCACTTATTATTTATTTTTGTACAATCCATTTTACAGTCCTAACCAATTGTCTACTTTGCATTTCCTGTAAGCAAAACAACCCCGAGTGTTCGAGATTTCCATTCATTCAATCTACGTGCTGGTATAAGTAGCATTACAACAATAAACCAGCGTATAATTTTCCAAAGTAACAATTTCCTAATTATTAAAAGTGTCATGCCAACACGTACATAAAAATTTAACCATATAATACCTAAAAAATATGCTTAATTAAAAAAAAAAGTTTCACCTCAAACTTTTCATGTGCTTTAAATACTCGCTTTCTGTCTCATGCCAATTTCAATTTCTATACCCAACCTTCTTGACTCTAAATTTTCTTTTTCCTTCAGCTTCAGTGTTCTATTTCTCAGTCCCGCTCAGTTAAAATTTGCTCCTCTTTCAACATCCTTATCAACCAAATTCGTAATTTTGTCCTCTTCTCTGTACCAGTCAACTTTCTAGTAATTAAAATATTTCCACTTTCTTATTTATTTGCTTATTTAATTTGGTAGAAGCGTAGCTTCACTAAACTCTTGTACACATACATACATACGTACTTACATAGCCTTGCAGAGACGTCCCACAGGATATACTTATTTATGTACATAAGTACGTGCGTAAGAGCCCGTGCACAATTGACTTCTACCTCGCTTTACTTCAGAGTTTCGCTTTGACAGTTTCGTTCAGCATGTGCTTTTCAAAGGGACATGTTCACAATTGAGGTGAAGCGAGTAAAGCAAGGTATAAAGTTAGCCATGTTTCAACTTTTTTACACTTTGACAAACATCTCCCCTTGTGTGTGTGTGTGTATGTTTGTATAGCTACACTTATTTTAGAGATTTCGCACAATTTCGTGAGAAGTGAACAGAGAAAAGTAAAAAATAACATTCGAATAAGCAGAAAAAGGCAAATTCGCCAAATATTTTACCAAAAATCAGGTTTATAAATTAAAGCAAAGAAGTGAAGTGCAAATTGTCAAAGTGTTAATTGTAGCAAGCATCTGGAATTTCGCTTTGCTTTAAGGTTTTTTCTATCAAAGTTGGAGCAGACAAAGCCAATTGTGCACGGGCTCTAAGCATGCTTAGTTTTGTTTACTTGCTGGTTACTAAAGAATTTCACTTTGATTCACTACCGTTACTAATTAGCTAAATTAATTACTAACGCTTCAGCAGCAAGGCGTGTAAATATTTACTCATTTTAATTTACTAGAAAAAAATCTATTTACTAAAAAAAATTCTATACACTCTCTTTTCATTTTATTTATATCATTTATTCTTATTTTCATTTGCAGCAGTGATTCTTGAAGTTGGAGCATCAGATTCGAAAAGACATGTGAAGTGATTTAATATTTATTCTGGAATTACACAAGAACAGAAATTCGGAATGTCTCAGAGGTGAGTTTATTTCTTATTTGAAATAAAATAAAATATGTATGAAGTTAAAGTAAATAAAATTTAGGTAATTTATTTAACCACAAACTAAATTAGTCTAACAAGAAAGTTCAGTTCCAGGTTTTGATATAAGATTATGCGCTTACGCTTTCAGCAAACTTATATCATGTTCAGACATAAAAATTAATTAAGTCAATTGGGCTTGATTGAACATCTCTACATAGATTTGGTGCTCAGACATATTTAATTTACTTGGCCCATTTAATAGGTCGGCTCAAGATACATACACACATACACGCCGTGAGCTGAATATCAAACTCTCGTGAACTAAATGTCAAAACTGCAAGGAGGACGAAATAATTTGACATTCAGCTCACAACTTTTACCAATCGTAAACACGAATGCATGTATAGAATAAGCAGAAATAAAAAAAAGGTTTAATAGGTGATGAAGAAGAACAAGAATTCAGCTGATCTGACGAAACAACCTGTTTAGTGAACTCTGACGCTAATGACATTTCTCTGAACATGACATTTAATTTTGCTTATGAAACAACCCTTCTAACAGGGTTGCATGCAGAATTGTTCTTCATTAGGAACTCATTAATTTCTAATGAAGCATTAACTTAGTCAATTTTTGTATGGTAAATTGAGAATCATTGGGCTTGAAAATTGAATGAAGGCTCTTAATTTTCAATTAAGGTTGTGTCTGAACATAACATTAGCCTTGAGTAAAATATACCTATTCTGAGCTATCACGAGGTAGGAAAATGATTTGGCTTGCTAATCTCCACCCAATGACCGGCTTCGAACAGAAAATGGTAGAATGAATAGAACAAATCCAGGAAGGGTTCTAGATAGCCAACCTCTACAGCTAGTATAGACAGAGTGCTATAAGCAAACGGCAATAAAGCAAACTCTGCTTTAATTCACTTACGAATTGGAAATAACACCAACTTTTGGGGTTTGCCTTCTTTCCAGCAGAGCTAGGTAATAATGCAAAATTGATCTTATTTCACTTTTTTATCAATGTTATATTTCAAGAGTGTCGACGCAGAGACTTGAAGCGGTTGACCAGCTTATTTACTGATACCTCCTTTGGTGTGCATTCGTCGCTCCTCCTCCGCCGAATTTTTTAAATATAAAACAAAAGCGTCGCTGGCGAAAATTTTGAGTTAAAAATCATGTGTCTATATGTAGATACGTTGTTCGATGCACATCAAAAGGAGGAATCAGTAAATAAGGTCGTCAAATGTACAATTTTGCATTATTACCCCATGGTCATTTTAAGCGTTTGGTATTATTGCTCAAGGCCATGTGCGATAAAGCAAATTGGTGTTATTTCTCAATAACACAAATTTGTCCATTGGTTTATAGCACCGCCTATTTGAACATCATAGATAATAAATAAAAACGTGGAAAAAAACTAAAAATAAGTACTTAGTTTCATGAAGAAATTGCTCAATTAGCAAATCAATAAGCAATACGGCAATAGAAAATTACCTAGCACAAATTAAACTGCCCGTGAAACTATAAAATTTCTCACAAATCAAATTACAATAATTAATTTCACCGCGTAACACTTTCTATGCGCTCATTAATCAAAGTAACAGATTAATTCTTGACTTAGAAAACAAAAAAAAAAACTGAAATTTTCTTGCGCAGCATTTCCTGTGCTTTATCCCACTTTCCTTTGCATTCCCTTAGGTGCAACACCAAATGACTGACTGACTGCCAGCAAGGCGCAACATTCAATGTCCAATATAAAGTCAGCAACTAAAACGAACATCAATCATTATTAGCGAAAAAAACAAAAAAAAAATAGAAAATAAAATATGTACAAGAAATTTAAAACATGAAAAGCTAAAGACAAAGTAAAGCAAGTAAAAACAAGTAAGGAAGCCTAAGTTCGAGTGGAATCGAACATTAGATACTCAGCTGTATGCTTTCATTGTTTGTTTGCGTTTGATGGAAACACGGTGTACTTTATATAAAGCGAGTGCTGCATAAAGTGGGCGTAGCCACGCCCATTTTCTAAATTTTTATCAGTCATCCAACTAAGCATATCAATATTATTCTTTGTGCAAAAATTAATTCCTTTATGACTTCTAGTTACAAAGATGTCACGTTACAAACTCCCAAAGGGTATTCCAGAAATATCTGTTAAAAAGTAGGCGAGGTCATAAACCGATTTCAATTAATTTTTGCGTGTTTATTAACACAAGTTATAAAAGTGTATAAACCAAGTTTCGTCATAATATCTCAATTATTTGTCGAGTTAAAGGCTAATAAATCTCGTATATCCCTTTGTCCAAAAGGAGGCGGTGCCACGCCCATTTTCCAAAATTTGTCTATTTTATGTTTCCGGTCTATTGTAGAACTCATGTCACAAAATTTCAATGAATTATCTTTATATTTGACAAAGATATCGCTTACAATGTTTTTATTAGGCCACTTTATAATACACATATATAAAAGTGGGCGTGGTCGTCAACCGATTTTGGTAATTTTTCGTCCACACATTTGCCTAAGTAAATATATCATGCGTACCAAATTTCATCGATATATCTTCAACGGTTTCTGAGTTATGACTCATAAAACTTTCAATGTTTGCCCCTTAATAAGTGGGCGTGGCTCCGCCCATTTTCCAAAATTTTTGTGGTTTTCGTTTTATGTTCATAGTTGGAATCATGCCACAAAATTTCAGTGATAGATCTTTATATTTGACAGAGATATCGCTTAAAATGTTTTTATTAGGTCACTTTATAATACACATATATAAAAGTGGGCGTGGCCGTCAACCGATTTTGACAATTTTCCGTCAAAACATTTGCCTAAGTAAGTAAATCACGCGTACCAAATTTCATCGACATATCTTCAACGGTTTCTGAGTTATGACTCATAAAACTTTCAATGTTTGACCCTTAATAAGTGGGCGTGGCACCGCCCATTTTCCAAAATTTCATAAAATTTCTTCATAGGGGCCTGAGCTCAACATGTGGGTAAAATTTTATCGCTCCAGCTATATTAGGGACTGAGATACCAAATTTCCGATTTTTTCTATATAGGAAAAGTGGGCGTGGTCATGGTCCGATTTCGCCCATTTTCAATACCAACCGTCCCAGTCTCGATACCAACTTGCATTCCAAATTTCATCAAAATATCTAAATTTTTGCGCGAGTTAGAGTGTTTACAGACGGACGGACGGACAGACGGACGGACGGACGGACGGACGGACGGACGGACGGACGGACGGACGGACGGACATGGCTCAATCGATTTCTCTTTTCACCCTGATCATTTTGATATATATAAGTCTATATCTATCTCGGTTATTTCATTCTGTTACAATCCACCGTTATGTGATTAAAACTATAATACTCTGTGTACTAGTACAGCTGAGTATAACAACGCGCAACAGTAAAAGCCAAAACAAAGTCAATGCGATCCTTTTGGCCATGTTAATTGTGTCAAACGACCTCGAGCAGTCATTCCGGCAAAAGCGACAGCAATTACTTACAAAATATATGGGTGCGTTCATAGCAGAAAACGTGCTGGCAGTGTGGAAGGCAGAGAGAAGAAGAGAGAGAGAGAGGAAGCGCCAAAGGCCAAAATGCGAATGCAGAAATAAATGGGCGCTGATGCCAATAAGCGAGCGCGGTAAGCGAAAAACAAGTTAAGAGAGAGATAGAGCGAGTTAGTGTGAGTGCTAGCGATCAGCAATGATCAAGTTAGTGGTGAGTTTAAGGTGTGTTCAGGCAAAGGTGGTAGAAAAAAAATTAAGTTAACACTGTTTGGATTTCTGGTAGTGAATTTTAAAGCAAGTTTAGTGATTTTCTTTTCTTGTCGACCGTGAAAAGAACGCTCTACTTGCTAAAAATTAATTTTGTATAGTTGATTCAGAGCTTTTAGGCCTTAAATTAACATAATTAATTTTATAGTTTTATATATAAGTTAGGGGGCCTCGGGCGGATTCGAGTTTTTGCCATTCACCGTCAGAGTTCGGTTGTGTTGAGCTTATTACCGTTAGAGTTCGCTGGTGTTACGGAGAGACTCCGCTGGTGCAGCCTCTATATAAAATAATACGATTGGTTGATATTTATGCTATTGGTTGGCGTTTATGCTACATGATCTATTACTTGGTTAGGTTTTATGCTACATAATTTATTACTTGGTTGATGTTTATGCTACAGGAATTTTTCTATTCACAATAGCTTTATTCTTTTACTTGGCAACACTGCTGTTCAGGTCAACCAACAGCTAAGCGCTTTCAGCTCAATGCTCTTAACATAGCTAGCTGGCTTGATTTTTGTTGTTGCTTTCCATGTTATTCACTAATCTAGCTAGTGTTTTTTTCGAATTTGCCTGCAAAAGAAACTGGCTTTTGTTTTGATTAGCGCACCTGTTTGCCAAAGGAGAGAAGAGAAGCCGATCATGCTGAGTAACATTTTCTCTATGCTCAACGCAACAAGTGTGGCGTATAGAATACAATTGCGCGTTTACGGCGGTGTAGAGCGTTGTTACGCTAAGTGATCGGCTGTAGAACGAGCGGCAAGTTCTCTCTCCCTTTTCAATTTATAATGATCATTATGTTAACTGTGGTGAATATGCGCCTTCATGGTTAATTTAATTTTCCCAATGCTCACCTGGGCGCTGTAGCTGCCGCTGGCGCGCCGCTTGTACCGACATATTACCTGTGATATTCAACTTTCTTTTGGCTATCAATTTGATCAAGTTGTTGTTGTGGAGGCGAGTTAATTTTGTTTTGTTTTTGATGATCGTGTTTTCATATTATGCGCTCAGCAAAAAACAAGCTGACTACCGTCGATCTTGCCATGTTTTTGTTTGTGGTGTTTTATTTTGGTAATTACTGTAGCACATACGGCTTTTTTCAGCGAGTCTGATATGATGAAGGCCGCACCAACAAGTGGTTAGTTTGCAACAAGGCATCGGCGCGTTAAGACGTGTATAGATACGATCGTAGTGAGCGCAAGTTGAAATTTCGCGACGCTTAGTGTAACCGCGTAGATTATTTTATTTTTATTTACTTTGGCTGAAAGATACATAAATACCGAGGGGAAAAACCAAAACTTTTAATGCACACAAATAACATTCGTTTTATAGCGCAAATACTTTTTATATGCAAGCTGATTTTATGTTGGGTGTATGTGTGCGCGCAACCATGCGGGGCACGTATTTAGAACACGATCGGTTTGATCGCTGATCGCGCTGCATGAATATACTCGTAAATACATTTGTATCACAATAATTGCAATTGACAGTAATTGCCTGCGACTGGTCAATCAACAACAACATTGTTGTGGCTGGCAGACGAGCGCTGCAATATTTCGGTCGATCGATCGATTTGCAATTACGATTTGGAATTGGACGCGCGTGCAGCAAGCGCTCTAGTGAATTAGACGTCGCGAGAGTGTGTGTTCTTGCAGAGCATTTGCGCGTTCTTGTTGTATGTGTGTGTTATTGAAAATGCGACTCCGCTGCGATTGTTGTTTGATAGAAATCGTATCACAAATAGGCGTGTCAAGCAAATAGGCAATAGTGAACCCAATTACAGTAAATACTATTTTACTTTTTTCATAATATTTTTTCATGCGCTTGTGTGCGCGCAGCAATAACGCGCAGCAGCAAACATAGTGCCCGTCGCAGTGGTTTTGCGGTCGCGCGCGCGTGAATGGCGACGCAAAGCGGTGTAGTGCGAAATTGATTTATTGATGTTGCTTGCAATTATTGCCGCTTTTTTTTATGTGAAGTGTTGTGTTGCAAGCAAAAACCAGCTGAAACCAAAAACAAAAAAATTTACTTCAAATCGTGCTTTGATTTCATTTTGCTAACGGTAAAATGTCGCACGCTTTGCAAGCGTTAATGCCAAAAAAGGCTGCGCCGCCGTTAACAACAACACATTTGCCATTACCGAAATTGTTGGGGCGGCGCGCCCAATTGCTTGCCACAAAAAATTGGTGGAAACAATGTTTTGTTTATGGTCATGATCCCTCGAAGTTGTATCGTGAAATAAGTTATGGCGCGAGTGAATTGCAACAAGCAACAAATGAGACAGAAGCAACAACAAAAACAGAAGCAGCAACAAAAACAACAGCAACAAAAGCACTAAATAAAGTTTTAACAAAAAATGAAGAAAAAAGCGCTACAAAAAACGTTATAAACGCTACCGCAAAATGTAATGCAGAGGCGCATGCCGATGACGCGCCGCGCGCTGTTACGGCGCTCTCACAGCACAGCACAGCGCTATCGTTAAACGACTGCGCGAAATTATTTCCGCCCAATATGCCCAGCATTAGGCATAGTCGCAGGCGTATAGCCCCACTGAAGGCAATCCTAGATGTGGCGCGCGAAAGCGCTGAGTTACAAGGCGCTACGCAGGCAAGAAATATTAAAACTGCGCGTTCATCAAATTTAGCAAGCGCCAGCAGAAGGAAACGCAAATGTAAGAAAGCAGCGGTTAGAGCGGCAAATGGCGGCAGTATACTAAAGCGCGTTGACAGCAACGCTTCACGGGTAACAAAACTAACGCTGAAGAAATTGAAAACAACAAACTTTAGCCAGAAACGTTTGCACTCACGGCGCGCCTCATTTACGCCAAGTGACGCGCTGGCGAGCGAATGCAAAAAGTTGACGGCAAATAATGGCAGCTTACAGCGTTTGAAAATTAAGCGCAAGGGTGCAACTAAAAGTGGCAATAAAGCGCAACAGCAGGGCGCATATAAGAGTCAAAGTAGCGCACTGACTAAGCAAACGCAAAGCAATAGCGGCGCCGCGCTCCTTGCAAGCAAAACGCTCATAGCAAGCAACGCGTCAAACATGAAAAGCGCCTTTATTACAAGCAGCGCGTTCACCAAAAGAACGCAACATAAAGCGGTGAAAATGGGGTGTCAACCGCTACCACGCAAGCAAGCGCAAAACGCTGCTAAACAACAAGAAATGCAACAACACAAGCAACAACAAAGAAATGTGCTAGATAAACAACAAAAATATGCGCGCACTTCGCCACATACAGTTAAAGCGCTTAAATTGTCATTGCCACCAAGCGGCAATCAATCAGTCGATATTAGCGCTTTCTCAACGCAAAACATGTCTGCGCATAACGCGCCTTTGGTCCTCGCCAACGCCGCCTCCTTGCCGTCACCCTCAGCTGCAACGCGCACACACTCGCAGCAGTCCAGTTTCATTAGCTACGATTTGAGTCGATCGACTAGTCGTCAAAGTTATTTATTTGATTCATTAACAAATGCGAGCTTCGCAGAGACCGAAATAAATGGCACAAGAATAACAACAACAGCAGCAATAAGCAAGCAGGCGCTAGCCACTTCGCTGAACGGCGCGCAGAGTAAACAGCAGCCGGAGCAGCGCCAACATCATCACTTGGATGACACTTTTTTGTCATCGGGCATATCATGCGGCGATGGTGAAACGCAATCAGAAGCGAGTTGCTGCTCACCACTCAGCGCGGATTACAGCAGCAAATACGAGTGTGCTACGCAACGCGCCGCGTATGACGCGCCGAATATTGAAGATGTCGAGGACGCATTAATCGAGGCTGAAGTGGCACAGCTGACGGCGAATTTGCGGCGCGACGAGGAGGTGGCCAAGCAGCGCAAACCGCGAGCTGCAACCACCAAGAAATTGCAGAATGTGAAAACGGCAGCAATGCGCGCGACGACCGCTGGTGAAGCGGTGGTGGCGTCAAGCGCGCAAGTTGTAGCGCGGAAAGTTGTCGCGAATGAGGCAAGAATGTCAATGACGACGACGACAAAGGCAGCTGTGAAAGCAACAAAAATGGCAACAACAACAAGAAAAACAACAGAAACAAATACACATATAGCAGCAGCAACAACAAAAACAGCAGCAGCAGCAGTACCCTCCTTAATGCCAACAATAACACTCGATGTTGCCGATCTACGCAATTTGAATGTACGTCGAAATCGCAATGCCGTTTGGATGCTCTCCGGTGGCAGCATTGCAGCAGCGGCGCCCATTGCCGATGATGCGCAGTTGAGTGATCTTGAAGAGCAGTTGGCGCGTTTGCCAATGCTCAGTGGTGACATCGATGTGCTGGATGGACAAAAAACGAATTGTGAAGCGCAGCGTAAAGAAGAAGCGGCAAAACCAGCGTTGTTGCAGGGAAATCGAAAACAAGTGTCAGTTAAAAGCGCAGTGAAAAAAGTAGCAGATATAAAATCAACAACAACAACTAACACAACTAAAATACAGCGCAACAAACAGTAAGTGTGTTCTTTTTGTGTTTTTTTTGCTTTTGCTTGTCTGGAATGCCAAGAAACCAGTTTAATATGCAAATTAGTTCAAAATCTTACTCTAAGCCTTTTGTGGCACAGCAGAAAAGTGTTGTTATTAATGTAAAATACAACAGAAAAAAGCATTTATTTATGTTCAGTGCGTTAATTGCGGCTTTCATTTATTCATAACACGTGTGCCCTCTAAAAGCTATTAAGTTATCAACATACATTGTTGCATTGAAATTGAGGCGAGAAATGTGTCGCGCGTTGCATTTGATAGGTGTTTTTTTTCTTTTATCTTTTCATGTTATTCTCTTGTTAGACAAAGATTTAAACGGCGCTGTTGCAGCACACGATTGAGAAGATTTTCAGATTTTCGAGTTTTTTGTGAGGAATCTGTTTAATAAACAGGGGATATAAATATGTAGTAGGGTGATCAAAACAAGAGGTCTCTCTATAAGTAGTCTATTCAATCGAGAGTTCGAAAATCAGCTATGATAACCAAAATTAATATCGCACTGAGAACAAATTGATCGCCTATCACGCTCAAATAAATTTTGGTATAAATTTTAAACTTTTTTGGTCGATATATAGGACACGACCGAAAAATTATTAAAATTTAAACTTTGAAAAGCTTTGCTTGTTAATAGGTTTAGAACTTTGTACAAAACAAACACACAATCGCACCAACATACTAGGTAGCAAAGACAGAGTGTCATTAAGCTACTGTTGTTGGTATGTGGATTGTAATATAAGGAAAATTGAGAATTAAGCGAAACAAAGCTGACGGCGGTGGTAGCTCAATGGGATAGACATTGGACTACCAATCGAAACGACCTAAGTTCGATTCTCGGTTGAGGCCGCTGGAAGAAGTCTGATAAGGGGATATGGTGGTCTCCGAAATAGATCCATAACTTCTACCAAAAAAAAAAATTTTACATTTTTCTTAATTATAAACTGGCCAATAGCTCATATAAAATTCACATTAAACTTTGAAAATTTTAAAAGATTTTTAAACTTTTAAGATTGAGATTTTATTCCAAATTAAAATTTATTTTAAGACTTTCAAAAGTTTAAAAGTTAAACCAAAAAAAAAAAATGTCTGCTCCCAAATCCTCTTCGTTCATATTCATATTGTTCTCCCCCCAGCATCCCCTTAATCCTTTTCCATATTGTGTCTTTTTTCTATCCTCTTCTTCTCCTTTTCTTCCTTGTTAATTTTATCTGTTTCCATAATTATTTTGTGTTTGTTTGTTTCTCCATTCAAACACCGCCATACAGTCATTCATTCAAATTGTCTTATAACTATAAATGAGCTTTTTATATTGCTCATTTCTCGAAAAAGCAAGTTGGAATTTCAAATCAAAAATTAAAATTTTTATGTTGAAACCAAATTTTACGACCAATGAAAGTTTAAAATTTAAACCTTAAAAGTTTAAATGAAAAAAAGTGTAAGATTTAAACCAAAAAAGTATGAAATTTATTCCAAAAATACTTTGAAATATTTGAAATTTTGTAAGTTTGAATTTTAAACCAAAAAGGAATAAGAAACTTTTAAACTTTCGAAAGTTCAAAATTTAACCCAAAAAGTTTTAAATTTCTTTCAAACCAAATCAAAGTTTAAAAAATATTCCAATATTTATAACAGTGGATAGTTTTCCAAAGTTCGCAGCATATTGGAAATACGCTCTAAAGCTTTAGCCACCCTAACACAGCATGAACGCTATACTCAAATAACAATCACCTGCATTCCGCTCCTACACAAAACGATCAGCGAAAGCTCTCTCTTTATTTGATTATTCGATTGTTCTCAAAAGAATTTTTATCGCTTTCATTAAAATCATTGATTATATAAATTTCAGTTTATTTGCTATTGTTTTTATTTTTTTCTTCAAGTCGTTTCTTTATTGCATAATATTGCTTGTTAAATATTATTTCGAAGATTACGTGCTGTGTGCGGCTTAAATCGTGACAGGCAGCTAAATGGAAAATATATTTTTTAATTGAGCTTTTAAGCGTTAAGTCTCTTAAATGGCATGTAAAACTTATGTAAAATACATTAATTAGTTACAGCTGCTTTAGCCAGTTATTTTCAGATGCGGCTTCCCTTCTTTAACAATAATAATGGCGCACTCTAATTTATGAAATTCGTTGAATCGCTTCCGTAGCCTTTACTTGTTTTAAAACCGACAGATTTTCTTATATGGCAAAGGATGACGTCTGTTTTCTTTGAGTTGTCGAGCGTTAAATAGAGAATTTTTTTTTGTTCCTCTGGAAGAAAAAATATGTTTACCCAGAAGAAAACATGTTAGCATTGAAAAAATGTTCATAGATTAGAAGTAACTAATGCAAAGGTTAAATCAGCTGTTTAAAGTTGGAATTAAATGGTTTCTTTGGTGCTTAGCATATGCCGGTGTTGAGTCATATGTCGAGATTCTCTTCCAATTTTGTCTGTTTCATTTGATGTAATGCCTGTTATGTATGTGTATCCTCAGACCACTATCCTTTTCAAATCTCCCAGATATGAGAGAAATGAAAAAAAAAATCACTTGGATGATCTAGGGATATTTTTTTAAGTCGAACACCTAGACAAACCTCTGTTATAGATTTTCAGAACATTACTCCCTGCATTATAATCTATATATATATCGCCGTTTAAACTTCATAACCGCCTAAGTGAGACTTTCATTATCGCCTAACCGGCAGTTGTGCAAAAAAAAAAAATTGAATTTCTGACGCTCAACTCTACGACTTCAGAGCTGTAAAGGACATTAGAGGGAAATATAGAGCTTACCGAGCCTCTTAAAGACCAAATTTATGGTATGGATCATTGAGCTGGGCACCAGTAGTTAAAGTCTGGCAAATCTCAATTTTGGCATAGGCGGTTATGAAAGTTTCACTTAGGCGGTTATGAAGTTTAAACGACGATATATATAATTGTAGGGGTTTTTGTGTGACGAAATAGCTAAAAAACTACTGAACGAATTTTGCCATATTTTTACAGTTTATTCTTTGAATAAATGCTCTCGATATATTTTATATTTTTATCGCTAGATGAGGCTGGAGTCGCCATGATTGCAAAATTCGTTTCTATGATCCGATTCTGTTCGTGCTTCGCACGTATGTTTTTTTTTAAGTAATAAAGAACTCGGTTATAAAAAATGAACCCGCCCGTGATATTTAAAAAATCCCTATGGTGGACCCGTACGGCCCGGAATTTTTTGTGCAATATTGGTTTCAAATGAAAGGGTCTAATCAGGGCTCGAATATAAAGTTATCTTTATTGGGATGTTTAACACAGTTCCCAAGATATATGCCGAAACGTGGATCCCGAAATATTTTTAAGCAATAGAGATAGTGATTGTAATGTAGTTAGAGACAGTCAGTTTTATCGCAGCGAAGTGGGACGAGCATCCCTCTACTCGTATATAAAGTTAGAGGGACTCTGCTTTCCCTCAATCGAAAAGGTAGACTTTCAGCTGTCCTCACTCTCCCTTTCTCTCCTGCCAGAACCATCTAATTGAACTCTCTTACTTGTTATCACATTTATCACACATGTAGTAGAACTGAAATAGTTTTAAATAAAAAGTAAAAGTTAATCTAAAGTATTGTTAGGAAGCTTTACAAAAATACCTTATCATTTAGTTTCAAATAAATTAAGTCTTAAAAATTGATTTATGACAAAAACTCAACATGAATTAATTTTAAATAATTTTAAGTCACTATGTATGTTTGTGTACGAGAATGTTAATATCTTCATATATATTGAGCCTTAACCGCCATAAGAGTGTATCTAACAAAAAGTAAATTTTACAGGGGAAGAGTCTTTTTAATTTTCTTTGCATACAGTTTGTACGCAGCATTGAAATTTATTTAGTCTCTAGCTTCGAAACTGCACATTTCACCGCTATGAAATTTTGGAAGTGGATGCGTGTGATAATAAATTATTGTTTTCCATAAAAAAGCTAAAAACGATAATTTTGTTGGTTACACTTTTTTGGCGGTTAGGGGTCAATATGTCTATATGTGTCTCCTTAAGTTCATTAAGTCTCTATTCAAAGTGTTCAAAAAAAAAAAAAACAAAAACAAAAAAACAAAAACAAAAAATAAAACAAAATCAAAATCAAAAATAAAAACAACAAGTAAGGAAGCCTAAGTTCGAGTGGAATCGAACATTAGATACTCAGCTATATGTTTTCATTGTTTGTTTGCGTTTGATGGATTTTATATAAAGCGAGTGCTGCATAAAGTGGGCGTAGCCACGCCGATTTTCAAAATTTTTATCAGTCATCCAACTAAGCATATGAATATTATTCCTTGTGCAAAATTTCATTCCTTTATGACTTCCAGTTACAAAGATGTCACGTTACAAATTTCCAAAGCGTGTTCCAGAAATATCTTTGCTAAAAAGTAGGCGTGGTCATAAACCGATTTCTATAAATTTTTGCGTGTCTATTAACACAAGTTATAAAAGTGTATAAACCAAGTTTCGTCTTAATGTCTCAATTATTTGTCGAGTTATGGGCTCCGAAATCTCGTATATCCCTTTGTGTAAAAAGAGGCGGTGCCACGCCCATTTTCCAAAATTTTTCTATTTGTTGTTTCCGGTCTATTGTAGAAATCATACCACAAAATTTCAATGAATTATCTTTACATTTGACAAAGATATCGCTTAAAATGTTTTTATTAGGTCACTTTATAGTTCCCATATATAAAAGTGGGCGTGGTCGTCAACCGATTTCGCTAAAATTTTCAACATGTATTACCACAAGTAATAAAAGTGTACACACCAAGTTTAGTCATTATATATAAATCATTTGTCGAGTTATGGGCTCAGAAATCTCGTATATTCCTGTTTATAAAAAGAGGCGGTGCCACGCCCATTTTCCAAAATTTTGTGTTTTTCGTTTTATGTCCGCAGTTGGACTCCTGCTATAAAATTTCAATGATATATCTTTATATTTGACAGAGATATCGCTTAAAATGTTTTTATTAGGTCACTTTATAAGACCCATATATAAAAGTGGGCGCGGCCCTAAACCGATTTCGGAAATTTTTCGTCCAAATATTTGACTAAGTAAGTATATCACGCTTACCAAATTTTGTCGATATATCTTCAATGGTTTCTGAGTTATGACATATAAAACTTTCAAGGTTTGACCCTTAATAAGTGGGCGTGGCACCGCCCATTTTCCAAAATGTCATCAAATTTCTTCCTAGGGGCCTGAGCTCAACACGTGGGTAAAATTTCATCGCTCCAGCTATATTAGTGACTGAGATACCAAATTTCCGATATTTTCTATATAGGAAAAGTGGGCGTGGTCATGGTCTGATTTCGCCCATTTTCAATACCAACCGTCCCAGTCTCGATACCAACTTGCATTTAAAATTTCATCAAAATATCTCAATTTTTGCGCGAGTTAGAGTGTTTACAGACGGACGGACGGACGGACGGACATGGCTCAATCGATTTCTCTTTTCATCCTGATCATTTTGATATATACATATAAGTCTATATCTATCTCGATTATTTCATTCTGTTATAATCCACCGTTATGTGATTAAGACTATAATACTCTGTGTACTAGTAAAGTTGAGTATAAAAACAAAAAATAAAACAAAAACAAAAAATAAAACAAAATCAAAATCAAAAATAAAAACATAAACAAAAACAAAACAAATATTCGAAAACGCCAAAGCTAGATTTTATATGCAAATAAGAATATCCATAATAAAGCCAAAACTTTTAGTTTTAGTTTTTCACTTTTATGCGCCGCAATGCAAGTATGTGTGTGTGTGAATTATTTATTAGTAATCAACGCTATCCATATTTGTCGCAATTAAAAAAAATTAATGCTTTTTAAATTGTTTTATTTTAAGTCTTTGAGCGATTAGAAAAGTTTTTTTTTACCACTTGCTTTTTCGAACTCATCATCATTCACGCTTCGAATTTGGTTTGGGAAGAAAGAGTTCGTGCAATAGCAACTTGTCAGTAATATTTACATACGATTAATTACTGTAAAAAATAAATATATATGTAGGTATCTTTAAAGCCATCGGCAGCTAATGAGCCAAAAACATTAAGCAATTAATGACTGGCAACAACGGCACCAAAAAAAGTAAATAACTAAAAAATAAAAAAAAAACTTAAAAAAACAAATAAAGAAGAGGTGTCAGTAAATTGCCGAATTTCTCGTAGCATCAGTGTTACTGACGATCATAAATGTGCGTGCTGCATATTTGTTTTTTTTTTTTGTTTTTTGCCAAAAATTCTTTAATATTATTTTTTAAAAGCCTTTAAAATTATATACATACATATGTTCAAGTAATTAAGCTATCAAAATTGACAGCCGGTATGTTACATGCTCCAATCAATCTATTGACACACTTTTGTGAATTTTTTTTTGCTCTTTCTCGCTTTTTGTTTTGTTATAATTGAGGACAAGTATGTTATTTGAGCGTTTTTATAATTGTTGCACATGCGTTTACATCTAGAATCATATAAGTATACCCATATTTAAGTTCATTGTTGATAATAAAGTCATAATTATATAGATGAGTACTCGTAACAGCTGGTGATGTGCGGCAGTGTTTTTTTTTTTTGATTTTATATTTTTTTGGTTTTTTCTTTTTTTGGTTAAATTTTAATGAGAGGTTTTGAGTGGCTTTGTTTGAAAACCAAAAATACCCAATAAACACTAAGCTTTGGTTAAAAAAATCGAAATTTCGAATGTGTTTCAATTTCGTTATGAATCTGTCCCATGGTTTAACAAATTGTCACAAATTGCACATGTGTTAAAAGCCCAAAAAGCTCTTGGCTACACCAAAAAAAACTCAATCATGGTCGAAAATTAAAATTTTGAAATTTGATATTATTACCTACTAATTTCACAAAAAACTACAAACAAAAATTAAATTAAAAAAAAAAATGCAAAAAAAACAAAATCATTTTTCCTAATAAAAATATTACGTAAAAAATTTAAATAAAAAAATCAAACCCAAATACAATCATGTTGAACTGTTCAGAGACTCCTAGAGTAGCACAATCTGCCAGCTTAATAGCTGAACGCGACTGAAAATTGTTGAGCAAAAATTCTGCGTGTGCGCAAATAGCTTTGTAAAGTCGGTGTGAGTCTGTCAATGTGAAAGCTATAAAAAGCTTATGCGCGCGTACAGAAGTTTTGATAATCGCTGCTTTAAATTAAGCTTGAAGGCTTTTTCGGAATTTAGTTTTATCATTAAGTGGGTGATCGCGCCTGAAACCTTTTGAGTCAGCTGCTACTTCGGCTGTCCAAATTTGTCTTATAAACTTTTAATATCATTTCACCTTAAGCCCATGCGGCAATCACTATGGCTTTTTTCTTTATTTCGAAAAAAAGGCGGCTAATAGGCACCACAAAAAACACATAAAAGTTACACTCAAACACAACGTTAGTCCAAGAGCATATTAATTTAAGCGATTGCATGCATATTTTTATTTTATTTATTTTTTGTTTACTTTTTTTTAAATTTTTTTTTTAATTTTTGTATGCCAATTCATGCAGTGTCATCGAATTGAATTCCTGTAAATCGCCTTAAGGCATACCGCCGCCTTGCAACACGACCGACATGTGCCGCTAAAGACAGTCTCATTTTCTGATGTCTTCCGCTTACATACATATTTCGTCAGTCCAACATTTGTGTTTATTGAACTGGTTGGCTCACGCGGCGCACAAACAGTAGAAGACATGTGGAGTTGCGAATATTGCCAGTCATAAATTCCATATGTCGTTTTAATAACCACACATTTATGTATGTATGTACGAGTATGAATGTTGCATGCAACCAACAGACCTGCAACAGACGACGACGACGACGTGCATCATGCATTATTGCAAACATCAACACGACCATTCAGTTAAGTCAGAAAAATTAAGATCCCTACAAACAAAAACAGCAACAAGTCAACCAACATACGAAATACCGAAGGAAACTCCAGCGGCTAGCTTAGATTGCCGGCGATGGCCGATGGTTGATGTTCAATGAATTGTTTGTTGATATTGCTGCGATACATCTCACTCACTGGGCAGCTGTTTTGTCGATTGTTGTTAGTGTGTTGCAAGTGGTAGCAGGGTTTGCAATATTAACTAAATTTAAATAAGGTATAAATTTAATAATGAAATTTAAGGTTTATACTATAGATATGGCAGAACAAATATATCCCCTCAGTGGGTTGCCTAGCTAAAATTCGTACGAAATGTATTAAATATTTAAAACAAAACCTAAATTTTTTAGGTCTACTCCCTCATTTGTTATTTACGAAAATGACACACCAGATGAAGGAGCGCAATGAGGAGAGTATAAAAATCACTTAAATATGAGGCAAACTGTTGGGTTACCAGGTTGATTTTTAAATAAAGGAAAACATGACTTAAAATACATATCATATAGAAATACGTTGTTAGGAATCATATACCTAATAGAATTGCATGAACTTTTATTTCATTAAATTCTTTAACCATCTAAAGGCGGATTCTTCGTTCGAGTTCAGAACTAAAGTTGAATTTCAGTTAACTCATAAAAAGAGTTCAGAACTTTTCGGAATTCCTCTCACACTCCGAAAACACAACAACAACCACATGGCAGAAAAGTTCTGAACTCGAACGATGAATCCGCCTTAACACCTCCACGAATAGGTCGTTTTGACCCCTCTTTAAAATAAAAAAAATTTTATGTTGAAGGTCGATAAAGGGTTACAATGTTCTAGAAAATTATTCAGGATAAAATTTCACTAACGGTGCCCTCAGACAAAATCTTTGTACCAAGAACGCATCCAAATTTCCGAAATTAAAATTAAATTTCACGCCCTCACTACTGGCTATAAAACTAGCGCTTAATACCTAGATTCACTCATCGCCTGCCATCATTTATTCACTCCCTTTCACACACATTAGTCGACCACTGCCTCGGCAAGATGACATAGCGGCTCGACCGTCCGACCGACCGCCCGAACAAACGACGGCCCAGCCGGCTTCTAGCTTGTGGCAAATGTGGCTCATAAATCGCACCTTTCGTTATTTAATATGTGTGCCGCGCCAATCTTTTTGCGTCGCAATAAAATCGGTATTGTGTCTCGATCTATGGTCATCGAGAGCACCTTAACATGCGTTCGATACGATCGAGATACGCAATCGCCACGCCACACAACACTTTTATCGCTTCATTTGCATGCGCCTTTGTACCTACGGCGGAGTTACTTAGAATCGTCATCTCAACACCCTCTGCGTTCTTTGTGTCTTCCCGCTGAGCTTGAGAGGCACTGTCAGTTCAGCCTGTTTCATAAAGCTAATACAGAACAAACAAAAAAAATGCAAAATGCGAAATGCGAAAAAATTGCGACTCATAATATTATAACGCGCAAATCTTTTGTTTGCGTGCAACGTCGCATTTTCCTTGCCACTTCTACAAACCTTAAGTTTATTCTTCATCTTCATTTATTTCTGCTCTTTGTTTTTTTTTTCTCTATCTTCTCTCTTTAAGTATCGTGTGCATCGTTCAGCCTTTGTTTGGATGTTAGAGAGTTTGAGTAGCTGGTTATAAATCTGATTTATTAGGTGCATTTTTAAGTTGTGTTGTGTGGCGGCTGCTGCATATATGTATGTATGTATATGCATACATACACAGCTTTTATATCAAGTTTTTCCGTCTCGGTTATTTTTGTTTTTGTTGATGGGCAATTTGCAATTCCTAAGAATTTCGTAAAGGCTTTTGGGTGGTAGCGTTCAGCGCAGTGCAAAATAGGCGATTGTGTGCAAGTGACACAAAATGGATTTTTTTCAGTTCTTATTGTCATTTTAAGGTTGAAAGGCAAGCCAACATATAGAAACGTTGAAAAGAGAATTGATTTCTTGTAAACCATTTAAAGGCATTCCGAATTACTGTTAAAGAACGCCTAATTTTATCCTTTCCATAGTCTCATCGCTTCGCCGAATATTTATTTGTATATCTACTGGACTTTTATTTCTAGCGAAACACGCTAAAGGCCAAATAAAAGGTAGACCTCCACTGCGTTGGAAAGATCAGCTGAAGCCTAACTCGTCATCCCTTGGTATTTCCAATTGGCGCCAGGCAGCACGAAACAAACACGACTTGCGCGCTTTATTGGATACGGCCAAATTGTCTAGGCATTAGGTCACTCGAGTCTTGCCAATCGCAAATTCCATATCTCGTTTCATTGACTGGTGCGCACAGCTCTAAGAACTTTGAACAAGTTATAAGTTCCGGCTAAGGAAAATAGCCTCTTCTGGTTGGTTGGTTGGGAGGTTTGAGAAGCGAGTCCAACATACTTACTCCAATTAGCGCGGAAGCGCCGTTTTGATACCACGACTCGTGACGAAAGAATCATAACCAGAAAAGTAAAGTAAAAGAGCATATCAATTCTGAAACTATAGCAGGTCACACGGTCTATATCCATCATATTGAAATTAGGCATCTACGAAATCCCTCAGGCCTGACGTCCTTGATTTTCGAGAGGTTGTCGAAGAAAGGCTTTCCGAGGCAGTTCATTCTGCCTAGTAAGGTGGAGTGAAAATTTTTTTTTGGAAATTCAATTTGTTCCAAAGACAGAACGGCACCTTTGTAGCCCAGAAATAAGCCTGTAAAATTTTATTGACCTACTCGCATGTTTAGAGGTGCCCCCAGCCCCACAAAGTTGAAAAAAATAGCACGATCTGGTACAAATGTAAATTTTCTAAAATTATAAAATCAAAAAACGAAGTATGGGGATTGATAAAGATGGCTAAGCTGAGTATTGAAGTGAATTAATTTTTTTTTGGAAACAACAACAACAAAAGTTATTAAAGGTCAAAATTTATAATATCCATTTTTTAAATTTCAATTACTTTAAAACTACTGAACCGATTTCGAATATTTTACCATTCGATAGGTATTTTGATTCCCTTTAATTTGATATACATTTTATGTGGGTCATATAAGACCCCCCCTGCGGGGGTCAACCCCCCTTTAACCCCCCTTACTTTTCATATATAAAATGTAGATCAAATTAAAGGGAATAAAAATACCTATTGAACGGGATAAAAACATTCGAAATCGGTTTAGTAGTTTTTCAGTAATTGCAATTTAAAAAATGCATAATGTAATTTTTGACCTTTAATAACTTTTGTTGTTGTCGTTTCAAAAAAAAAAATAAATTCAGTTTAATACTCAGCTTAGCCATCTTTATCAATCCTCATACTTCGTTTTTTGATTTTATAATTTCGAAAATTTCATATTTGTACCAGATCGTGCTTATTGCTTTCAACTTTGCGGGCTGGGGGCAGTTCAAAACGTCGTTCTATCGCCATGAAATTTTGTGGGGTTCATTAACTCGTATAAAGCAATTTTTCATTGCTGGTACGTTCAGAAAAAGAACAAAAAAAAATCTCCATATGTTTTCACTCCACCTTACTGCCTAGGCAGTGCGAACGACACACGCATAGCAGGTGCTCCACCATTTCATTCGCTCCAAGAAGATTACAGCTGCGATACTCTTACAGAGTGTTATCAACCAACCCAAACGGGCCGCGTAGGTAACAATAGCCGAATGTCCGTGAATACCGCAGTTAAGCGGAAAATGTCCCTCCTGTCCATCTTTAACATAGCTGAGGAACACATTGTACTCATTGTACGAAAGCCACAGACTTCTGCAGACCCTGCAGCTCTGCAACCGCTTCCATGTGGTTTTTGCCTCCTCGAACCAGTGTCGAGTGATTTGGCCCTTGATGCAGCCCAGGTGCGCAAGAACCTCTCGCGTCTCCGCGATATCAAGAACCGAGCCTTGACTGGCCAGCTCATCAGCCATTTCGTCTCCCATTTCGTCACGATGCCCCGGCACCCAAATCAGAGAGACGCTATGATGACTTGATAGGCCCAAGACCCATCGCCTACACTGCCCGACCAGTCCAGATAAAACCGTTCCAGATCCAAGAGCCTTCAGAGCCGCCTGACTATTTGATAAAAAAAATTACTATCCTTTTATCGATAGTGGCACTTTCCGTTGAAAGCAGAACATTGCAGGCGTTCTGTATAGCAACAACTTTTGATTGAAAAACAATCGCGGTGTCCGGGTGCCTTAATGAAATGGAAGTGTCCGGCTGTGGTGCAGTGGGTAGAGTGCTCGCCTGCTATGCCCCCTCAAACCCCAGTCCGAGCAAACACCCAACAATTTTTCTAATTAGTAAAAATCCATTTATTGTGTTTTTTAAGCGCAGCGCTCACCTCTCGGCAGTGGGCGGCATACCCTCCGAGTGTATTTCTGCCATGAAAAAGCTTCTCTCAAAAAATGCATTCACCGTTCGGAGCCGGCATAAAACTGTAGGCCCACCCAATTAGTAGGAAAAACAAAAAGGAGCACAACTCCAATTGGGAGAGAAGCTCGGCCATAAAACTCGTCAGAGTTATAAAAAAGCGCCATTGTATTATATATTATTACTAGCTGTACCCGGCCAAGCTTTGCTTTGGCCCACTTCCTATTATAGGCATTAGAAGCGAAAACTGACACACTTTAAAATAAGTTGGAACTATCTAGATACCGAACTTTCCTCGGGCTGCAGGCCTCAGCCAAAGTCAGATAAGCTTTAAAAAAAGTGAAGGAAAAAATTGATATTTTTAAAAGTTTGCCCTCTTCATGTCCTTATCCCTTTTTTGCTTCGTATTAATCTCCCACTTCCTTTCCCTCTACTACTCCCCTTCTCTTTCCCTTTCCAATAATTTCCGCTTCCGTTTTCTTTTCCTTTTCCCGTCACACTTCCGCTTGCCTTTCCCTTCCTGTACCGCACTCCCTTACCTATATTTTTCTGTCTTTCAACCTATCGTCTCTCTCTTATTCCTTCTCTCTGTCTTACTGTCTCTCTCCCCATCCTCTTCGTTCCATTTACATTATATTACATCTCTCCTATTCCGTCCCTTTGCCTTTGCAATTCCCATTACCCTTCCACTTTCCTTTTCCCTGGGGAACCGGGTTTAGCATAACATAGCCCTGTATTCCGCTTCTCATTTGATATCATCGCTGCTTAAAAATATTCCGTGGTATCCGGGTCCACTCTTATACCCATAATTGAGTACCGGGCCTAAGAATCACTATGAAAAACTCTATTTAGCAACCCTGCTCAACACCTTTCATTTTATATCAGTATTGCTTAACAGCATTCCGGGGTCATCCGGGCCCACGTATTGCCCCACATCTTGGGACCCGACCCAGGAATAATACCTATGTAAAATCCCAGCTCAACACCCTTCGTTTGATACCAATATCGCTGGGAAATATTTCGTGGTCATCCGGGTCTACTTTTTGAACCACACCTGGGGACTTGACCAGGAATCATAATGGGTACGGATCTTTTATATCGTCCTGATCAACACCTTTCATTTGATACTATTATTAGTGAGAAATATTTCCGTGTCATCCGGGTCCACGTTCTGACACATACCCGGGTACCCGACCTAGGAATCACAATGAGTTCATCTCTGTGTAAATTCCCTGCTCAACACCCTTCATTTGATACCAATATCGCTTAGAAATATTCCGGGCTCATTCGGGTCCACATTTTGACCCATATCTGGGGAACCGACCTAGGCATCACAATTAAGACCCCTAGTACCCGGATGACCGAGCTTATCTCTGGCTGTAATTTTTTCGCAGGTCTTTAAAAGCGAAATATTAATTTCGTTTCCTTCCCTTTCCCATTCCATTCCATTTGACTTTTCTTTTTATTGCCCTTTTCCTAGGGAACCAGGTTGAGCATTACATCGAGATCTCCATGATTCCCACTTTTCGGTTTCATCCGGGTCCAAGTTGTCACCCATATCTGGGAACCCGGTCCGTGCACCGCAGTTGTAATAGTTCTGTGTCGAAGTCCTCATAAAGATCTTTCATTTGATACCAGTATCGCTCAGAAACATTCGAGGGTCATCCGGGTCTACATGTTGACCCATATCTGGAGACCCGGCCTAGGCATCACAAATAAAAGAGTTCTATGTCGAAGTCCTCATCAAAAGACCTTTCATTTGACACCAATATCACTCAGAAATATTCGGGGTCATCCGGGTCCACGTTTTGACCCATATCTCGAGGCTCGACCTACGAATCACAATGAGTACTATTCCATGTAAATCCTCTGCTCAATACCTTTCATTTGCTACAAATATCGTCCAAAAATATTCAGGGGAAAGCCGGGTCCACGTTATGACCTTTTGACCTATATCTCGGGAACCGACTTCCGGATTTGAAAAAAATATGCATATAAACCATCTAGGGCAAGGTACTCAGCTGGTGTGTAAATCTGGTCAAAATCCCTCTACGCGTTTGGGCGAAAGCCGGCGACAAAGAAATAGGCTTGATTTTTATATATATATAGATTAAGTGTCCGGCTGAGTTGCGCAGATACTCGCTCTCATTCCGCATGCCATTTTTGACCCGTGCGTGAAAGTTGAATTATCGAACCTCTGAGCTATTTTATCATATCCCCAGTCCTTCCTGAATCGAAAGACAATCTCATAGTTTGTGACGAACACTGTTGTAGGACAGATGTAGTCTGTTTCCGTATTGATGTTGGGGTCGGTAACACTGAGCAGAATATGACCACGCCCGTATGTGCGATCATTCCAGACTCCCAACTCCCGCAACCTCAGAGCGCCCTGAGAAGCCCTATCCTTGACAAAAATATAAATGGGCGGAATATTGCAAATCACGTTCAGACCTTCCGTGAATAGTTTAATTCTTCAGACAATTTTTCTGTGAACTGCAGAAGGTAGCAATAGTACATCAGTATAAATACAGGTGTGTTAGAAGAGGGCTAGCTTAGTCTATCAAAGCACTTTTTGGGTGGTTCACATGGATTTTTTATTATACCACAAAATGATCTTAGCCGTTAACCATTGAAATATGCTATTGAGTCTATGAAAATGTAAAGAGTGTAAATTCTCTTCAGTCTGTAACTCTAATCAATACTTAATCCTTTTTTAATTCCAATATCTATGTATATGCATACCACTCAAACTCAATTCTTATTTCATTTGTTTCTTTAAAACAACAAAAAAGGAGATATTGATTCCCGCCTCAACTTCGTGGTAATTTAATACTTGAAATTCCAGCAAATTGATTATGCATATTAAATTGACATTTGCGATCTGAAGAGGGCTGCTGTCATTGCTTACACACATACATACATATATGCTTACCAGCACTAGAGGCAGAAAATCCACTCAAGTCTCCTCTACCTTCTTCTCCTGTTTCTTCAATTAACCACAACAGCAAATAAGTATTAATTAAAGAAACTTATGGTCTGGCGA
Source organism: Urophora cardui (assembly GCA_960531455.1). NCBI lineage: Eukaryota > Metazoa > Arthropoda > Insecta > Diptera > Tephritidae > Urophora > Urophora cardui. Next base: position 150,235,448 of record OY482670.1, read on the forward strand.
AATAAAAGGGAAAGGTAAATTGAGCAGCGATACAAGTACTTGAGGCTTAAAGACCAGAACATTTAATGCCTCAATAGCAATAAGATGGGATGGAGTATGGGAGTGTGTGCGTGTGCAATGTGTGGTAACTTAAAAAGTATAAAAAGTAAAGCTAAATTGGCTTTCGAACTTGGCCATAAAGAACTTGATGACGTTTGGTGCTTTTGTTGTTGGGATTAGTAGAATCGGCGGTCGCCGGCTTAAGTATTGCAAGAATATTTATGGCTGTGTATGTTTGCATTTTTGTACATGCATATATGAGAGTACAAACCCTGCAGTGAAATCAACTAGTTGTAAACTAATTGACAACTAGTTAGCCATACAGCTCAACTAGTCAGCCATCTATCTTTTTTTCATATTAGCAACTGGTATTTTTAACACGGTGATGACCTAGGAAATGGCAATTGTCAGTATCCACACCAGAGTCATACCACTTGACTGACTAGTCAGTATCCACACCAGCATCATACCACTTGACTGACTAGTCAGTATACACACCAGCATCATACCAATTTGCTGACTAGTCAGTGTAGATATCAGAACTATACCAGTTGACTGACTAGTTTTACATGCTACTCCAATGAAAATAAAAGTTGCAAAATAAAGTTTCTAATACATTTATTTAGTTATTAGAATATGATATTTAAATTAAAGAATTCAGGCACATTAGATTGTGATCTTGCATATTAAATATTTAGGTAAATTAACATTAACATTGTGAATAAGTAACACGTTGACCATTCTAAGCTTGACATTTATATTGATGATTTTCTGACTTTATACAAACATATCGTGTACTTTTTTCTATGGCTGAAGTAGTATCTAATGTACACGGCTACATTAACATCTCAAACTATGTTATATTTGTGGCATTCACCTGATTTAATGATCTACCAATTTGCAACCAACTAAATCTACAAGGGGCCTACTACGCAGGGTTCGAATACTACAACAACAATAAAGAAGTTGCTTTACTTTTACTGCATACGTGTTCATTGCAACCTCCAGAAACCCCGGATACATTCGTTTTTAATTTAAAACGCTTTTTTTGGCAAAACTTCTTGTTTCATAACTAATCTCAATTTGTCCCCTATGAATCTAGTTGGGCAACTCCCATAATTTATTTAGTCAGTTAACTGGTAGGTTGGCTGACTAGTTTGGACTTTCGCTGCAGGGAACTTACTAATCGATGCCGCATTCTTACGTGAAATGGTGAAGAGGAGTGTGAGAGTGCGCGCGAGTGAATGTACGGGGGTAAGTAGGTAAGTAAGCACGTTAATGGCTTTTCAATAGTCAGTTATGTGGAAAACAAAGCATTCTGTAAATATCAACAAATTACTTGTCGATAATCGCCGACTTTTTTCACTCACTCACACACATACATTTCAACTTATTCAAATACCCATAAGCATGCCAATTGTCGGCGTAATAGCCCTGTTAGTCAAGAACGTGTGGTCCGCCCGCTGACGCAAACGCCCGTATGCAATTTTTAGGATTTTTTGAGCCCGTGGGGCAACGAAGCAATCTGCTGTTTTACTCACACATATTTACATATATATATAGTTTGTTTACATTTTGGCAGGGTTGCCATTTAGTCATTTTTGAACAAACAAGATTTTTACTAATCTTCAAAGTGTTATGCGGATTACTCTTCAATACACAACTGTGCATTATTTGCCAAATGACAAGAAAACACTAATTTAATCGTCTTTAAAGTTGTTGTTGACGACTTTTTTTTTTTTTTTATTAATTTAGTTACTTTTTTACGGCTTAGTTGGTAATTAAAACACATTTTTCTTGTAATTTTGTTGCTGCCCAATATATTTCCATCACACCTTGGTGATAGTTATCAAGGGCTAAAACATAAAATAACAAAAAAACACAGTCAGAACATTAAATTTACAATTGAAAATCCATAAAAAAAATTATATTGGGAAGCAACAAGATTCTCACAAAAATCTGTGTTTAATTAAGAAATCTGTACTGGGTTTCTGTAACTCATATCTTTTCTAGTATAAATAGGTGGTGACAAAGCGTGGATTGTATTAGTGTGACATCACTTTAATTGATTTTGTTACAGAAACTCAGATTTATTGTGGCAATTTATAACTTTTTAATGTAGAAAAATTGCTGAAGAAGACCACCAAGAGTTATCAATTAAGAAAATACAGCCACCATTGTGGATAAATACAATTTTTGCTTTAATTTTCAGTAATATCTTCATTTATTAGGAGTGTTCAATATCTCAAAATTTTTACATATTTTTACGAATAGTTACGAATTTATGTTCAATAACCCAAAAAATTCGCAAACGAGAGCCAAATTGAGAGAGTAAGACCTCGAGAGAATTGATAAACGCTGCAAGTAAAATTTTCACTTGCAAAGCCAAAGTAGAATTTTGTTTTCCTAATTCAGTTATTTCCATTCATTTCCAATTTCAATTACAACCTAACCTAAAAATCAAATTGTCAAAACAGCGTATCAGCTGTTTTCTTGCGAATGTTTACGATTTTGTGTTCAATTACTTTGGTTGATAATTTTCTCTTTTTCTCATTTTTACTCTCAACTTGACATTGACGCTCTTTTTGCAAGTACTTGCAAGTAAAGTTGTTGAACAAAGCTATTATCTTGTTATTAATTTATATATATATATATATATATACATATATATATATTTACATTTTGTTTGGGATTTAAAAGAAAATTTATAAACGTTTTATTAAGTAATTAAAGTAATAATAAAAAGTTCGTTTAAGTAGACATACTATTTTTTCCATGTGAACACATATATGTATATTCGATAAGATTTTACAATCTTGTTGAGTTAGTTGTATAATGCTGTGAAAATTACTGTTTAAATATTTAATAACTAAAAATGTTCAACTGGCAACCCTTCTACCTTGCAACCATGCGAGCGATCAGCTGACACGTGTTTACGTAAAAAATCAAAATGATTTTGATTTCTGCGGTACGGGCTTCTGCGTCGTACGTCGTTGAATAATCGGTTACATACAAATCCCATTAAATAGGTTGGATCAGCTGACACGGTATACGGGTTTACGTTCTCGACTAACTGGACTATAAGAGCCCAGCCGCAGCGGCCAGCCTGCCTGGCGAGCGTGAGAATGACCTTCTCCTTCACTTGTCCAGAGGAACCAATCAGTCGTCGCCAGGCCCATTTAATAGGGGGAAATAACAAAGCTACTTAAATGTGGTATATCAAAAAGGCATAAAAACTTTTCGCAAGTCAATGAATATGCATGCACGAGTACATAAGTATTTCTGCATGGTACGGGTATGCTCATTATAGTCCGCTGATTGGTCCTTCATGTGGCACGTAGCAAGTTTTGGCAGGCAAAAAATAAAAACATCCATTTTTATCTGCCGCACTGAACGAAAGTCACCGCCAACGCCGCTGTTGACTCATTTTCTGAGCCAACTTCTTTTATACCCATCGCAGTCATCCGCTGCTTCCTCGTCTAGTTAATCTCAGCAAGCTACGCTTGGTATGTAAAGTGGAAGAAAAATATAATTAAAGTCGACATTAAGCATTGGAGCAGTGGAGCGCATGGGTGGTCGAGGCTGTTGCTGCTGGAAATGTCATGTTAATAATGAACAAAAATTAAAATTGAAATCCCAGAAAAAACAAGTAAGGAAGCCTAAGTTCGAGTGGAATCGAACATTAGATACTCAGCTGTATGTTTTCATTGTTTGTTTGCGTTTGATGGAAACACTGTGTACTTTAAATAAATTGAGTGCTGCATAAAGTGGGCGTAGCCACGCCCATTGTTAACATTTTTATCAGTCATCCAACTAAGCATTTGAATATTATTCTTTGTGCAAAATTTCATTCCTTTATGACTTCTAGTTACAAAGATGTCACATTACAAATTTCCAAAGCGTGTTCCAGAAATATCTTTGCTAAAAAGTAGGCGTGGTCTTAAACCGATTTCAATAAATTTTTGCGTGTCTATTAATACAAGTTATAAAAGTGCATAAACCAAGTTTCATCATAATATCTCAATTATTTGTCGACTTATGGGCTCCGAAATCTCGTATATTCCTTTGTCTAAAAGGAGGCGGTGCCACGCCCATTTTCCAAAATTTTTCTACTTTTTGTTTCCGGTCTATTGTAGAAATCATACCACAAAACTTCAATGAATTATCTTTACATTTGACAAAGATATCGCTTAAAATGTTTTTATTATGTCACTTTATAATACCCATATATAAAAGTGGGCGTGGTCGCCAAACCGATTTCGCTAAAATTTTGAACATGTATTACCACAAGCAATAAAAGTGTACACACCCAGTTTCGTCAATGTATATAAATTATTTGTCGAGTTATGGGCTCAGAAATCTCGTATATTCCTGTTTCTAAAAAGAGGCGGTGCCACGCCCATTTTCCAAAATTTTTGTGTTTTTCGTTTTATGTCCGCAGTTGGACTTCTGCTATAAAATTTCAATGACATATCTTTATATTTGACAGAGATATCGCTTAAAATGTTTTTATTAGGTCACTTTATAATACCCATATATAAAAGTGGGCGTGGCCGTCAACCGATTTAGGAAAATTTTCGTCCAAACATTTGCCTAGGTAGGTATATTACGTGTACGGAATTTCATCGATATATCTTCAACGGTTTCTGAGTTATGACTCATAAAACTTTCAATGTTTGCCCCTTAATAAGTGGGCGTGGCACCGCCCATTTTCCAAAATTTTTGTGGTTTTTGTTTTCTGTCCGTAGTTAGACTCCTACTACAAAATTTCAGTGATATATCTTTATACTTGACAGAGATATGGCTTAAAATGTTTTTATTAGGTCACTTTGTAATATTCATATATAAAAGTGGGCGTGGCCGTCAACCGATTTTAACTATTTTCCGTCCAAACGTTTGCCTAGGTAAGTAAATCACGCGTACCAAATTTCAACGATATATCTTCAATGGTTTCTGAGTTATGACATATAAAACTTTCCATGTTTGACCCTTAATAAGTGGGCGTGGCACCGCCCATTTTCCAAAATTTCATCAAATTTCTTCCTAGGGGCCTGAGCTCAACACGTGAGTAAAATTTCATCGCTCCAGCTATATTAGTGACTGAGGTACCAAATTTACAATTTTTTCTATATAGGAAAAGTGGGCGTGGTCATGGTCCGATTTCGCCCATTTTCAATACCAACCGTCCCAGTCCCGATACCAACTTGCATTTCAAATTTCATCAAAATATCTCAATTTTTGCGCCAGTTAGAGTGTTTACAGACGGACGGACGGACGGACGGACATGGCTCAATCGATTTCTCTTTTCACCCTGATCATTTTGATATATATAAGTCTATATCTATCTCGATTATTTCATTCTGTTACAATCCACCGTTATGTGATTAAAACTATAATACTCTGTGTACTAGTACAGCTGAGTATAAAAATGTTGTAATAAAAGCGAATTGAAAGCAAATCTGCCAAGTCAGCCGGAATACATTAAGCACATATGTATATGTAAACTACGTGGTGCTTTTTCGTTGGTGGTAAAGATGAAAGAAAAATTGAATTCAAACTGAAATTCGAGGCAAAAAAAAAAAAGAATTACTTTTGTTGGATGTAAACAATTAATAAATAGTATTTACTAGATGTGTCTGAAGCCATATATGTATGTATCAAAAAAGTATCAAAAAAACTAAGGCCCAATCAGCAGTTATTTTAATACTTTTCGATTTTAATTAAAATTCTATATGTAAAAGATCTAAGTATGTACTTTGAAGAAGATACATACTTGTTATACAGCGGCGACGCTTGCATAAATTGGCTGTGCAAGCCTATGTATGAAGCATAGCCATAAGCCATTTATGTAATTTTATTTGCTGTGTTATGATTTCGGTTCTGTCATTAACTTACAGTTTTATTTTTTTCTATTTAAATCTGAAAATAAGCAATTGACTTCTCCTTAGAGTAAGCGAGAAAACAAGCTATGTTATTCTGTTTTGAAAGCCACATAAAAGCCAATGTACTGTTAAAGCATGTTCACTAACACAGGTTGTGCTGTGATAGGCTGTACAAATGAAATACACTTAGGGGATTCACAACCTGTCATATTGCGTCATATCGTCATAAGTCATAATATTTTGTTGTTACATTCTAGGCTATATGTGTACTAAATAAATACAGCTCTGCACGATATGTTTTTGAGTCGTCGTATTTGATCAGCTGTTTTTGTTTACTTCTTCACAGGGCTTCGGAAAAGTTTTTTATAACTATTTCCGTACAATATTTTAATATGACATATGACTTTATGACACTTTGTGAATCACCTAACTGTATGAGGTGGTTTGGTGTTGTATTTGCGCTATTTTACTGGAGGCATTTTAGTTGTAAATTGTCGGATGTTACAGTGGCGACTGTATTATTGTAATTTTAACACATTGAAGAACTATATTTGTAATGTTTGGCGACATTGAGGAACTTAAATGTTAAACGGTGGCCGCTGTGGTGCAGTGGGTAGAGTGCTCTCCTGCTGTGCCAGAGGTCTCGGGTTCAAACCCCAGTCCGAGCAAACACCAAAAAAATTGTTCTAATTAGTAGAAATCCAATTATTGGATTTTTTTAAGAGCAGCGGTCACCTCTCGGCAGTGGGCGGCATACCCTCCGAGTATATTTCTGCCACGAAAAAGCTTCTCACAAAAAATGCATTCGCCGTTCGGAGCCGGCATAAAACTGTAGGTCCACCCAATTAGTAGGAAAAACAAAAACGAGCACACCTCGAATTGGGAGAGAAGCTCGGCCATAAAACTCGTCAGAGTTATAAAAGCGCCATTGTATATATATATATATATATATATATATGTCTCTCCCAATATATATATATATATATATATAAATATTAAACGCATCTGAAGCGTAGAATAATCAGTTTTTAAAGAAAATCGTAATTTGTAATGCATGAAAATATTTAGGCAAGCCGGGCTTCTCGGCTTGTACCTAAAAAGCGTTCGCCACTGTTCTTATATACAAACTTGCTTCAAACTAAAGTCGAATGCTTTCATTTAGAAAAGACCGTACTTAGTATAGGTCGAACAGAATTGAAGTCATTTGGATTTCTAATTCATAACGAATCTTCGCTTTTGCTGCTGAATCGGCTAGAATAAAATACCAAACTATTTCTACATTCACTATCGAAATTGTAGGCATGAAAAGAAATTTGTTTTGCAATAGTTTCGAATTATCTAACAAGACTAATATTTACATATAAGATGTATATATGTACCTACATAGCCTCCTTAAATTTTATTTCTAGCTACGCACATTTTCGCACATATACTTGGTACATGTATACATGTGTATATACAAATGTCAAGGGTTAACTTAATCAAATATGGACTGCACATTATGGGAATTTTGAAATTGTACTAGAGAAACCATCACCAGCCAATCACAGCGAGTGCAGTGCCGTTCAATGCCTAATTTTGTACGAATTAACCTCGAATGAACTTTAAACCACACTTTTGTTCCACCTTGGAACTACAAAATGACCACCAATTGATCAATGTTGTGAGGTATTAAATAAGCATTTCAACACAGATCTTCTTAAGTACTACACATGTACATATGTTTATTAAGTTCAGATGATTACTGCAAGTCTGCCAAAACAATACAAAACACACAAAAACTTGATCAAAAAAAAAAAAAAGAAAATAAAAATTTATTTACTCCTGCGATCTTCCAAAAAAACAGCAAGAGCAACTAATTTGGGTATAATTTTGTAGAAACCGAAATTTGAGCACGCTGACTCGTCGATACGCGGCTTCAAGTCGCAAATGATGTTTAAAAGCAAAGCAGAAAAGAAATAAATTGTGGCTTGATTGAAATTTATGTATTTATTTTATTTTTATGCTAATTTGAAACAAATTGCGTGTTTTATGAGAGTGTAAAAATATCATTAGCGGCGGCGAACAAAATTTTTGAATATGTGTGAATGTGTGTATGCAATCATGTTAACCCTTGGAGCACTCATGATTTTGGCGCAGTATCTTAAACTCTGTAGAGTAGGTACATAACTTAGTACTTCATTTATTCAATAGGATCCCCAAAACAAAGCGCTTGAAAGGATCGGCGTTGCTTTAAAGTTACCTAAAAAAGGAAATGGTTTTAGTCTTAGCTAAACATAAGCGCTAAAGTTTGTCTATTCAGGAGGACAGTTTAATGGATATTTGACTGCGTGGAAGATCTTAAGTTTAGAATCTAAACACTTATCAATGTGGAAAAAACAGTAGAACATACACTTGGCGGAAGCTTAAGCTTCTAACAACCCGGGGTAATTCGGGATACTCTTTGTACTTATATCTGAACCTGGACATGCACTGCTATTCAGCTCGTCAGAACACAAAGCATAAAGCAGTTTATTTATTCATTTATGCAATATGACGCCAATCCTCCAAATCAAAGCGCTTGAAAGCATCAGGGTTTGCTTTGAAGTTAAGAAAAATGAAACGGGTTGAGTCTTAGATAAAAAAAAGCTCTAAATTTTGAAACTGGAAAGGACAGCTTAATGGATATTTGGCTGCGTGGAAGATCTAAAGTTTAGATTATAGACACTAATTAATGTGCGAAGAACACACTCTTGTTGGAAACTTAACCTTCTAACAACTCGGGGTAATTTGGGATACTCTACTTAAATATATCTGATCCTGGACACATACCTGTTGACCGGCTCATCAGAACCCAAATCATAAAGCAATCATTGTTTTGTCTAAAAACGAATTAAGCAATTCAAGGGTTCCTGATCAAGGTCAAGCGGCGTGAGATACTACGATTTCCTTCGTAAATCACATCTAAACAGTCTTTTTGTTGAAATTCTTCATGCCATACACATAAATACATACATACGTACTTGCATGCCAATAATTTCATAATATGCCGCCGCATTTAACTTCAACCAACTTCTTTGTTGTTGTTTGCTTTTTCCACAATAAATCCCAACCAACTTCCTTTGCTCATTATCCGTGCGCCAAAAAGCATATTTTTTGTGCAAAAGTTGTGCATGCAACACTCCAAACGAAGTGCAACAAAAAAGGGCATAAGCTAGCAACTCCTCAATTGTACGAGTCATAAGTGCGATTGTACTCACGTACTTTTGTGGCTGCACGATGAACTTGCCGCGCCGCCGAAAAGTCAAGCAGTGAAGAAGGATTCAGTGTGTGTACTATAATCGAAATTGAAAATTGCTTGGCTGATAATAAAGCGGCGTGCTGCGGCTTGGCGGCGTATTCGAGCTTATTCAGCCGCGTATGCCGGGCTTGTAGGGCGTGTAGGGCAGCAGCAGCAGCAGCAGCAGCAGTGGCAGGCTTTTTGCGGAGGCGGCCAAATTACAACACCGCCGTGGCATGGGAAGTTGCTGTGTGGCTTTGGTAGCAAATTGCTTGCTTTATACGCCTTACATAGTAGATTAGTTGGATTACTTATGGCGTAATCTAGCTTACTTACCGCACTTTATGTCTTCCCTTCTGTTGTTGTCTCTATATTCCAAGCAAATTATCAGTTGGATGAAGTGAAGGAAGCGCAAAAAAGCATTTACAAAATTAGCTAGATGATTTTATAACCGGCGAATTAACTTGAGAGAGTTGACTTGGCTTGACTTGAGTGGCACGGGAAATGACTCAATGAGGATGTACATATGTATGTGTGTGGAAAAGGAATTCAATTTCTTTTTTATTATTTCATCTTCTTTTTTTTCCTTTCTGGCCCCCACAAAAGCCGTGCGCGCCTGCGTGCTTTCAATTTTTTTGATTGTAAAATATAATTGGTTACGCCCTGAGATTATAAACAAAAAAAAAAAAAAAAACTTTTCTTTGTTGCACTTTTGCTGTTCGGAGCGGCCTGCAGTTCTTTGAGGCCAAAAAGTGACTGTGTATTTCTTTTTCTACTTGTGGTTTTTGGTTTCTGTTTTTTTTTCTTGATGTATCTTCTGTCAGCTTTTTTGTTGCTGTCTCTTCTGCTAGCTTTCTTGTTGTTGTTAATGATTTAACGTCAATAAAAATAATGCCAGCCAGAATATTGAAGCACTTAAGCTACTTACTAAGCGTAGCTTTCTTACTGCTATTTTTGTTTCAATGTATTTTTTATGCCATAAATCAAAGGGCCTCATGTGGTTATAAAAAATGCCTCCGTTTTGTCTCACTTTTTCGTTTCATTTACTATTTTTTGTTTGGCTTTTAAAACATTTAGGAATGCTTTTAAGCACAAAAAAGACAATCAACCGGCAAGCCAAGCTTCATTATCACAATTATCTCGTGGAAGGAATTAAAATTTAAAGAGCAGGTGGTAAAGTTAAGTTTCTGCTTATAAAAATGTGGAAACAAATTTAGAATGTGTATCGATATCTGAGTCGAAGATCACCTCAGTTAAAAAAAAAATGTTCGAAAAGGCCCTAGTTTAAAATTTGGTTCAAACTGGGGCGTTCTTGACATAAATCTTGAGCTGGATTATTTTTGAAAACTTTATTTTGTAACTGGGGTGATCTTCCACTTAGGTGTCGATATAAGGAAGAATATCCAACCTTTGAGAAGGACTTAAATGTGACGTTCTCATCAAAAAGAGAGTGGAAGAGAGACAGTGTACGCAAAAAGTAAGCAATCTCAATCTACATCCGCGGATCTGTAGTGTTGGAGTTGGGCTTTTACCTGAAGTACTTAATGTGTCTCTTTCCTTTCGTATGCTTAGCTCAGTCAGCATCTTCCAAGACGAAATTTTTGGGATTAAAAGGGCTTCTGAGCTTCTGATGAGATAGATGGTAACAGGGCACAAGGTGCATATATATTCAGATAGCCTGACTGCGTACATGGCGCTTGATTAACTAACTATGAAGACATCCAGAACCATGCGTAGCTGCAAAAACGATGCTTCAAGCAGCGGCCGTTATAGGATTATTTATTTCTATCATATGAGTTCCTCGCCACGGGAAAATCGGTGGTAATGAAACGAACTGGCGGCGAAAGCGAGAGCAGCCATGGACGTTAGCAGAGCAGCCGTGCTTAGCTGCACACTCACAACCATAAAACGAGACATCCACCTAAAATTCCGACAGAAGGCAACACTTAGATGAAACTACGCGGACACGATCACAGGACACTTGCTCTTTGGTAAAGACGCTGAAAGACCAGGGCTCTCGTTGAATAATATACATATGTATGTAGAAGCTGCAATCAAGAGAACTGTGAGGAATCAATCCAACATTTTCTGTGTGAATGCCCGGCTCTAGCCGGGCATAACAACTTCGGCAATTTTTTGCTTCCTAATTTAAGCGCAATAGCCGACTGCACAGTGACTATCTTAAGTAGGTTCGTTGGTAACTCGAAATGGTTTGAACACACAGGCGAACTCTAACAACAACACACAACCATATTCATTCAATGAGTTATGTTCATAAAAATTGTGATTCATGCCCTAATTGGGCCCGGGATTATGCAACCGTGCAGCATGGCAACCAACAAACCATCCCTCGCATCTTTGGAAATGGGTTTCGGTTCTAAGTATTCATTTTTCTTGGAGGTATCAAAAGTATGTGAAATGCAATCTCTTTTATAAAAAATTGTTTTAAAAACGGGAATATCAACAATTCAAATGGCAGTGGTGTGCTAAACAGAAACTGGGTATACAAAAAAAAAGTTATAGGAATGCCTACTCAGTTTAATTTTAAAAGATTTTAGAATGTGAAATACTTTGTATGTGTGGGTTGCCAAAAAGAAAATTTAAATGTAATTGTACAATAATCACTACTAAAAAGCGTTGTTAAAAATAACACAAATTGTGTTTTTGTTCAATTTCGAAGCAAAAAATGTGCCAATTATAAACATAAGTAAGCACTCAGCGGTCAAATTACACTGCTCTACAGCCAAAAAATACTCTGAACGCGACCATCCTATTTATATGTAAAATCGGTCGCTGATTCCGAAAATCGGGCTCATTTTTAATTCTATGGGAAGGTTTTTGAGATATCGGCAATTTACCGTTATTTGGCCAATGGCTCCACTTAATCCTGTATACCTCTTTAATGCAGTGAGCTATCTTCCTTGGAGTGACCGTAAATGGGCTTTTATCTACTGCGCTGCCAATGTGCTGCTACTGAAGATGTGTAGGTATTGGTATAACATGCATAGAATATACCCGTGCAGAGGCATTGCGCGACTTGGATGTATTTACTTGATCGCCTATAACTTTTCTATTTTACCATGGATTTTCTTCGTTGATAGCTTATCTTTTTCCCAATAGAATGGAGCTTCACGTAAAGGAGTAAAACCGAAGGTGAAGACATTGGTTTAAAAGATATTGCCTGACAAATTCAATTTTTTCTTCAAAAAATCGTAAAAAATCGAAAAAATTCAAATTGAATCGTCAATATTTCAGAAACTATAAGAGTTACAGAAAATTGTTATAGCAGCGATGAAAAGGAAATTTAATTTTCTTTCGTTGAGTGTCACTCCAAGGAAGATAGCTCACTGCTTTAAAAAGGTATACAGGATTAAGTGGAGCCAGTGGCCAAATAACGGTAAATTGCCGATATCTCAAAAACCTTCCCATAGAATTAAAAATGAGCCCGATTTTCGGAATCAGCGACCGATTTTACATATAGATAGGATGGTCACGTCCAAAGTACAGACAAAAAATTTCATTTTGTGATCCAGTGTTATTTACCTTTTAGCTGCCTTTTCCTACAATAACATCGGAAACATTCATATTTCTTTATTTTTTGCCTAATCACTCACAGCTTGTTGCTTTTTTAACCGCAAGCGCCATGTGTTTATTGTTTGTTGTGCGGTCAAGTACACGTATAATTGGGGTCATAACTAATGGATTGGAGTGTGAATGATTTGTCATTGCTTTAAATGGGCGCTGTCAAAATAGCAAATGCATGGTCAATAGACTGGGGCGATTTGTATGGAAGGAAAAACACCTTTATGTGCGCTTCGCCTTTCTGATTCTTGATATTGTACTGAGCAAAAAAGTCCACTAAACCATACGTCTACGGTGAAAATCGCGCTTCCACCATTTGACTTGCATTTTTTTCGCAGATTTCTTCAATTTTTTTTTTTGATATTTTGGCCTATAACAGCCAAACCATTGAGATTTTCGATCCAATACTAAGACAAGACAATAGTTGTAGCCAAGACAATAGTTAAGAACTCTCTAGTACATCGCAAAGATATTGGAACGCTTTTTCAGATAGTTTTGGCCTTGTGAGCAACTGAAAATGGTAATTTATCAATATTTTCATTTCGTCAATTATTAAACCAGGGAACATACATACATATATGATAGAGAAGGCGTTCTATGGTAGTACCTTCACATTAACAGCGCCATCTACCGACTTTTTCACTACAAATTTAAACACTTTGCTTTTCTCCAATTCCTCAAACTCCAATTAATTCTGATGAGAAAGTAGCATGTTGCAAACAAGCTGCGTTTGCAACAAGTTTTAATATAAAGGCATAGCTAAAAGTAAAGCCACTCAAACATAAAACCAAAATATTTATGCTAATCTCGCTCTAAGTGAAGCGCTCGCAAAAAAGAACTTGTTACAAATCAAAGTCAATAAAATTTGTGTGGAAGAAAGTGGCACAACTGTCATAAAAGCATAACTATTAGTCGATGATAAAGTTGAAATCGTTTGCAGTTTTTCTGCATGTGGCGCCACAAAAAACAGGAAGAGTTACTAATGTGTTTTAAACAACTGCCGCATACTTTTATTTTCCTTAGCACTTTTTCTGGCGAGTTTTTGTCTTGCAAAAGAAATTTGTATTTCTTACTTTGTTTTGTAAAAATATTTGTTTGTTTATCGAGGAAAGTGTTAATATTTTTTTTTCATTGAACTAGATCAACTGAATCAGCGCGCTATACATTTACATATACCTACACATTCATATTTTATATACCGTATGTACATAGAAATCTACGTATATTATTTTTTTGTTTTTTTTTTTTTTATTTTAATAGGCTTAGCCGATCAAATTTGCATTTTATTGCTGTTAGGTTTGCTTTTTTTCTTCGCTTTCTTCTCTTCTCCTCTGTTTTAAAGTTTTGTGGTTTTTTGTTGCTGTGTTTTCTCTCCTTATCACTTTCGTTTTTTTTTGTCTTGAATTTTTGCGATTTCTCTCCAATTCTGCATCATTCATATTATGGCGTACAATAATCTTAATCTGGCATCTAAAGGTAAGTAAATAAAAACTGATTTGTAAGATAAGATCATTATACGAATGAATGTGTTGTATATTTCGGTAGTCGTTTTTAATTGGCCTACTTTTAACTTGATCACCTAATTTTTGTGCAAACGCATTAACGTAGAAAAGTTGTAAGAGAAATTATTTTATTTTTTATTAATCACGAATGGTCGTACTTAAATCGTACTGTTCTTTCTCTTTTCTGTGTTGGTAGAATGCTGTTCGATGTATGTATGTATTTATAATAATAATAGTACGATGGCGCTATTATAACTCTGACGAGTTTTATGGCCGAGCTTCTCTCCCAATTCGAGGTGTACTCCTTTTTGTTTTTCCTACTAATTGGGTGGACCTACAGTTTTATGCCGGCTCCGAACGGCGAATGCATTTTTTTGTGAGAAGGTTTTTCATGGCAGAAATACACACGGAGGGTATGCCGCCCACTGCCGAGGGGTGACCGCTGCTCTTAAAACCCCCAATAATTGGATTTTTACTAATTGGAAAAATTGTTTTGGTGTTTGGCTCGGACCGTGGTTTGATCCCGAGACCTCTGTCATAGCAGGCGAGCACTTTACCCACTGTATTTACTCTACTTATAATTTCGTTCCCAAGATCTATTAGATCTAAATGGCCTTAAATTCTTTAAGTGTTGGAAAAAAAAAACATATGAATCCGATCAACCTTATACAATTCAACAGGTACTGCCCAACAAAATACTATCCCATAAAGAAATCTCAAATTTATTATCTACAGCTTAAAATGATATTAAAACTAAAAGCGAAGACTTTTTAAAATTTTGTTCACTTATATCTTTTGTCTAGATGCTGCTGCTGTTTGCTCTTGTTGTTCTTTGCTGATTTCTCAGATATTACATAAAGTTTATTCTGACGCATTGAACACATTTTTAATGCCATAATTTCAGCTCATTATTTATGTATTAATGAAGAAGAGTTCAGGTGAAAACAAAGCGATCTAAACTTAATATAAAAGGCCTAAAAAATATAGAAATAAGAAAAACAAAATCCCAGCAAAGGCGGGCAATCGCAACGGCAAAGTGTTAGATTCTTAATAGCTTAATTCAATTAGTGACTTGGCGTGAGGGGTTTAAATACGCTGATGTAGATAAATGAGTATAAAAATCTAGGTAGCTAAGTAAAAAAAAGTTTCAGTTAATAACCCTGAGAATTTTAAGAAATATTGCTGATACACCATTAACAAAGAAGCAATGAGATCTATCCCATATCTACCATATATGAACTTCTGAAACTCGTACTTGTCATTTACTACATTGGATCACAGTTCTATAGCTTCAAAAGTGTATTTTATACTATATACATATTTATGTACATACATATATGCAGTGGCGGATCCACGGGGGGGGGGGGTTTGGGGGTTCAAACCCCCCTTGTGGTTTATCATAGATCCCAAATTAATGCCCTTATAGATTCTGCGCCCAAATTTCCCAAACTGGTCAAGGAAAACTATCATTCCAAAAGCAATGGTTGGACCACATAACATCCAAAATATGTACCTACATGCGAAAAAAGTTCATTAGGTACCTTTGGACGCACGTGCATAAAATCAAATTTGTCAAATGCTATTCGCAAATTGCCAAATCGCAAATTTATTTTCTTTTTTTTCTTATCCCTATTTTTATCGGGATTGTACAGAATTAATTTGGTCAGAAATGTCTGAATCGTTGGAGAAATTGCCTTTTTCAGAGGCATTTCGCAATTCTTGTTTAAATTAATCTTTTAAAAATTTGAGTATATAAAAACAAGAACAAGAAAAATTCTATTAAAAATATAAATATAACCAAAAAGTACTACATACATATATTCTTATTTATTTTGGCTTTAAATGCAAGGGTAAGTGAAATTGATGATCAATTTGCCACCAATACCATACGATACTCATTCGCACGTACCAATGCAAAAATATACATACATACGTTATACATATTATTTAGAACTTCAATTGAAATCTCCTGAACTTTATGTGATGACATACATATTGTTAATTTGGAGGGTTTTGATTTTGTTGTGTTTAACCCATTAGTGGGCCGTGCCAATTTGGGAACACCCAATGATATATTTTATATTTATTGTAGATGTGCTTTGACCACTAATGGGTTAAGGTGCGGGAAATGGCGCAACTAGTATATAGAATAATAATAGTAGGTGGTATTAGTCCATATTTTCACCAGCGCACATAGGTAGATTTTCAAGTTTTATGCGGCCAAAAATATTTTATTGTCTACATCTATTCCAAATTGCTTGTTTAATGCAAAATTTTAATAATTTGAGTTAAAAGTCGATTTTATTGAAAAATATATACAGTGACTCAAAAAAAAAATCATACGCCAAAGTTTTTAAATTTATTTCAAAGAGTTCTGTCGAAAATTTTACTTTCTTATTTTAGTTTAAAAATATAGAAAATTTTTCAATAAAAATCGTATTAAGCAGGATTTCTGAGCTTATAGAAAAAATCGTAGAAATTTCTGAAAGTGGATTAAAAATTTCAAAGCAAGGCCATAATTTATAGAAGATTTTGAGGAGATTTCTAAGAGTACTGTTATGTAGCCAACCCATTTTAGTGTAAAAAGTGAAATTCTCAATGCTGTGAAAAATTCCGTCAATTTTAGAATTTTTTTTTTTTTGGGTGTAGGGTGAGACCGTTCCAATTAAAATTTCCGAAAAGCCAAAGAAAATTTTCAAAAAGTTGAATGTTGCATATTGTTATATTAAAATTGAATGAGCTGCAAAATTGCATACTCAAAACTCTTCTAAAAAATTTAGCTTTAGGATTCTTAGCCCCTTTTTATGATAAGTATTTCCTTGACTTTGAAAAATTGGAAACACTAAAAATACGAAAGCAGGTAATTTTCCAAATAGGCCAATTTTGAATTCATTGTTGATAATTTCTGGCTTTGCATTTTTCCGTAGAGAAATTGACGGGTAATCGATCGGAGGCGATAATATAACTAAATTGCTTTTGAATTAAAAAATTAACAATATTTTTTCAAGAAGGCCGATATGCTTAAAAGCTTCAAAATGGTGGGTCTTTTATTATGCTAGGTTGACGACTTCTTCAATAAATAATGATATTTACCTGAAGCACCCGAATCTATGATGTTTACTTTGATAACTGTTTTAAAACTGAAAATATTGACGTTTAAAAATGGGTTACTTAAAATACGTAAAAAAAAAATCGAAAAAGTGAGAGAATAATAAGTTTCGACTAGCGGCAGGGACACCCCCGTTGTCTATAAAAGCCGAGAAGACCGGTTTATTATCGCCCGGTCTATTATAAACGTAGAGCGATTTTGGATTTTGTATTTGCACCAATTTTAAAATTTTCAATTTTGGCCGCATAAATTCGTAAAATCTACCTATGTGCAGCGTCTGCCCTTAAAAAACATCTTCCAAAAAAAGAAATTTTCAAAACCCCCCCCTTGCCGAAATCCTGGATCCGCGCTTGCATATATGTATGTGTCAGAATAGGTATAGAGAACTACTTCTTCATTAGTAATATATCATTTTTGAAATACCACCTTACGCTGCACAAAACCAACACAAAGTCGAATATGGCGCATAAAGAAAAGGCACCACAAATAGGAAAAATTATAATAAAGAACACACAAACGATAAAAATGATACAATAATGATGGCATCATACGAAATATAATTCCAACGATAATGTCGCAATCATCAACAAAATAAAAATCAGCATTGCGTGACGTCCAAAGGCTATGCCAAGCAAACCGACGAAGAATGTGAAAATGTGGAAGCCGGTACGGCCAAACATGAAAATAATTTTCTAAAGAATACGAGTATCCGCATTTAGGAAATTGATGTGCATAGCCAGGGGTGGGTATGGGTTTTACAGTAGAAAAAGTACCAAGTGACACTTGTTCGGTTAAATAAATGTATGTATGTATATACAAAGAAGACCAAATCGGCATATGTATGAGTGGTTGTGTGGTTAGCTGTGAAAGACGGCATACCCCTATTGCCGCTAACACCTGTTGGAACGTGGGAATATTTTAGTTTTTAGACGTTTTTTTTGTTTTGACTTTAGAATTTTTTGTTTGTTTTTTTTTTTATTTTTTATTTTTGTTTGGTGGTGAATTAGTTTATTTTATGTTATGCAGTGATGCGCTAAGCACTCCTCACCACCGATTCGCTTTTGTTTTTTAGGTCAGTAAGCATTTTGTGTTCTTTGTTTAATTTCTCATCGTTGATAGAAAATTCAAAACTAAGCTAAGGGGTGCATTTAAACACTAAAATGGTCACTTGTTGCCTTTTAAAAATTCGTTTTTTTCCTTTCCTTTCATTTCAATTTCATTCTCCTTTTTTTTTTTGGGATTTGCACTTCCTGCGGAGGTTTTTTTTTTGTTTTGTAATTGTGTTAATTCCTTTGGGAAATTAAATTCCCCTATTTATTGTGTATAATTTGAAAAGGATGTTTAATTCCGTTGTGGGTCATTAATTTTAGTGTCAAAGTGATGTCGTAAATTTAAAGGTTATACATAAAGATTTTACATAAAAGGAATACAAGAACAATCAAATGTATGTATGATTTTAATTTTGGCAAGAAGAAAAACGATTGAAAAACTAATATATGTACATTAGGGTGGTCCTGGAAAATAAACTTCATTCTTTAAGTCTCCATAGAGTTTTCTGAAGTTTGACCCCTGTGCGGCACCACTTAAGTGTCTCTGATCGGAACAAAAACGTATATGTGATATCTTCTACTATATTAGCATCGACCTAGGGGGTGAGGTTGAGGAAGTATGCTATAAAATTTGTCTCCATACATCTGAGGGTGGTCCCGTACATATTTTTCAAGTTTCAATAAACTTAGGTGCTGAAAGTGATGAACATGGTGAGAGATTTCATCAGGACTTAATAGTTTTTGAATAGCGATATACAGGGTCTTGGTACGAGAATATGATGGGAGATTATTTTTTGGACAATCATACGTGTAACAAATGCAGAAAATCTCAAAAGAGTAGTCAAAAGTACTTACCCATATCGCTCATTATTTATCCTCTCTTTAAAATCGCGGAATGCAGATATTTTTTTATTCAATTAATTTTTGTTTCCTATTAATCGCTGTTTTGAGAGATATTGTGCACTTCAACATACGTAATAAATGGAATTAAATAATCTTGTATTACTCCTTAATAAAGTTTTATGAATAAACCCAAGTTTGTTGCTGAAATTTTACTCTTCCGGAAAATTTTTGTTTAAGGACTTTCAATAAAAATAGATAAATATAAATAACGGTACATCCGATTATTACATAACTAATTAGTCTTAGAATGTTCACAATTAAATTCTCTATAGGATAGTGGGGCTAACTTTCTTTCCCCCGTACAATTTTTCTGATTTTAGGACAGTCGAATCTGAAATTTCTTTAAAAAACTCGATTTTTTTCAAATTTCTTTTTCTTTATTTTTGCCATTGTAACCAAACTACTCGACCAATTTTGGAGTGTGAAGGCAAAAAATGTTTGCTGGAGCTCCCTCTACCAGCACTTTCTAGATGTCAAATCGCCACGATGTCTAATAAAACTTTTTGATGCACTTATGTGATGCAATGTCTTGCATGTATGGCTTTTTTCACATTTTTACCAATATCTCAAAAACTGGGTCTGCCACAAAAAAATGGAGATGATATTCGAAATCAGTGTAAAATTTCGCTTTAGAAAAGTATTATTTTATTTTTGGTGATTTTTGGTGTCGAGTAGTGTAATGAATATGGAAGAGTTTTCTATTCAGGAACTAAGTCATTGTCCAGCAAAATGGAACATATTCTCCCTTCGCACTTTCCGATGTTACAGATAATGTATGTAGGTAGATATCCGATAACACTTTTGTTAAAAATTGCTGGCAAATAAATCACACTTTAACTCTCTGCTATTCACTTATTCAGAGAAAAAATTGCCACACAGCCCGTTCTTAAAAAAAATGTACGGAATAAATTTCTTCTACAAACATAAAATGTTCCAACAGCTTTACTTCATCGTACCGTAGAAAATTATGCAAAACAATTAAAATTTAACCAAGTATGACCACAAGAGGCATACATAGCACATACATAAATACATACATACATACATATATATGTAGTACAAGAAGAGTCAATGAATGAAAGAACCTCAAATGGACGAAACAACACAAAAATATTTTCCATCAAAACAAAAAAAAAGACTTACCTTTGTGTTCCTTATTTTTATTTTTTAGTTTAGTTCCCCTAAATTCAAGCGAGCCCCAAAGCAAATTCATAAAAAATGCAACAAAAGAGCAGCAGAACAAAGCATAAATAAATATAATTAATGAATTTTCAGTGGTTGAATGCCTTGACTCTGTTGCATGTATGTAACTTACTTGCAACATTTTGAACCAGTGTTTAAAACATTACTTGCCAAGCGATACCGGAAGTTAAGTATAATTAGCATTCTTCTAGATTTCTTTATTAGTTTTGGAATATTTTTGATGGATGATTGTAAGCTCTGAAGCGTTGTACTTAGTTTTCTTTCGCAGAACTTATTCGATCCCTCACAAAGGAGTTCTCTTGACTAATATTTTGCGTAGTTCATATAATATAATATTTTTCGACGAAGGTGAAAATGTTCTAGAAAAAAGTGCATCACAAAATTTCACTAGCGCTACACTTAGACAAAATTTGTACATATACAAAGTACATAAATGGTCGCCTTGAAATATTTAACAAATTTTATATCTGCAAAAATTTTTTGAACACCTTTAGCAAGGCAACTGTGATCTTACTTTTAATTGTTTCTACATCAAGCTTTATGCAATAGAAGTTATAGCAGTAACGATTTCATGTCTTCTTGCTATTGCAGTTTTCTTTAAAATGTCATTGTGAAAGAGAAGCGCGCTTAGAATCACATTGAATTAAAACCAAACATTTTTCCAATGCGTCTTGCTTGACATTTCAACAATTTTAGTATTCAAACGCAATTCAAAACAGCTGATTTAGTAAGATAAACTGAGTTAATTAAACCATGTTCTATAAATGCTTCTTTTTCTGCAAAGTAATTGAGCAACTTTTAAAATTACCACAAATGGTCAATTCTGTCAAAAATGAACGAAGTGACAATGTCCTAAATATAAAATCTAAAAGCGTAGGTATAATAAAAACAAATTTCTTAGCGAATATTCAGACTAAACATTTATTGGTTTTATTGCGGAATTTTTCGCCGCCACAAGTTAACTGTTTTTACATAAGAAAGTAAAACATAAAAAAATCATAATTCCATTTTTATAACCAACGGCACTTAAGCGACAACTTCATGGTGCTTCTCAGGGCGTTCTATGTAGTACAAGCAGCAGATTTCTTCAGCAAAATGCAGCTTACTTTATGCAACTACCAACAAACAGTTACCAAACACTTCCTTATGGTCGACGAACACATAAAAAACAGTAAAACAAAAACAAAAAAGAAGACAATGTCGATTTTATGATCAATTCTTAATGACTTTGCAAAACCGAACTTTGTTTTCTAATTTCATACCCAATTAAGATTACTGAAATATTTGTATCTACAACGACGAGGAAAAAGAACAAGAAGAGGAGAAAGAACAAGAACAGGAACAAGAACAAGAACACAGTAAAAGGTGTAGCAATAAACATTCACACACACTTTTTCCAACATTAATGTGCACTGCACAATCGAACGAGCACTTCCCTGCAAAAAATGCAATTAATCCGGGACGTATCCGGAATCAATCGCAAGGGAGCATGCGACTAATACAATTTTACATCCCTTTATATGGAATGAATTGATCGCATTTGTTCGAGCATGTCCTATGAAGAGACTAATTGTTCAACTTGTATACCCGAGCGGGTACCAATGTAGATTAATCACTAACATACCGAACGGGTACAAATGTAGATCAATCGCTTTCAGTACGAACAGGAACAAATGTAGATCAATCGCTTTCAGTACAAACGGGTACAAATGTAGCTTTTTCCAAGTTGTTAGCCAAGGCAATTTTTAGTAACAATCTTTAAAAAATTGTAAATGGTCATGCATATTTAAATAAAAATTATATAATGTTTTACTTTTGTAAAAAAAATCTCAATAAATAAATAAAAAAAAATTAAAGTTTTGAGTATGCATTATATGAGCGTAATGTAAAGGATTTTTTCATAGGATATTTTAGGCAATATTTTGTTAAAATTATTATTCATCATTGTTATTAAAAGAAAGAGTGTTCAATTCGTTTTACCGGTTGTTCTACAATTTTTTAAATACATTGCATATTTTTGTAAAATTTCTACATTTAAGGTATCTAGATTTGTACCCGGAATGAAAGCGATTAATCTACATTTATACCCGTTCGGGATGAAAGCGAATAATTTACATTTATATCCGTTAGGGAACAATTGGTCTACAATTAGTCTACATTTATACCCGTTCGGGAACAATTGGTCTACAATTAGTCTACATTTATACCCGTACGGGAACAATCGGGGACTAATTGTGAACCGATTGTTCCCGAAAGAGATCAATCCGGGACAAATCTCTTTTGGGATTAATCGCACATTTTTTTGCGGGGTTAAGTTTTATTTCATTACACTTACACTCACTTACTACAAAAAAAAAAAATAATCCAACTCACTTGCTACAAAAAAAATATTCCAAATGGCTGCTAATCAGTTCAGGTTTCTAGTTTGAGTACGTGTTGCTTTTTTGACGGCGCCGCACATGCGCATTCCACCCAATCGAACCTTTTAAGCCACGCAGTTCAACACTAGGTTTAAGTTTTTTGAGTTTTCTTCAATTTTGTGGCATTGTTTTTTAACTTGCGAGTACTTCTTCATGCATTTAACCAACTAACTGTTTGTGGCAATTAACAAGCAGCTGCAAGTAACCACAAGTCAGAGCAACGAAACAAACTTCGCAAGTGGAGAACTTTAAAACCGTTGAAACGAATTGCAGCAGCAACAAGAACAGCGACTACACAAACAGGTGGCAATTTGTAATGTAAATAGTGCGGTGTTGTGGTTGATTTTTTTGTTCTTTTTGGCTTCCCTTTTGTTGTTGTTTTTATACTCAGCTGTACTAGTACACAGAGTATTATAGTTTTGATTTCCTAACGGTGGATTGTAACAGAATGAAATAATCGAGATAGATATAGACTTATATATATCAAAATGATCAGGGTGAAAAGAGAAATCGATTGAGCCATGTCCGTCCGTCTGTCCGTCTGTGCGCACGACAACTCACGCAAAAATTGAGATATTTTGATGAAATTTGAAATGTAAGTTGGTATCAAGACAGGAACGGATGGTATTGAAAATGGGCGAAATCGGACCATGACCACGCCCACCTCCCCTATATAGTAAAAATCGGAAATTTTGTATCTCAGTCACTAATAGAGCTAGAGTGATAAAATTTCACACACGTATTGAGCTCAGGCCCTTATGAAGAAATATGGTGAAATTTTGGAAAATGGGCGGTGCTACGCCCACTTATTAAGGGTCAAACATGGAAAGTTTTATATGTCATAACTCACAAACGGTTGAAGATATATCGATGAAATTTGGTAGGCGTGATATACTTACTTAGGCAAATGTTTGGACGAAAAATTGCCAAAATCGGTTGACGACCACGCCCACTTTTATATATGGGTATTATAAAGTGACCTAATAAAAACATTTTAAGCGATATCTTTGTCAAATATAAAGATAATTCATTGAAATTTTGTGGCATGAGTTCTACAATAGATCGGAAACAAAAACTAGAAACATTTCGGAAAATAGGCGTGGCACCGCCTCTTTTCAGACAAAGGAATCAACGAGATTTCGGAGCCCATAACTCGACAAATAATTGAGATATTATGACGAAACTTGGTTTATACACTTTTATAACTTGTGTTAATAGACACGCAAAAATTTATTGAAATCGGTTTATGACCACGCCTACTTTTTAACAAAGATATTTCTGGAACACCCTTTGGGAATTTGTAACGTGACATCTTTGTAACAGGAAGTCATAAAGGGATGAAATTTTGCACAATGAATAATATTCATAGGCTTAGTTGGATGACTGATAAAAATTTAGAAAATGGGCGTGGCTACGCCCACTTTATGCAGCACTCGCTTTATATAAAGTACACCGTGTTTCCATCAAACGCAAACAAACTATGAAAACATACAGCTGAGTATCTAATGTTCGATTCCACTCGAACTTAGGCTTCCTTACTTGTTATTGCTGTTATTGTTCTTTTCTGTTGTTGTTGTTATTGTAGTTGTTCTTGTATTTGTTGTTGTTATTGTAGTTCTTGTTTGTTGTTGTTCTTGTCTATTCAACTGCCAACTTAACTGCACTCCTAACCACTCTCATCTATGCCAAAAGACAGCGACGCTCATTAAGCGTTTGCTAAATGAAGCTCGTCAGTCGGCTGGCCTAATGGCAATAACGATGGCCAAACTGTCAAAATAATGTTAAATGTGCCCAACAGCAAAGTATGAATGAAATGTTGTTCCAACAACAACAACAACAGCAACAACAACATATGTAGATGCCGATAGTTATGCTCTTGTTATGTTAGCTTTGCCACAAAAGCGCTGGAATGCTCAGCAAATGAAGTCAACGCGCATTTAAGTGAGTTTGCGCAGCACAAATGTATGAATGTACTTAGTATGTACACAAGTTTTGGGCGAGTTACTAACTGCCATCATTAGATGGCATCGTTAACTCTTCTAACAGCACATTTTTTCTTCGTTTTTCAACGTTGACTTCTTGCAACCAAATTAGTCCGTTGTCAATAAAGAACCGTTCTGAAGGCCAACATACACGTACAAATTCAAACCAAATTTCTCATAGCCACCATAAAGAGATATTTTTGTTATAGCTAAAGCCTTCTCAACAAAATATCGTTTTAAAATTTGTGCTCTTACGCGCTCTAGCTAAGATCAAATTTCTAGGTCTGTTGCCAAAGCCCCGCCAACGCTGTGCATCACTACATATTGAAGTCGCAAAAAATGCCTTTCTCCACCGTTAGCAAGTGAACAAAAATCTTGTTGAACTAGTGCTGTTATGATTTTCATTAGTCGCCATTCATCTTTACAATATCCACCATTAACTGCACAAGCAACAACAACAACAACAACAACAACAAAAGTGTAACAACACCGCTCTACAGCCGCCATCATCACAATTATTTATCTTTCAGATTTAGGCGTGCACTTTTTCTGTCACTGCGAAAGTTTTTAAGGCTTTAATTTAGTTTGGTATTTCAGTGCGTTTGAATGTTAAGTTAGAATTAATTAAAAGCTAGTTTTACAACTCATTTGAGGTTGACTTACATATGTATAAGACTGCGCTTATGCTATGAATTCTTTGCGTGGCCGCATGCGCAGCTGATCGAACGTTGGAGTTTATACTCGTAACTCAATAATGAAACAATATCAACTGAGGAACACAGTTCCCAATTTCTTGTAAAATTTTAGGTATTTGAAGGTATCTCAGCTCAATGTCTGGTTTTTGTCCACTTGATTTCCATGTACAGAGACCGATCCCCACTCTGCATGGGGATTCTAATGTAAGGTTGCCATCTCTTAGCAAATTATAGAGACTAAATCACGCTCCTTGTTCGGGGTTGAAATTTCATATTCTGTCTTCGAAGGCTGTTGGAATCTTCGAAGACTGTTTAAAGCCTTAGTCAGTGGCTCCTTCTGAAATATATAAATCCGGTTTGGCTTTGACCCAGCTTACACCACTTTTGGAATTCCGAATTCGTTGCATTTCTTTGTTCATGCAACTGCTTAGCAATTCGATTTCTAGGACTGAAAAGAGCCTAGAGAGATGTTAAAAATCAGAGAGACTTAGAGATAATGAGAGAGAGAGAGGGAGAGAGAGTGATATAGACTAGTTCGCCTCATGATCTTCGAGCTGAAATGCTTTGATCCAATTAAGTTGAAATCTTGGAATGGAATGGAATCGTATAGAATGGAATGAAATGGAATTGTGATAGGCCGGAAAAAACATTGTCTTTCCCAAGCACTCAGGCATATTTGTCAATTATACTTAAGACCTTTAGAAAGAATCGGGATGTAGGGAAAAGGGTAAGATATTGGAATCAGGGTTCCTCTGCAAAGTTCCAAGATTTTTTAAATAAATCTTGGAAGTTTGTCCAGTTCTAGAGAATGTGCTCGCGCACTTCTCAATATGTACTCGCGAATGCGAATGCGCACTCTTAGTCCAGCGAAGGCCGCACAGGTGCAAAGAAAAAACTCTGTGCCCTCGTCGTCCCCCTCCAGACAAGATGGGCATAATGAGCTTTCGATGATACCTATGTTGGCCATGTGCTGTCCGCATTGATTGTCTACTCTAATCACCCCCACAAGGGTCCGAAGATCTCTCCTCCTCTGCTTGGGAGGGAAGTTTGCTACCTCACTGTTAGACATTTTTAGAGAGAACTTTGTAATTTTGCAGGAATCTGTATAGTTCCATCGTCTCGAATGAGTTTTCCTCATGGAGTCGCTGATGTACTTCAGAGTATCTGCTATAATTGGTCCTATCTAGTTGGAATCTTACTAATATACTTTATTCAAATAATTCCTTAAATGGTTTTCTCTTAAAAAAATGGAAATTTTCATGTTTCCACAAAATTTTCCTAATCTAAATATGTATGCCCATGATACAAACAATCAAGGTAGTTCCATTTCACTTTGACTTTGTCATTTTTGATTATAATATGGATTATTGACGTCTCATTTTAAGTCAAAAATTTAGGATAGCGTTGCCCAATCAAAAGTTTTTGGCTGAGGGTATATTTGAACAAAATATTGGGTATTTTAAATGAAATGGTGTTTTTCACATATGCTAATCAACAAAACAAATGAGCCGATGTAATGAGCTTTTCAAAGACCATAAAAAATAAGTTATTCATAAAAAATAAAATAGATTTCTGCAGTTATTAAAGTCGAAAAATGGTATCAAAACGTCCTTTATGCAATATTTGAAAACTGTTCGATTTTTTATGAATAAGGTAAGAGTTCTTGATTTTCTTTATATGTATTATTTATTGCGTACGTATAAATATATATATGCATATTTGGTTTCAATGTTTTATACAAGAATACTTCCACATTTAAAAAATATATTTATTAAAAAAATTGTTTAGCAGTTATATAAGAATGTAAATTTAGTTTAAATTTTTATGTTGCAGTTTTCTTTAGTTTTTACTTGCGTTACTAAATTTATTTTCCTTTATTTTATTATTTACCTAATTCTGAAATAGATTCTTCGCAAAAAAATCTTTTTAGTACCTTTTCATCTAAATTAAATTTTGTATTTACTAATAAATTTTGCATATAACCATGCCATCGACCGCACTTGTGTTTTCGGTTGCAAGTTCATAAGTCGTGCCAATATTCATAATTTCTAAACCACTGAAATTTTTCAATGAAATTGACAGGAGGTGTAGTGGGAATGTAGTATGTACTATATTCCACAAACTTGCCGCAACTTATTTTAAGAATAAATCTTATTTTTTATATAATTATTTTTGATCTGATGTTATGAAGAAGTTAACATGTAAATGTGCGTATATATATATATATATATATATATCAATATTTAAATTTAAAAAATTCGTTTTGTTGCAATCGATACCATGATTACCATGGAAATAAAAAATAACATAAATGGAGGATTTTTAGCACTGAATATGGCAGCACGAAATGTCATAATCCATATAATTGTCAGGTGGTTAATATGGCGACAAAAATTTGACGTTTACACTACCTTCTTTCTTGTATCATGTGTATGCCTGCTCTAAAAGTCAAACCAAAGTATTTCCTTATTATCGCCAGCCTCAGTGTCACATTCCCCCATTTGCACCTTCCTTTCTCCAATGCCTATCACAAACTCGTCCTTTCTTCGTTCGTTCGCTGGTTTGTCTCCAAAGTTGAAATGTGCAAATTTATTGCCTAACAACAACAACACGAAAACACCAAGCTACAATGCTAATAACAAGAACAACGAGACAACAATAACAACAACAAACAGCCAACATCTGCGATATGTGAAGTAGTAATGTTTTCGCATTAATCGCATGCAATCAACAACAAACTCTAACCTGCAAAAGTGTTCAAGATCTGTCCGCCCAACAAAACAAACAAACAAACAAACATGTGTCTACGCTAGTGATGGGCGAGTCAGATGTTTAGACAATCGAGAGAATCGCCATCGTTGCAAAATCATAATCGAGTCAAAAGTTGACTCGCTCCTCGACTACACAATCGAGATGTTTTTGCGATTGTTCCGAGTCGGCGAGTCGGAGGTTGTTTCGATGACATCTCGACTACACAAGCGAGATGTTTTTGCGATTGTTCCGAGTCGGCGAGTCGTAGGTTGTTTCGATGACATCTCGACTACACAAGCGAGATGTTTTTGCGATTGTTCCGAGTCGGCGGGCCGGCTGTTGTTTTGATGATATGTTTTAGTTGATAAAATAAACTGAATGAGGTTTGTTGATAAAGAAAGTAGGATTTTTAATGGAAGTGAGGCAAATACATAAATAAATTAACCACATTGAAAACAAGTAAGGAAGCCTAAGTTCGAGTGGAATCGAACATTAGATACTCAGCTGTATACTTTCATTGTTTGTTTGCGTTTGTTCGATATAGGGTGTATTTTATATAAAGCGAGTGCCGCATAAAGTGGGCGTAGCCACGCCCGTTTTCAACATTTTTATCAGTCATCCAACTACGCATATGAATATTATTCTTTGTGCAAAATTTCATTCCTTTATGACTTCTAGTTACAAAGAAGTCTTGTTACAAATTCCCAAAGGGTGTTCCAGAAATATCTTTGTTAAAAAGTAGGCGTGGTCATAAACCGATTTCAATAAATTTTTGCGTGTCTATTAACACAAGTTATAAAAGTGTATAAACCAAGTTTCGTCATAATATCTCAATTATTTGTCGAGTTATGGGCTCAGAAATCTCGTATATTCCTGCTTCTAAAAGGAGGCGGTGCCACGCCCATTTTCCGAAATTTTTCTATTTTTTGTTTCCGATCTATTGTAGAACTCATGCCACAAAATTTCAATGAATTATCTTTATATTTGACAAAGATATCGCTTAAAATGTTTTTATTAGTCCACTTTATGATACACATATATAAAAGTGGGCGCGGTCGTCAACCGATTTTGGTAAAATTTTGAACATGTATTACTACAAGTAGTGAAAGTGTATAGACCAAGTTTCGTCATAATATATCGATTATTTGTCGAGTTATGGGCTCAGAAATCTCGTATATTCCTGCTTCTAAAAGGAGGCGGTGCCACGCCCATTTTCCAACATTTTTGTATTTTTTGTTTTATGTCCATAGTTGGACACCTTCCATAAAAGTTCAATGATATATCTTTATATTTGACAGAGATATCGCTTAAAATGCTTTTATTA
Source organism: Urophora cardui (assembly GCA_960531455.1). Lineage (NCBI taxonomy): Eukaryota > Metazoa > Arthropoda > Insecta > Diptera > Tephritidae > Urophora > Urophora cardui. Next base: position 150,265,148 of record OY482670.1, read on the forward strand.
GGTCACTTTATAATACCCATACATAAAAGTGGGCGTGGTCGTCAACCGATTTTGGCAATTTTTCGTCCAAACATTTGCATAAGTAAGTATATCACGCCTACCAAATTTCATCGATATGTCTTCAACGGTTTCTGAGTTATGACTCATAAAACTTTCAATGTTTGCCCCTTAATAAGTGGGCGTGGCACCGCCCATTTTCCAAAATTTCACCATATTTCTTCATAAGGGCCTGAGGTCAATACGTGGGTGAAATTTTATCACTCTAGCTCTATTAGTGACTGAGATACAAAATTTCCGATTTTTGCTATATAGGGAAGGTGGGCGTGGTCATGGTCCGATTTCGCCCATTTTCAATACCATCCGTTCCTGTCTTGATACCAACTTACATTTCAAATTTCATCAAAATATCTCAATTTTTGCGCGAGTTATCGTGCTCACAGACGGACGGACGGACAGACGGACAGACGGACGGACATGGCTCAATCGATTTCTCTTTTCACCCTGATCATTTTGATATATATAAGTCTATATCTATCTCGATTATTTCATTCTGTTACAATCCACCGTTAGGAAATCAAAACTATAATACTCTGTGTACTAGTACAGCTGAGTATAAAAATATGCTATACATAGACGCTGCATTATTGCAATCACAACTAAAGAGTGTCGTGCATAATAATAATAATTAATTATTTAAACATTAATAAATTTTCTGAAGTGAGACGCTTATGAAACAAATGAATTTTACGAGTACCAACAACGGCAATAGATTTGTACCACTCTGTATGTTTTGTAAAGCAATTTTAATATTCAGGCGGTAACAACAATTATTATGTATTTTTTGCAGCGAGTCCGAGATGTTGTAGGGTTGCTTTGAAAACGAGAGGAATCGTTGGCGAGTCCAAAATGTTTTAGCGATTGTTTCGACTGACGGCCATTTACGACTTGACTCGAATACGAATGAAAACCATCGAGAGCATTCGAGATGTTTCAACAATCGAGAGAATCGAATAAAACATCTCGGACTCGCCCATCACTAGTCTACGCAAAGAAACTTACACACATATGGGCAATTTTACTTCCCAGCAAACAATCTGGTAAGCGTTTTGCAAATCAAACTTAAAATAAGCTTGCATAATTGGACTAAAGTAAGCGTTGTAAACCAAGCTTAGAATAAATTAGCATGAATAAGGATTTTGCAAGCGACATTTGCATAATATTTGGTATTGTAAGCGTTTTGCGTATGTGTTTATATTTCGTAAGCATTTTATAAATGTTGACGGTGACCGACTAAATATACAGTTATTTTTAGGCGTAAACAAAAAACATATTTATAGGTAGAACTCATTTTAGTTTCGATTTCTGAATAGTAAACAAGTGAAAATAGTGAAGTTTTAGTGAAATAAATAAAGTGATAAAAGTATAGTAGAGAGCAGTTAAGTGCGTTTTTATATACATTTTTTTGTATGTCAGCAACAAGAAAATCGAGGAGTACTGTGCGCAAGAGCAATGAAGTTTTTCAACATTTGGTGGAATAGTGTGGCACCTCCTGAAAAAGAAATAAGTATGCTTTTTTTCAAATAAAAACACCTACATACGTATATAACAGTCAGAAAATAAATCTTTAAAACGTTTATTTATTTCATTAAAAATACGTGTTTGGTAACCGTGTTTACAAAGCTTATGAAAAGCATATAAAAATTACTTATAATGCGTTTACTGAACACGTTTGCAAAACGTGTTATTATATGCTTTAAAAAACATTTTTTGCAATCCTAATTTCAAGCTTAGAAAGAGCGACGCGTTTCGATTGCAAAAGGCTTACTTTGCGATGTTTTGTAAATGTCAATGTAAGTGTTTTGCTTACATTTGAACGCTTACAAAACGCTTATTTTCATATGAAATTGTTTGCTGGGTTGTTGTTGCTGCTGTTGTTTTATCTGTATCTGGTTTTGTGCAGTGAAATGCACTTTGAATAAACCGTTAGAAATTATTCACAAGTTGCAAGACCACAATTAACTGCTCCTCTGCTGGCGTTGCGTTGGACTTTCATTGATTTTTTTATTTTATTTTTTTTTTTTTTTGATGCAGTGTGATAGACAAACGCATATGAATTAGGTATTTTAATGTAGCCTGTAGGAAAAATTTTGCTAACAAAAAACAGGTATCGGCATTCTTACACATGCAGACAATTTATAGGCGAGACTCTGGGTGTGCGTGGGAGATCAGCTCTTGTGTTGTTTTTTTTTTTTTTGTTTTTTGTAGCAGGCGGAAGAATCGAAAGCCGATAAGTGTGAGACTTCCAACCCGCTAAACCCAACCTATTCCCGCCAGAGTCCACTCCTATGGAACCACCGGACAGGTGTTACTTCGTAGGAGGGCGGATAGACTAAAAGTTTTCTTTCAACGGACAGGACTACTACTATGGACTACTTTCTTGAAAGAAATCAGTAAAAAATCAAGAAAATTATAGTTTTCAGTGGTAAGACCGGATCTTCACGGTTTCATTATATCGGGTGGGTGGCATTCCTGCGGGGTCATTAAGCATACACACACATACAAAAATTCTTAGTAACAAAACCGTCGCATGCTGGCGCAATTTAAATACGCCATGAATCATAAAATTCTCAGCGGCCTTATGTATGTTGTAAAAAATTTCACACCGACTTCTGGCGATCGTAAATGGTCAAATGTAATAAAAATGCTAAAATCTGTATCATTGCTTGTATGGCGATGCGTTTTTTATTTATGTATGTTTGTACATACTCTGATCTAGTATATTTATTATGAAGTATAAACAAAATCATTTTAAGTTTGACTTAGCAAACACCGAACTACCCAGAGTAAGTGCTTAATTCCTCATCCATAATGAGCGCTGGTTCAAACTTAAGTTCATCAGTAAGCCGCGGCAATATCTAAATTAAATTAAGAAGCTGTATTGGGATTTTCCAATAGTGGTTGCACTTCGGCAGTCATCATCAAGCACTATGAGCAATGCATACATCTGTACTTTTATCATAAAAATCTTCTTATAAGAAAACTTTAACTGCTTGAGCAACAACCGCGCTCTATTTAGTTGGTGCTTAAACTCGCGACATACTAATTTTTGTGAAGCCTTAATAAAAAACGATTTTCTGTAAAATTAATTTCATTAAAATTAATTAATTTAACGTTCATTTTTATTAGTTTGTAAGCTAACTAATTTTGTATTAAGTTTATTACTTTTTAGCTGGTTAATTGATGTAAATTTAAGTAGAAGTTAAGCATGATTTTTATGTAGGATTAAAATTTTAATTCAAGTTGTAGATACGAGTATTTACATATGTATGTGTTTTATGGTCGAATTCAATTTTCGCAATAAAACTGTCGCCCACAAAACATGTTAGCCTTGAATGAATGGCAGAGTATTTTTTTTTTTTGAGTTGGCTACACAATTCTGATGCCTAATAATTTTGGTTAAATACATTGTATTATAAAGTGTGCGCCAGCCGGGGACAAGAGTGAGATCACTAAGATCATAAGCTCTTCCAATGGACAATATCTCGAGCACTCTTTTGTGGAATAGAAAAAATATCACTATTTTCAAATCATGTAGAGAGCGCTCACTCTATTATAGCCCATGCTCTCTAGGTCTAGGTCTCTTAAGAAAATATCTTTGTAAAATGAACGTAAAAGACCACAGGAAGCGAGAAACTTTTATTCCTCTGAATGTTAAATTCCGGTTCTACTGAATCGATCGAAATACTTCTTTTGCAAAAGATTAATGTTTTTTGACGACGTTTAACATGCCGGCAAAAAAAAAGTTACATTAAGGTGATATAAACTAAGCGCATACTGGGTGGAAGTGACTCCAATTGCGCACATAGGGTTAATACAATTATAAAGTTAAAGCCCTCCTCTTAAGCCAAAGGGATTGCTGTATCAAATTTATAAATACCGAAGATATGAAAAAAAAAAAATTAATTTTAGCGACATCTAGCGGCGTCCAAATTTTTTTCCAGAAATGTTTTCGAAAAAGAAATCAAAAACGGGGGGGGGGGGCGGGGGGAGTGGGTGTACGGTGCACTTTTTTTGTGCATATAAGGCAAGACGGCCTAATGAGTAGTCCACTTTCAAAAGTGGCTATATCAATTTTTTCTTTATTGAGCTTTTGATGGATTGTGTACCAGCATTTAAGGGTCTATAATTTTCATTAAAAAAATTATTGCAAAATCCTTTCTTATTCTGGACAAAATAGCATTAAATAGAATACTTATACTTTCATTCTAATTTGTAGCTTTTTTTCTAATTCGTAGCTTAATATTAAAAATTCACATAGTTATTTTTGAAAGTGGACTACTACGTGTTCCAAATATGCCCAACTTAGTCTTGATAGTGATAATAAAGGCTCAAGATCTCTCGAGAAGTGCCACTATATTGGCACTAGTGGAACTATTTTTTTTTAGAGCCTCTAAGGCTCTCTTTATTTATTTCATTTGTACTTTTCTCATATTTCTCATGCATTGCCTAAGTACAATGTACATATATGAATCTATGCATTTATGCATCAAACGTATCTTTGACAAAAAACAATAAACTTTGAAAATTACAATTAATGTTACATGTTAAGCACATGTTAAGCTGTTCCGGGCCGGTGAACTTTTATGTAGCGAGGTATTGAGTTACCGCCGAGGCTTCTGCCATTCAACGATTTGTACAAGTAATTTGAACTAGAGCAACTTTGTGCGCACATTATGCCTAAGCAATACAAATATGTATGTATGTATGTTTAAGCATATGGAAATATGTACTTGTGCACTTACATGAATATGTAAAAGTATATCATTGCACCTTGTATGACTTTTCAGCGCAATTCAATGATTTACACAAATCGTCACGTAAAGTAGATTTAGAATGAAAACTACAAGAGCTGCACCACTTCCATATGCATCAATAGGTACATACATATTTATGTGTATGCACTTAAGCACACTTGTTGTCTATTCATTCAAAGTTAACGCATATGATTTTCTAGTTACTTATTTGAGTGCAATGAAATATGAGTAGTATGTGAGACATTTGTACTTATTTTATATGAAAAATCTTTATTCCACTCTTTCACTAAGTTCGCTTAGCCGCAAACCTTTTTCTTTTACATTTTTTACATTTTGTTTTGCATCTTTTATGTGCATTCATTTCTTTATTTGCTTTGCTTTGCTTAGTGCATGTATTTAGTTATGTTGATGTGGTTATAAATGCAACCCACGTAACTACCTACTTGCGCACGTACTTAACCACTTACTTATGTACAAACATACGTTTTTGAACTTATGTATGCAAGTATTGTGTTTATTGTCATCTTGTAATTGCTGGGTCATGAAATTAAGATTTTAATCTATAATACTATGCGTTTGCATTCTGTATTACTGGGAATTCCAGTGCATGTACACAAGTAGTAGAAATGCATCGGAAAGAGTTGCCTGTTATAAATTTTCTTCCAACAGATAGTTAAATTTTTGGGAAAATTATAATTTTTTTAAATATATCTACATATGTATGCGTGGTAAAATTTTATAGTTTACGTGGATCGCATTTTTTTAACCCTCAGATTTTCAAGAACAAATTTCTTTACAAGCGATCGTTGCCATGCACAATGTCTTAAAATTGATTTTCAACGCCCAAAAGTCAATATTTTAGGTAAGAAGTTTAAGTAAATTGTGTTTTCTCTGAGAAGTTAATACTCCTAGCATTGTGAATACATAAAATTTTGGGTTTTCTGGCACCTCTAGTATAAGTAGTAATAAAAGCCCGAAGTCAAAATTATAGTTTGAAATATATTGTTCCGGTTTCATGAAACATTTATCATGTCGTGATGGAGTATAAATAGTATAAAGAATCACAACAACAGCATATCGCGTAGGCCCTTCACTACAGGGAGTGCGATAGGTGTGTTTCTTGATATTTCGGGTGCCTTTAGCAAGGTCTCTGTTGCGGTGCTGTTGGAGGGGCTCGAATGGATCGGAATACCCCCATAATTCGGCGCTGGATCGACGACCTTTGGAGTGGTCGGACGGTGACGGCTGGGTGGGGACTCTCGCTTCTAATAAGATGTTGGTAACATTAAGGACCATATGTGGCCTATGTGAAGGATCCGACCAACCTAACCTAACCTAACTTTCATAAAGCAGAATTTATGTGGTTCGACTGGGTCCTAACTATATAAACTTATATGCTTGCGCTTTAAATTCGTGTATGTATCTTTTGTAAGAGTTTGCTAATCGCCGACTTATGAACAATTTTCCGAGCTTACCAAGATCAAAAACGAAGGCTTGTTGAATGTTGGTTCAAATGGATTATGAAACGTTTTGGTCATTATCTTTGTGTTAAATCTCTGGTCAGTACGATTAATTTGATACCCATATTGTTGAAAAACAGTTCCTCTTTATGGGGAGGGGGGGGGGGGGGGTCACTGGGAAAAGCGGTCGTCATGAACACCAAATTTTTTCTCATATTGAATACTTGGACAGAAGAAATCAGTGATCCAACTTTGGTGATGCCAGCTTGCCTGGAAGTATTTTATGCCGCGAAATAGGGTTTTTTTCCGATAGCGCAATGGTAAAAGTGCATACAAAGAACTTTCTCAAATAAATTATACTCGTATGTAACTACAGTGCGGTTCCCTGGGAATATTTTAATTTATGTTTCATGGAAATATTATTTGTATTAACAAGTAGCAGGTTACTTGTTACGCTATTGATACTATAATATTCAAATTGGTAGATTTGATGGCAGTAAGTAGTCGTGGTTTTAAGTAATAACCAACAAAACTGGCAGCAGTAAATTGTTTATCACACCTTTCTTGCTGATTAAAATTCATAGACTTTCGCAATAAAAGAAACAATACATAACTCAATTAAATTCTCTAACAAGCTTCAACACCTCTTAATTTCGCTCGCTGCCTTTTTGCAAGTGTTGCCTTTGTCTCAAGTGCATGAGTACGCCCAGTTAAACCTGCAATTTAAGCAATTCTGATTTTCAAATATGTAATGAAAAGCAATAAGTATTAGTAAAATAGTAAAATGAAATGACCTATTCTTATTTATGTAACACTGTGCGAAATGTTAGTTAACAGACAAAATAATTGCAAGAAGGGTAGGTAATTGGCAAAGAGCAATCGAACCAACGATGGTTTGAATGTTGTGGCAATTACTTTTTCACAAACAGCAAAGGGCTAATTTTCATCTGAATGCTGATCAAAGCCATTTTCAAGTACATGAAACAAAACAATGACTATGTAATAGACCATGCGATGCAGCAGACATAAAGAAGACAGAAAACGAAATGGTAAACAGAGCTTCAATTGCGCTAGATTAAAACGACTAAATAAAATGGTTGCAGCGATGGCAGTGATTGCAGTGATGGCGGCGATCGCATATCGATCTCTCGTGCGATGCGATCGCGTATAAAAAGCAGTTAGGCGATCGTTGGGCTAAACATTGAAACGATAAAGTTGCTGTGAGTTCATTGATTAGCAACTGTTTTAAATTGTTGCATTCAATTTGCTAGTTTTTGTTTTAGTTGGTTATTTTTTTGTATGTTGCTGTTTTTTCATGTTGTTGGCGCTTTGGTGTATTTGCTTGTATTAATCGACAATTTGTACGGATGTACCCACTTTTAAAGCGAGTTGCTGCAATTTCGGCTAATTGTGGGCTACACTAAATCGTTGGGCAATAATTGTACATGCATTTTTAGTTTTTTTCTGAAACTTTTTCAAGTATAAGCAAATTGCGTTACGCCTACACGTGCACGATTTCAGTGATTGCAACACGTGAGAATGTAGTTAGTAAGTGCGTGCAAAATTTCTTCCGGTCTATTGCTCATAATATAAGGGAAGAAAATAACAGTTGGATGAACAAAAATGTAGAGCTAGACATGATTGCCATTCATAGAACATTATTAAGTCTATGCGCTGCAGTTGGAATGAATTTGAAGCATCTTGAAAGGTGAGTATACCTTTTTGGAATTGTTCGACGTAAGTTTAAGTAAAACTTTTGCCGAAAAACAAACTTGAACAGGAAGATAATAATCGTGCTTAAGAGCTCATTATTCACAGTGTTATCCATATATAATTTACTATGGTTTTTTTTTTAGCTTTTTATTGCGTTACTGGTTTGAGGTTAAGTTCTTAGTAAATCCACATACATTATTTCTTGCAAGAACTGTCTATGTATACCCGATCTACCCACGCAGTTTTGTTGTAGATTAAGCTTCCTCAGAGCCGAAACTACTTGATAAAATCACGTGAAAAACCTTTAATTTATTCTATCTAAAACACTATATAATAAATATTTACTATTCAACTGCTCACGCAACAACCCATGATGACTCCACTGCCCCATTGAACTCACTTAATCTTATCTAAATAATGTGGCAACATGCAATGCATGAGACATTCATCAAATTCATGCACAAATGAATGCGCAGACATAACGTTAAATGCATTTTGCAGTACAAACATACATACATACTAGGGTGGTCTTCAGATGTATGGAGACAAATTGTATAGGTATCATATTACATGAACCTCACCCCCTAGGTCGATTCTAATACAGTCGAAGATACCAAATATAAATTTTGGTCCCGATCGGATACGGTGGTGTCGCATATGGGTCAAATTTCAGAAAACCGTATGGAGACTGAAAAAATTAAATTTAATTTTTTGTATATCTAATGCCCAAAATCGATAGTCATGCACTCAAGGATAGCAAATATAAATTTTAGTCCCGATCGGAGGCGGATAAGAGGTGTTGCACAGGGGTCACATATGGTACTATGAATTTGGTATCCTCGTGTACAGGACTATCGACTTAGGACATTAGTTATAAAAAAAAATGCTAGGAAATTGTTAGTCTTTAGTTTGGTCTGAACTTTGACCACAAAATCGATAATTAAGGAACCAAATATAAATTTTGGTCCCGATCGGCAGCAGTGAAGGGGTTTCGTACAGGGGTGATATATTTGACTGCTGTTACCGATCTCGGGGTGAGACCAAAGAAAATCGCCAATTTTATTTTTGAGTACTGCCCTAATACATACATTTGTACGTAGGTTGCTGCTATAATCTGCAGTCATGAGCATAATAAATGTGCGCATATTTCTAATTCATATGCATTTTTATGCATGCACTAAACCCAGCCCAGCACAGCCAGCTGTGCGCCAACAAAAAAAATACGAGTAATCTATTAAACCGTTGCCTTACACGAGAAGGTCATGGAAGTTGGAAACAAAATTAAAATAAAATGAGCTGTAAAATGCGCTTTTGCATAAATTAGAGCGCAAAGCGATTATAAAAATGAAAAGAAAAGAAAAATCTAGCGATAAGCAGCTGGACGGCGTTGGAAAATTGCCATAGTTGCGTCTGCCACCCGGGCGTATGAGCAACGCTTCTGCATGTTCTACGGAAAGAAGCGCACAAACAAAAAAATACATATGTACATTAGGCCGTCTCGCCTTATATGGGCAAAAAAAAAGTTCACCGTACGCGCTCCCATATGATTTCTTTTTCGAAAACATTTCTTGAAAAAAAAAAATTTTTTTTGGACGCCGCCTGATGTCGCTAATAGACATTTTTTCATATCTTCGGTATTTGTGGTCCGATCCCTAAGTTTGATACACCAATCTCCGTGGCTTAAGAGGTGGGTTTCTACTTTATAATTGTATTAACCCTGTGGGCCTTAAGTAACTTTTTTTTTGCCGGCATGTTAAACGTCGTCAAAAAAATTAATCTTTTGCAACATGAGTATTTCGATCGATTCAGTAGAACCGGAAATAAAACCCATTTAACATTTCATTCGCTTCATGTGATCTTTTATGTTCATTTTACAAAGATTTTTTCAGAATTGACTCCAATGAAATTTTATGCCGAATAATTTTCTAGAACATTTTAACCGTCAAAAAAAAAAAAAAAATTAAATTAAAAAATTAAAAAATTTTCCAGAAATGTTAAGGGGGGGCGTACCATATAAGGCGAGACGGCCTAATGTACATATGTACATAAATGGTATTATATAACTATGTAGTAGCCAGTTTAATGCTAGATATATTATTTGAAAGTAAGGATAAATGATCAATAAATATTGGGACGAACGTTCGAAAATGACCTTCAATACACAAAATTAATATAGCCCTCGAATTGTTAATCAAGTGAGTAGTCCACTTTCAAAAGTGACTATGGGAAATTTTATCGACATTGAGCTTTTGCTGAATTGTGTACTAGTATCTAAAGCTGTACAATGTCCATTAAAAATATATTGCAAAATCCTTACGTATTCTATAAAAAAGCATTAAATAAAAATAATAATAATAATATTATACAATGGCGCTATTATAACTCTGGCGAGTTTTATGGCCGAGATTCTCTCCCAATTCGAGGTGTGCTCCTTTTTGTTTTTCCTACTAACTGAGGGGACCTACAGTTTTATGCCGGCTCCGAACGGCGAATGCATTTCTTGTGAGAAGCTTTTTCATGGCAGATATACACTCGGAGGGTAATGCGCCCACTGCCGAGAGGTGACCGCTGCTCTTAAAAATCCCAATAAGTGGATTTTTACTAATTAAAAAATTTTTTTTTGGGACAAAAGTGAGATCACTAAGATCATAAGCTCTTCCAATGGACAATATCTCGAGCACTCTTTTGTGGAATAGAAAAAATATCACTATTTTCAAATCATGTAGAGAGCGCTCACTCTATTATAGCCCATGCTCTCTAGGTCTAGGTCTCTTAAGAAAATATCTTTGTAAAATGAACGTAAAAGACCACAGGAAGCGAGAAACTTTTATTCCTCTGAATGTTAAATTCCGGTTCTACTGAATCGATCGAAATACTTCTTTTGCAAAAGATTAATGTTTTTTGACGACGTTTAACATGCCGGCAAAAAAAAATTTACATTAAGGTGATATAAACTAAGCGCATACTGGGTGGAAGTGACCCCAATTGCGCACATAGGGTTAATACAATTATAAAGTTAAAGCCCTCCTCTTAAGCCAAAGGGATTGCTGTATCAAATTTATAAATACGGAAGATATGAAAAAAAATGAATTTTAGCGGCATCTAGCGGCGTCCAAAATTTTTTCCAGAAATGTTTTCGAAAAAGAAATCAAAAGCGGGGGGGCGGGGCTATATCAATTTTTTCTTTATTGAGCTTTTGATGGATTGTGTACCAGCATTTAAGGGTCTATAATTTTCATTAAAAAAATTATTGCAAAATCCTTTCTTATTCTGGACAAAATAGCATTAAATAGAATACTTATACTTTCATTCTAATTTGTAGCTTTTTTTCTAATTCGTAGCTTAATATTAAAAATTCACATAGTTATTTTTGAAAGTGGACTACTACGTGTTCCAAATATGCCCAACTTAGTCTTGATAGCGATAATAAAGGCTCAAGATCTCTCGAGAAGTGCCACTATATTGGCATTAGTGAAACTAGTTTTTTTTAGAGCCTCTAAGGCTCTCTTTATTTATTTCATTTGTACTTTTCTCATATTTCTCATGCATTGCCTAAGTACAATGTACATATATGAATCTATGCATTTATGCATCAAACGTATCTTTGACAAAAAACAATAAACTTTGAAAATTACAATTAATGTTACATGTTAAGCACATGTTAAGCTGTTCCGGGCCGGTGAACTTTTATGTAGCGAGGTATTGAGTTACCGCCGAGGCTTCTGCCATTCAACGATTTGTACAAGTAATTTGAACTAGAGCAACTTTGTGCGCACATTATGCCTAAGCAATACAAATATGTATGTATGTATGTTTAAGCATATGGGTCATTATTTTACAAATCGTACGGATTTGTTGAAAAAAAAAAAATTTGACATTTTTAAAAGACACCAAATTTATTTCTTGGAATCCTTTCGCAATTTAAGTAAACACCTATATCAGGATTTTGGCAAATTTTTTTTCTTTTCAGAGATCTGCATGTGTAAAAATTCGATGGTTAAGCAAACATGCCCACATTCAAAATTCCATATCTTTGGTTCGGCTCGTCGTATCTTGTTCATTTTTTTTTTATTTTGAAGGTAATAATATTTACTTTATAACTGCGTTAAAGAAATATTTAATTTTACAAAATCAAAATAATGAATTCAAACTAAATTTTTTAAAGCATTATTACATACTGATCGGGTCAACGAATATTTTCGAAAAAATATACATAATATGCGCTGAACTTTCATCTAAAAAACGCATTTTATTTCAAGATGGAGACTTTTATGGTTCAAAAGATATTAACTCATTTCTGACATGACCTCGAGCAACTTGCCTACGTTCCACTAAGGGTGTACCGCCAACGTGTGCCTCTGCGCATGCATGGTGATGTTAACCACCGCATACATACCTATGTATGTATGTGCATGTAATTCAATCTGCTTATCACTTAATAGGTAGCTAGTAGTTATATTTTACCAAATCATTATTGTAGCACAATAGACGGTCTAGTAAAATAGATAATACAACTATTTATGTGTTTAGGACCAAGGACGATCATTAAGATGAATATATTATGTTATACACATATTATATGTTATGCCTGCGAGCCAGTACCTTTAGTATAAGTAGATATCAGATTCTAAATATGAAATCTGACAGGGAAAAAATTAAATTTTCACTTAAATATTTTCGTGAAACTGGCTGTAAATTTTTATTAATATTAGATATACTTATTTTATTACGACGGTTTTGAAGTGTACATCCCTATTACATTTGTCAATGAAAGTAAAATTTATAAAAGCATTAAAATAATAGAAAACATTTATTTACTTATTTGTGTCCATATATATATATCAGGGTTGGGCAAGCTGCATTCAATTTTGATTGCATTCAGCCTTGCAGCCCCCAATCAATTCAGTAGTGAATGGGAATGCAAATGTGATTTGCACTACCATTCAATAGTGAATGCGAATGCAAAGGTAAATGCATTCCCATTCATTGCATTCCCACTGCAAATGTGATTTGGACTACCAATTAAAAATGAGTGCGAGGGATTTGGACAACCATTCATCATTTAATAGCAGTTAAAACCTGTGACCATAGTTAAGGTATTAAGTGGCTAATCTATTTATTAACGGAAGGAAGTTTATGGGATATTATAAATATGGAATTAGGCTTAGCAAAGTAAAGGGAAACCAACACGGCATAGTAATATTTACATATGTTCTATGTTATACCTGTATGTAAAAGTATTTCTTTCAACTTCTGAGGCTATAATTACACAGTTCAACAAATTTGCAAAAATTTTACTCAACACGAACAAACGCTAGTTATTATTAAAGAGGATGCCTCTCAGACCAACTTTTCCGAATAGAGTACTAATCCAGTGCAAATCACATTTACAGTGGGAATGCAATGAATGGGAATGCATTCACCTTTGCATTCGCATTCACTATTGAATGGTAGTGCAAATCACATTTGCATTACCATTCACTACTGAATGGTAATGCAAACCAATTTTGCACTACCATTCACTATTGAATGGTAATGCACTTTGAATGGTAATGCAAAAATGCCCATCCTTGATATATATATATATATACATATATATACATCCATATACTAGCATCTTTGATCACACTACAGCCTCACGAAAAGTACAAGAACGTCGCGCACACCCCTGCACATATTGCTGGCTGCAGGTATACATAAATACAGAGAAACCTCCCCTAACGGACACCTCTCATAGGCGGACACCTCCCTTGAGCGGACATTTTTTCATGCACCAAGGTTTAGGTTCAATTTTTAGAACAAATTGCCCTCTCTTAGGCGGACACTCTCTTGGCCGGACGCGGACAGTTATTTACTATTGAAATGAACTAAATTTTTTTTCATAACAAATCACATAAAAACCTCTGTTAGGCGGACACGAACTCCTCTTATGCGGACAAAATATAAGTATGTATAGCAATATAAAAAAGTTCGCTGAATGTTCGTTAGGTAAAAAGCGCTACGATAAAAGGGGAATCACCAACTAAAATAAATGTCCGCATGACTTTATTGGAAGATATAACAACATTCACGGATTTCCAGTTAGATGTTCTAACTGGCGAAAACGTCGAAACCATTGAAGATGATAGTACCAATACTAACTACCGCTGAAAGTAGGTAATGCAATCTCCTCGAAAGAAATGGCTTTGACTGCAGTTTCAAATTTGAAAAGATTTTGCATGGAAGACCTTATTGCATTTGAATTGTTACAGAAATTTGAAATTGTAATTTCATATGTATGTTAATACTTTATGTATATACATACATATGTACATATGTATATGTACATATTTATGTATTTAAGTGAAATTTTGAAGACATAAGAATCCTTGTTTTTTTTTAGTGAAATATGAATAAATAAATCCTTTAAAATCCAAAAAATTTCTAAAATAGGAACCCACTTAAGCGGACACCTCTCTTGGGCGGACAAAATTTTCCCGACGGTGAGTGTCCGCCCAAGGGAGGTTTCACTGTAGTTGCATTATCTATTTTACTAGACCGTCTATTGTGCTACAATAATGATTTGGTAAAATATAACTACTAGCTACCTATTAAGTGATAAGCAGATTGAATTACATGAACATACATACATAGGTATGTATGCGGTGGTTAACATCACCATGCATGCGCAGAGGCACACGTTGGCGGTACACCCTTAGTGGAACGTAGGCAAGTTGCTCGAGGTCATGTCAGAAATGAGTTAATATCTTTTGAACCATAAAAGTCTCCATCTTGAAATAAAATGCGTTTTTTAGATGAAAGTTCAGCGCTTATTATGTATATTTTTTCGAAAATATTCGTTGACCCGATCAGTATGTAATAATGCTTTAAAAAATTTAGTTTGAATTCATTATTTTGATTTTGTAAAATTTAATATTTCTTTAACGCAGTTATAAAGTAAATATTATTACCTTCAAAATAAAAAAAAAAATGAACAAGATACGACGAGCGGAACCAAAGATATGGAATTTTGAATGTGGGCATGTTTGCTTAACCATCGAATTTTTACACATGCAGATCTCTGAAAAAAAAAAAAATTGCCAAAATCCTGATATAGGTGTTTGCTAATTTCGTGCAAGTAACTTAAAAAAAAAGTTTGAGCCGAATCCGAAATATGAAATCCCAAAAGGTGTACGATTTGTAAAATAATGACCCATATGGAAATATGTACTTGTGCACTTACATGAATATGTAAAAGTATATCATTGCACCTTGTATGACTTTTCAGCGCAATTCAATGATTTACACAAATCGTTGCTCGGACTGGGGTTTGAACCTGAGACCTCTTGCACAGCAGGCGAGCACTCTACTCACTGCCCCTCAGCGGCCATTAAATAAAAATATGTACACTTTTAAAAGTGTCTATCTAAAATAGGTCACTCATACCCCTTGGCATACATTGGTGTCGCCTCATATAAGGGACGCTCAAAATACTAAAACCATTTTATTTCCATTAGAATCACTTTATCTATACTACAAGAGTAAATTTTAAGCGCCTTAACCCATTAATGTCAGTATTTTAAACCACTGATGACTCTTTGTTTTGAAGAAGTATTATAATATTCTTCTTCTGCTTAATTCCCTAGACGATTTTGATCGATTGAGTCCAATAAAGCACGCCATTCAATTCTGTGTCGTGATGCCTGGCGCCAATTGGAAATACCAATGCAAGCAAATTCGCTCTCTACCTCGCAAGCTTTCCAACGTAGTGGAGCTCTCTCTTCTACGCATTTTTCTGTGCGTTCTTTCTTCTAATTTTTGGCTTGATATGAAAAATTCACATAGCCACTTTTGAAAGTTGACCACTCAAGTTTAATGTTTATAGGGCAACAACCATAATACTAAGTGCATAAATATCTGCTGAACTGGGTATAATATGGTATTTTCTCTCTGTTGTGCTCGACTTCCCATGCCAATGTTCTGGCCACAAATTTTTTATGCTAATAAAACGATGAGCGCGCGCGATAGAGATTGTGCGCATGCGCTTAAATAACAGTTCGACAGCGTGTGTGTTGAACGAGTGTTGTTGTATTTCTAATCTGCATAAATTTTATGCACTTTTCTTATCTTTAACCCACCAATGGGTTGGGTTGAGCACGTCAGCTACGTATGTATGTACGTGCGCCGACTCATATTATTAATTATCTGCACTACAGACAAAGTCAGTGGTTCTAGTTTTTTTATGGCTGTTCTGTTTAGGCGGTGGTTTGTATGCTTTTATTTTTTATTGCTTCTTTATATATATGTGTATGTTTCTTTTTTGTTTGTTTGTGTTTTGTAACGGTGGTGCAAGTTTACTAAATCACATGGCTTTGGCCTGTTTGACCTGACTGACAACTTACAGATCATTTGCTCGCTTTTGCCGTTTGTCTGCCTGTTAACTACTCACTACTCACTCCTCATTCCTTTTCTCTTTTTCTTCCACATGATGCACATGTTTCTGCACTCAGCCGCTGTTTGGCATTTCGTGTCGACTATTAGCTTGTCTTGTGCAACAAAGAAAGCGCCGCACCTCATGCATCTCTTTGCATTCGCGTCTATTCTCTAACTCATCTTTTGATAGCCTCTTCACTTTTGCCAACTCTTCGTTTCTTTATTTCAAATCTGCATCTGTCAGTGCGCTTGTAATTTTTGCTCTTCATTGGCTTTTCTGTTGAAATTTATTTGTTGTTTTTATTGCTGTGAAATCTCGAGGCTCCCCTGACGGACGTTCATGCTTTTGCTTTTGCCGTTTGCTTTGATTTGCGTGAAATGCGCATTTTTGACGTAAATACGTACTTAACTTGCAGAGGCTAACTTAGTTAGAAGCAACTAAATACATATGTACATGCCTTTATTTACGCATATACATAATTATTCTACGAGGCTTAACAAATTTTGCTTTTTTGCTTTTTTCGCTTTCCATCTACAGCTTTGAAATTCACACACGCTAAAAAGCGCTCGAAGAGGCTCAGCCCGATGGCAAGTTGCACGCACAGCTGTTATCCTTACCATTTCAGCTTAGCGTTTTGAATGTGTGCCCCAGACAACTTAAATGCATTAACTATTTCCGTAAACTTTGCAACACTTTTTGATGATTTCTTGCGAATAGTTTAACTGAGAGATTAATGGAGCAATTTTTGTTTTTGACTGAAATGCCAGTTGGCCATCATAATAAATTAATCTATTTCGGACTAGTTTATGTACGAGCGTGCCTCAACAAGGAAGTATTTATGTATTTGAGCTACACTCATAATTAATGCGCATTTTTTTAACCCTCGATAAGCTTCAAAAAAACTAAAAGATTTGGATGTGTATGTCTTGAGGTCTTGAGGACTCGAAAGACTACTGAAGTAGGCACCTATAATGATAAAAACTTCTTAAAATTATCCACATCGCTGTTGACTCGACGTGTCACAGGAAAATCTCAAACTAATTTTGATTTTCTTGATGCTAGAGTCATGTCGGTCTAATTACTACATGCATATTTTCACTAATACACCTAAACTGACTCTTGAATCAGACTCATCGTGTATAGACCCTTTTAGGCGGTTGAATCAATAAAGTCTATTCAATTTTTTTTCCTTTTCAATTTTTATTTTTCGTTTATTTTATGTAAAACTGCCGGATGGATTATTTTATATTTCAATGCATCCAGATTTTGTATTACTAGCGAAATCATAGCAAATAAAATAATATTTGGCAAAAAATCAAATATGCATAAACTAATCTAAAATTGATAGAAAAAAAAAAAAACAAAAACAAAAGCAAATCGAACAAAAATTTCAATATTTTTTCCACTTCAGAGCGCAAATGCATTCAACGGCAGCAAATTACACGGAAATCGAGAAATCGCGCAACCTCAAATGCCAAGCCAGGCCACAACCGCAGTGTGAATTGCAAATAAAAATGCAATTTCAATTGCTTCTGGCAATCATTTGTACACACAAACAAATATATGTACCAGTACCAGTGTTGCCGCTAAAAAATTTCAAAAAGTGGCCCAAAAAAGGAAAAAAAAATTGCCCCAAATTTTGTTTTAGCTAGAAACACATTTTTATATAATTTTGTGGTTTATTTAATGCTTACAGCAATTCACAGGTTAATGAACATTGTTTTACTAAAACCAAGTAAAACTTAAGCAAACATGTATTTAATTCAAGTGTACATTTGTTATTTGATATTTCTGTGACCACAAGCCATAATCGCCTAAGTCGTAAAATATGATTTCGAGATAAATTGCTTTTTATATTCGAATGCGTTTTTTTGAAAAATCATAAAAGTTGATTAAAAACTATGAATGCCAAATCGACGAGCCATCCACGATGCTACGATTAAATTTTTGTATATAAAACAAAATGTTATGAAGAAATTTCATTAAGTATATACATATATATAAATTTTGGCTGTTATAGCAAATTTAATATACCTCTATTGTGAGTTAAGCCAAAATGTTTTTATTAATATCTTTTGATTGGAATACGTTATAGGTATGGGGGTTTTACAGAAATATAGAGTTTTTAATGTGAAATAACGTGGTATATATAACTCAATATTGTCTTAAGTCGACTTAGGCGGTTATGGCTTGTGGCCACAGATTTGGCAATTAGTAGGAAAAAAAAAGGAGCACACCTCGAATCGGGAGAGAAGCTCTAAATAAATAACTCTTTCGGGATTTTTCTTCGCAGCGAAGAATTGCCAATGAAAGGAAAGAGGCTTTTTTATATTTAAGAAAAAAAAACTAAACAATATTTATTACAATATAGTTTTAAAAGTAAAAAAGGACCAAAAGTGGCCCGAATTTTTAAAAAGGTTCAAATATTGCATATTTTCAAAAAGTTGGGTTCCCGTGGCCTGGCTCTTAAAAAGGTTCAAATTTCCACTTTATTGGCCCCAGCGGCAATGCTGACCAGTACATTTGCTGATTGTTACTGTGGTAAAACGTAATATAAATAATAAAATAAAATGTAGTCAATTTGAATTTGCACTTTATGGCGCTGAAGTGACGCGACGCGATTTAAAAATAAAAAAATAAAATAAAATGAAAATGCGCAAAGCGACTTTTTGCGGCAAAGCCACAAAGAAGGAAAGAGAATAACCGTGTGCAGCATGAGCAGACAATTTGTATACGGACATGCATTTGAATATACATACATATGTACATTAGAGCGTCTCGCCTTACAGGCAAAAAAAAAAAGTCGGCCGTACCTCCCTTCATATGAAGTGTTTTTGAAAAACATTTAAAAAAAAAATTTTTTTTCTGGCAAC
Source organism: Urophora cardui (assembly GCA_960531455.1). Taxonomy (NCBI): domain Eukaryota; kingdom Metazoa; phylum Arthropoda; class Insecta; order Diptera; family Tephritidae; genus Urophora; species Urophora cardui. The sequence continues at coordinate 150,284,421 of OY482670.1, forward strand.
GCTAGATGTCGCCCAATTGCATTTTTTTTTCATATCTTCGGCATTTATTGTCGGATTTTAAAGTGTGATACACCAATTTTTTTGTCTCAAGGAGTGGGGTTTTCCCAAAAAAAAGCTCATTGATCTCATTCGCTCCGTTGTGGTACCTACCCACCATATCTCAGTTTCTACCACCCTAGTGTACCGATCTAATAACAGCAAGTTAAAGACCGTAGAAAATCGTAAATCTTTTGCGAAAAAAGTACTTCAATTAATTCAGTAGAACTCGAAATAAAACAAATTATGTTTTTAGTTGAAAGCCATACATTAGGTGCCTTATTATACCTTTCATGAGAATGAAATGGTATTATAACTTTGTGCCGAAATACAAATCTTGAAAGTACCAGAAGGAGGCGTGACAGACCCACCAAAATATATACCGATATGATCAGAATAATGAGCTGAGTCGATTAAGCCATGTCCGTCTGTTTGAACGCAAACTAGTCCTCAGTTTTTGAGATATCTGCTTGAAATTTGGAATGTGAGTGTATTTTTAGGGAAAAGCTGATCATTTGTCGGAATCGGCCGAATCGGAACACCTTAACATATAGCTGCCATACAACCGATTGTTCGGATATGGACATTTTGGGGTATAACTTCTCCATTTAAACAGCTAACGACATGCAACTTTTCAGGGTTTGTACTCATATAGACCAAAAAGATGTTAGTGTGAGTTGTCAAGTTCAAAATATGTTTAAATTAAACAAAATCAGGCCTATTCATGAAAGGTATGAAATCTTCGGTACGGCCGAAGACAGCCGCGCTCTTACTTGTTTTCTTTATAAATTTTTCTTTATGAAGACCGTTTTTTTATAAATTAACTGAACTTTTGTTTATCTACTTTTTTCTGTTTTATGTTTTACCCACCGCGAGCGAGGAAAATATATAAAATTTACTTTTTCTTGTATGGCTTTAGACTAAAAATAAATTGTGTTATATTTCTGGTTCTACTGATTGAATCGAAATACTTTTTGCGCAAAAGATTTATGATTTTTTACGGTCTTTAATTAACTGACATTAGGTGGTTACATGAGGGTGGTAGAAACTGAGATATGGTGGGTAGATACCACAACGGAGCGCCTGAGATCAATGAGCTTTTTTTGGGAAAAACCCACTCCTTGAGACAAAAAATTGGTGTATCACACTTAAAAATCCGACAATAAATGCTGAAGATATGAAGAAAAATGCATTTGGGCGACATCTAGCGTTGCCAGAAACAAAAAAAAAATTTTTTTAATGTTTTTCAAAAACACTTCATATGAGGGGAGGTAAGGGCGACTTTTTTTGGTGATACGCTCTAATGTACATATATTTAGCAATATTTGTATGTACATTTGTATATACATATGTATGTCCGCAGATGTGCATTTATGGCTTTTCAGCAAATGTGCAGTCTGCGCAAATTAAAAGCGCCGTTTGACAATTAAATGCATTTAATTTGACACTCAGCTGATGGAGAGCTCTTGTCCGAATAAAACTAAATATGCCATAGATATATAAACATATGCACATCCACACATACGGTTAGATATAAATTTTATATTTTATATTGTTTAGCAACCATGTGTGTTTGCATGTAAATATGTATGTCAGGCATTGCGAATTTGGTTTAAGGCTCTTGACAGATTACCAAGACACATGACCCACTTAAAGTGGACGCCAACGCGCAAGCGCCGCGTTAAACAGCTGGTGCGCAAGCGCGTGTATAGATATGCATAATGAAGTGTGACTCTGTGTCACTCATGTGTATTTATTTGTTGTTATTTGACTTGACTGTTTGGCTTAAAGCGCCAACAAGCCGGTGCGCGGCGGACGTGTCGACGTCTTTTGGCAAGCTTTTCTGATTAGAAAGTATTATAAATTTGCAAGCTTTTGAAGATTTGCGCAAAAATATACATATATAAATAAGGAAACAGCAACAACAACAAAAAACTGCTTATGCAAATAAGTACGAATATGTTGTTGTAGCAAATATACATACTTTTTCACTTGTAATGAGAACAGTTTCACTTGTCCGGCTTAATGTATGAGGATATTCAATTAAACAAGTTTCTTTTTTTTTTATTTTTCATCTGTAAAGGCCTTAATACGATTAAAACCAGGGACCGTAAAGATTATCATTTTTATAAAAAAAAATCATTTTTAATTGTTATAATTTGATTTTTATTTTTTCGATGAAATTTGATCGATATTTTATGATTTTTATTTTTTCGATCAACAATAATTTTTATTATTGGATTTAAATTTTTCCGATTATAATAAACTCTAAAAACTTGTTTTTTTTTGCAAATTTTGTTCTCAAATAGAATTGCGCCAATGTTGGCACAATCGTCAACTTCAAGCCATCAAATATAGGATTCACTAACGTTTGAAAGAGTTTACTATGATTGGAGAAAAAATAAAAAAAATTTTAATTAAAGTTGATCGGAAAAATTTAAATCCAATTATAACAATTATTTTTGATCGAAAAAATAAAAATCATAAAATATCGATCAAGTTTCATCGGAAAAATTTAAATTCAATAATAAAAATTATTTTTGATCGAAAAAATAAAAATCGTAAATAATGGTTATTTAAAAATTTAAAAAATAAAAGTCTTTAGAATAAAGATGAGCTCATATTTGGATAGAATGTGCTAAAATCATTGTATCGGCATACTTGCATTTTATTGTTGACGAAGTTTTCATAATGATTTTTTCATCCGAAGAAATGAAAATAACGATTAAAATCGGTCCCTGATTAAAACAAAAAAAAATTGTTGAAAGTGCTGAAAAATTGTAGAAATTAAGCAAGTGAAACAAGTTCAATTGAAATGGAATTTGTGTAGAGAAATTTATTGCGTATATTAAGAAAGTGTGTCACATGAAAAAAATATAAAAAAGAAGAAGAAATTGGAAAAGAAAATTAGGCGCAATAAATATCCGGCTTGTTAATTAATTTAATAATTTTAAGTCTCAGCTTCGTTAATAAGTACTATAGAAATGGGCTGTTATTCAGCTCGAGAACATTATCCAGTAAGACGGACACAGTTCGTCAGGAACATGTTTTTTTTTTTTCAAGTTGCGAGAAACCTTTGATATCCGCTGGATATGGTAGCCTAGACATCTGGGAGTTCAGCTCACTTGAATTTAAAATCGCAAAAAACATGCAACGTCATTCAAATTCTCAACTTGGTTATCTTAAAATACATACATCAGACTTGAATCTACATCTACATCTACAGATCACTGCAGCGTTTACCATTCTGAAAACTCACCCATAATGGAAGCTGTTATCCGTATAGGACATGAACCTATCCACAAGAATTTATTCATCTTCAGCGATAGCCAAGCAGCAATTAAGTCACTTGGCGCCCACTCTTTCAAGCTAATGCTTAACCAGCACAGCTATAACGTTTAGCTGACGTCAGATAGCAACAGAAGCCAGTATGTCGAACATCAAGGCAAATCTGGCCAAAATGGAATCTAAGCGATCTCGTCAAATATGTATGTACCCTAAGGAGAGAAGAAATCTTTAACCTGGACAAGACACTGCCCCATCGGGAGATATGCAGAGAGGCTAGGTGCAGAAGCTACAAGGATTTTGAAAAGGAGACGATCGAAAACCTAATTTGCCACTGCCCAGCAAATAGCGGCATCAGACGGCGCTTTTTTGGTGCTACTTTCCTGCATAGCTTATGTAAAGTCGCGGATGACGACGCAAGGAGCATGGTGAATTTCATCAGTGTTTCAAACTGGTTCAGAAAGGAGGAGTAATCTATTTTCTCGTATTACCATAATGGGCCTTCATACTGGTCTAAGTGTGCCACTATGGCGGCAGCCACTCCAGTCTAGTGCGATATCGAATATCGAAGGTCGCTCGCCAGAGTTTAAAGCACATCATTACCAAAAATGCTTTTGAATACAGAAAAGCGAAAGGTTAACGAATCAAAACAAATATGCATTGAATACAAAAAAATGGCAAAGATCGATGATTGGCGTGAAATTATATAGAGGAAAGCAATAAGCAGCAAACCGTGTGCTGTAAGCAAAAATTATACATTTTCAGCAGTTACTCAAAGCTCTTTGAAGACAAAAAAAAAAAAAAACAAAAGAGTATTTACGTATGTATTAAGGTGGAGTGAAAACATATGGAGATTTTTTTGTTCTTTTTTTGAATGTACCAGCAACGAAAAGTTGCCTTTATACGAGTTAATGAACCCCACAAAATCGTATGGCGATAGGATGACGTTTTGAACTGCCTCCAGCCCCGCAAAGTTGAAAGCAATACTTAAGCACGATCTGGTACAAATATGAATTATTGAAAATTATAAAATCAAAAAACGAAGTATGAGGATTGATAAACATGCTAAGCTAAGCTTTAATACTCAGCTCCCTTTAATTTGATATACATTTTATATATGAAAAGTAAGGGGGGTAAAAGGGGCGTTGACCCCCGCAGGAAGGTATTATGTAACCCACATAAAATGTATATCAAATTAAGGGGAATCAAAATTCCTATCGAATGGTGTAAAAATATTCGAAATGGGTTCAGTAGTTTTTAAGTAATTGCAATTTAAATAATGCATAATATAAACTTTGACCTTTAATAACTCTTGTTGTTGTTGTTTCCAAAAAACAAAAAAATTCACTTTAATACTCAGCTTAGCCATGTTTATCAATCCTCATATTTCGTTTTTTAATTTTATAATTTTAGAAATTTCATATTTGTACCAGATCGTGCTATTTTTTTCAACTTTGTGGGGCTGGGGGCACCTCTAAACATGCGAGTAGGTCAATAAAATTTTACAGGCTTATTTCTGGGCTAGAAAGGCGCCGTTATGACTTTGGAACAAATTGAATTTCCAAAAAAAAAATTTCACTCCACCTTAGTAAGTATGCATGCGTAAAGTGACGCGTGTTAAAACGAAACTAAAAAAAATTAAAATTGCCAAATAATTTGCATACATAATTACGATAATTTGTTGCATGCATGTAAAAATTTTACATACTTTCACAAATCGCATTAAGAGCTCGTTTTGATTGGGTATTTTTATATATCTTTCTGTTTTTTTTTTTGCTTTTTTATTGATTCAGTTATTATAATTTTTTAACAGTAAATTCTTTAAAATTTTACACACAAACTTTCTATTTGCAAATAAATACGCTAATTTTTTAACTACTTGTATGTTTTTTTTTTCGTTAAGCTGTCATTAAGGCTGTCCAAAACGATTTATTGTATGCCATACATTAAAACTGCGAGATTCACTTGCTACTTAGCTGAATGCATTAATATTAACATACAGGTATACATATGTAGATATGTATGATGAAAGTTATGTTGTACAAACATTAAATGTGATGAGTTTGATTATGTTTCTTTTGCCGTTTTATTGCCCATCAAACCACGTTGGCGTATCTTTATTAGAATTAACAGTAGTGTTATGTTAGTGGAAGAAAGTGAAAGGAAGGCGGTCAGTTCGAACGCAGCCATTTGATGGCCTAAAAAATACAAAGTAGAAATATTGAGTTAATTTGATGTTTATTTTTTTCGTTTTTATTAACATCAATATTTGCAATGGCGATTTATGAATCACATATGTATATTTTCCTTGCAGATATTCGCTTTCAAAGTTTTTGAAGCTCTTGTGTTACGCGCAATTAATCTTTAGTGTATCTGAAACATCTTTAGTGTATCTTTTGGAAACACATTTAAATAATCGGCAGCGTATACAACGCCCATTCATTATCTATATATATATAAAAATCAAGCCCATTTCTTTGTCGCCGGCTTTCGCCCAAACGCGTGGAGGGATTTTGACCAAATTTACACACCAGCTTAGTACCTTGCCCTAGATGGTTTATATACATATTTTTTTCAAATCCGGAAGTCGGTTCCCGACATATAGGTCAAAAGGTCAAAACGTGGACCCGGCTTTCCCCTGAATATTTTTGGACGATATTGGTATGAAATGAAAGGTATTGATCAGAGAATTTACATAGAATAGTACTCATTGTGATTCCTAGGTCGGGTCTCCAGATATGGGTCAAAACGTGGACCCGGATGACCCTCGAATGTTTCTGAGCGATATTGGTATCAAATGAAAGGTATTGAGCAGATAATTTACATATAATAGTACTCATTGTGATTCCTAGGTCGGGTCTCCAGATATGGGTCAAAACGTGGACCCGGATGACCCTCGAATGTTTCTGAGCGATATTGGTATCAAATGAAAGGTGTTGAGCAGAGAATTTACATAGAATAGTACTCATTGTGATTCCTAGATCGGGTCTCCAGATAGGGGTCAAAACGTGGTCCGGGTGACCCTCGAATGTTTCTGAGCGATATTGGTATCAAATGAAAGGTCTTGATGAGGACTTCAACATAGAACTATTTTATTGGTGATGCTTAGGACGGGTCCCCAAATATGGGTCAAAACGTGGACCCGGATGACCCCGGAAAATTTCTCAGTGATATTGGTATCAAATGAAGGGTTTTTAGCAGAGATTTTACACAGAAATGAACTCATTACGATCCCTAGATCGGGTCCCAAGGTGTGGGTCAACACGCGGACCCGGATAACACCGGGATATTTCTCAGGGATATTCGTACCAAATGAAAAGTGCTGAGTAGGGCCTTTACACAGAGATGAACTGATTATGATTCCTAGGTCTGGTCCCTAAATGTGGATCAAAACGTGGACCGGGATGGCCCCGGAAAATTTCTGAACTATATTGGTGTCAACTGAAAGTCAGGGCTTTTACATAGAGATGAACTCATTATGATTCCTACGGATGTGGTCAAAATGTGGACCGGGATTGCCCCGGGAAATTTCTGAACTATATTGGTGTCAACTGAAAGGCAGGGCTTTTACATAGAGATGAACTCATTATGATTCCTAGGTCAGGTCCCCAGATGTGGGTCAAAATGTGGATCCGGATGGCCCCGGATAATTTCTCAGCGATATTGTTATTTAATCACGGCACATGACGATTCCTAGGTGGGATCCCAAGGTGTGGGTCAATATGTGGACCCGGATAACACCGGGATATATCTTAGGGATATTGGTACCAAATGAAAAGTGTTGAGCGGACTCTCATGTAGGGCCGTACTCATTACGATTTCTTGGCCAAGTCTCCAGATACCGTACCCATTATGGTTCCTAGGTCAAGTTCCCAGATGTGGGTCAATAAGTGGACCCGGATGAGCCCGGGATGCTTCTGAGCAATACTGATATAAAATAAATGTGTTGACCGGGTCTGCTATATAGAGATATTTTCATAGTGATTCTTAGTCCCGATACCCAATTATGGGTAAAAGTGACGATTCGGACGCCACGGAATCAAATCAAATGAGAAGTGGAATGCAGGCTATGTTATGCTAAACCCAGTTCCCTAGGAAAAGGGAAGAGTAATGAGACTGGGAAACGCAAAGGGACGGAGAAGAAGAGGGAGAATATAATAAAAATGGTATAAAGAGGACGGGGAGAGAGATAGTAAGACAGGGAATTAGAGAAGGAATAAGAGGGGGGAATAAAAAGGAGAAAGACAGAAAAGGATAGGTAAGAGATAGCGATAGAGAAAGGGAAGCGGAAATGTGATGGGAAAGGAAAAAGGAAACGGAAATGAAGGGAAAGATAAATGGAAAGGGAAGGAGAAAGATAAAAGTAGAGGGAAAGGCAGTTGAAGACTAATACGAAGAAAAATGGGATAAGAACATAAAGAGGGCAAACTTTTGAAAATATCAATTTTTTCCTTCACTTTTTTTAAACTTATCTGAATTGTGCGGAGCTTTGCAGCCCGAGGTAATTTCGGTTTCTAGATACTTCCAACATATTTTAAAGTGTACCGTTTTTCACTTCAAGTACCTATAATAGGAAGTGAGCCAAAGCAAAGCTTGGCCGGCTACAGCTAGTTTCATATAAATAAAGCGATTTAATAGATTTGCTTGAAAGTTAACACGCCAACAAGTGCGCTAGTACAACTGATCATAAAATATTTCATTTCATGTTAATGCTCTATGCAATAATTGCAAATTCATTTCTAACGAGCCGAAACTCTATAAAAAAAGCAACCAATGTACATATGTACGAGTAAGTAGAAGAAGAATTGCATATAAATTAGTACAGGAATTTAATTTGAATCAGCAACAAAAAAAAAAAGAAAGAAATTTCAAATTAAAATGAATAGAATAGCACAGCAACATACGAGTATTAAGTGGAAGCGTAGAGAAAGTAAGTTCATTATGCGAACAGATCAGCTGCCTTGTATGTGCATGGAAGGCGAATTAATACCAAATCCGGCAGCAGCAACAATCATTGATAGCAACTGCCAACAACTACTGAACAGCCCAGCCCACTAAGTTCTACTCGTTGACCATCTGCTCAACAGCCTAAGCCACATTTGCGCGCTTCGCCACTTGCTGCTTCGTTGCACAAACAAACAATTACGCGCGCTGCGCTTGTTTCGTGGCGCGTCACAACTGACCAAAGAAACAAATTAACCAAAAGCACGCAAACGCAATTGCTTGCTGCGCATGCGCCTTACCATTTCACTTTAAAACAATGTGCATGTACTCTAAAAGCCCGTCTCCATATAAGTTGATTCGCCATCGAAACATCTAGCGAAACATTTCGAAAATAATACGTCTCCACGTGGCTGATCGTTATTCAGTTTAACATTTCTCTTTCTTGCTCTTCTTAAATATTTGTATGTTTGCTTATTTTTACGTTTTTGTTTTGGTCTGTGTGAGATTTCGATAGATTTTCGATACAAAATTACAGAAGGCATCGATATCATCGCGTTTGGCAAGAGGATTGAGAACGAAACAAGTGTTTCAATCTTCACTCTCTCTCAGAAATTTGTATGGAAATTGGCGATGTTCGCCACCCGTTTTTGGGTCGAAACAAGATTGAGAGAGCGAGTGCAGAAAAAAAGTGCGAAACACGTTATGTGGAAACATGGTATTACTTGAATGAACCTAACATGTTGGCGCTTTTATACATACGAGCATGTACCAGTGGCGGTCCTAGCATAAATTGGCTGGACAAGCCTACACGGAAAGAAATTTGTTTACTTGAACTAAGGAAAATGCTTTCTTGATTTTAATTTAGAAAATTTTTAGAGAAATAAGAAAAAATCAAGAAATTAGGTTTTCCTAAAATGAGACAATAATTTTTTTCTTATTCAAGAACACTAACAAAACCTATGTATAAAAAACCTTAAAAAAAATTTTTTTTTAATAAATGAGAAAATATTGTCCTACATTTACTTAAATGAAGAATTTTTTTTAGTAAGATCAAGAAGAATATAAGGCTATGGTAGTCCAGTGGGATGCCATTGGATAAACAATCGAAACGATGCAGGTTCGATCGTCGGTGAGGCCGCCTAAAGAAGTATGATGAGGGGATGTGATGGTCGCCGAAATGAATACATAACTTCTACTTTGAACACCAAACTACGGCAAAAAAAGTAAAACATTTCTTGCTGAATTTGCGTCGCAGAAGTTGCTTTTATTTTTTTTTTTCATTTGCCATAAGCTTTGCATATTTCTACAATTGTATGAAATTAAAAGGCGACATTTGTTGAACAAGTCCTAGGAAAGTATTAGTTGACTAATAGTACTTTTCTGATATCATATACATTCTCTGGTATTATTTATTGTAACGCTACTTTACAACGTGAAGGTTGCTGGTGAGTTAATGCGCCATCGCAACTTAAGTAGTAAACACATTTCAAGCTTAAAATAACCAACAAAAATATCTACGCAAGCCGGGCTTTTCGGCTTGCATGAAGCCTCCGCCACTGATATATACGTAAAATCATAATCACTAGACTGCGGATCTTTATGCAAAAAAATTAAAATGCTTTATAAAGTGTTATATTGATTCAAAACTATATATTCGCATTCCAAAACGAATTTTCTTGCTCTGTTTTGAATATGCAAAATATATGCAACTTATATGCAAGTTATATGCAAGTTATATGCAAATTAAAAATACACCTTTTTCATATAAAATATGGAATTTTAAGTGATATACACAATAAGTAAATACAGTGGAATGCAAAAATCATTTGTTGTATGCTGGAACATTTGTTCCATGCAAATAAATAACCCATTAACACCCAAAACAAAACTGCAAATGGTAACTATTTTTTATTATAATAATTTTTAATGTAAAGAGATAATTTTAGTTGTAGTTAAGACCACAATATACTACAATTGTTTTCTCTAGATTCTGAATGCCGAAATTGTGACGCTTATCGGTTAATATCAGTTTATATGCTGAAAATGAACGCTCAACATCACAAGATGTAACCGGAGCATACTTAAATTTGCTCCAAAATCGACTGGGAATCTGAATTTGAGATTCTAGTATTTTGTTGTCACCTGAAAGTATTTTGGCTACTCTTGATATGTCTTCAAAAGCAGGGTTCCTTTTTGTAATAGCATCCATTTTGGCCAAAACTATTTCCCCACATGGTCCTGGCGTAGCGCGAAGTCTTTCAAAAGCTTCTGTTATAATGGCCATTGAAGCCGTTAGGGGAACTCCGCGCGACTCCAACTTGCGGATTAAATCTGTTAAACCTCCAAAATGTGCTTTAATATACGCTAAATCCCCAGTCAGCGTTTCGTTTTGCAATACCTCTTGCGCTGAAGCAATATAGCCGCTTTCACTTGCGTTTAACAGCATGACAACCTACATAAATATAAATGTAACTTAGATTAAAATAATCTCTAATTTTAGTTATTTAGAACAAACCTCCTTAATTTTGTTCAAGTTGTTGGCATAAAAAATGGCTGCTTCCAACCATGTACCCCATCGCGTTAATATTGGTTCTGGCGGTAGTGGGGTATTTGGCAGTATTTCTCTATATAATTCAATACGAAGCGGTGCCTTCAGAAATAGTTTTTTTACCGAAGAAATCAGCTTATTCACTTTGGGAAAATACTGCCGAATTTTTTCCGCGACGCGATTTATACCATGTGCAAGGCACATTAAGTGGATAAGATTAGGGTAAAAATGTTTCAAAATTTCACCAGCTTTTAACATATAAGCGGCGGCATCTGTTACCAATAACAACACTTTCTCGTCATTGTCGCCGTTTGGCCATAAGATCTTTAGGGAATTGTTGACAAATCTAGCGATAGTGTCAGCATTGGTTTTCGACAACTGATTGCACGCCAACAAATGAGGAGTTGGTGGTTCTTCCGCTTCACATAACTGACAAACTATTAGGTTTGCAACATAGCGACCAACTGTGTCCGTTGTTTCATCGACAGAAATCCATATATAGTTTTCACCAATATCATCTTTAATTTTTTGTATGGCCAATCCGTAGCAGTCGTCCACATAATTTTTTCGGAGCGTAGACTCGCTTGGTATGGTGTGACTTAGTATATATTTTTGGAGAAAGCCTCTCCATATTTCATTGTCCAAGCTCCGCCAAGGGATTTTTGCTGCGATCATCGCTTGACACATATCTAAATTAAATTGGTTTTTCTTTGTGTGTGCTAAAGTTGAATCATTTTGCATAGCTCTACCATTTATATTTTCTTTGTGCACGGTCGTGTTTAAGTGCTGTGTTAGCTGAGATTTGCGAGTACATGATATCTAAAAAGGTAAAATCTTAAGTCACGAGTTGAGATTGAAATATTTCAAAAATTAAAAATACCTCTTTATTACAAATTCCACAGGTTACGATATCTCCGTCTACTACCAAATTGGGGTCTTTAATATTGTCAACCCAATTTCGAAGCTTCAAACACTTTCTCTTCTTTGCTTTTCCCATTGCAAATGCAGAAAAATAAAATAATAAGCTTGTTAAACGCTGAATGACAAATTATTATTAAAAATTAAGCCACTCATTGCGAAATTTATTCCATAGAATTCTTCAATTTGAAAAAAATTATAGGAGTATGAAAACACCAAAGTGTCTGTCTCACGATAAAATGTACATACATATATGCAAATTTTCAATTTTTATGTAAATATGCAAGTTATATGCAAATATGCAAGTTATATGCAAATATGCAAGTTATATGCAAATATGCAAGTTATATGCAATATGCAAAATATGCAGAAATAAATATGTAAATTTAGAATATTTAATTAATAACATTCATTTTTCTCTTTTGAACCATATCGCTATCTCTTCTCCTTAAAAATATGCAATTGCATAAAGATCCGCAGTCTAATAATCACAATGTAATTTGCCAAAAAAAACTAACATGCTGAAAATAAATTCAACTTTTTCATTTGCATCGTAAAAATGTCCGCTTTTTAAATTTCGACAAATGAATGCATATGAATACTAGTTTTACATACATTTATGGCAATACATACCATGACCACAACGCGCTGTTGCATGCAACATTTGATTTAGAAACTATGTACTCTATGTACTGTGATGTTGCACAAGTGCAATCAAGGCGTTCACTTGTGCATGAAGGAGCACATTACTTGCTGCTGGAAAAGAGCCGGAAAGAAGAAAAGGAAAATAATATGAAAAAAGTAAGCAGAAAAAGCCTATACAGATTTTTATTGCTTTGGCAGCAAATTCTGATGTCGCTTCCGCTGAAAGTAGAAAGTATGCAGAGAAATTATTTGATTTTTCTATAATCAAAGAGGTCATAACGGGTTAAGAGAATTAATATTTAATCAGACGGAGCTCAGGATCACCAAGGTCTCTTTGGTTATTCAGATTATATAATTTTTTTTTCTTTAGCTTCTTTGAGGTATTTGTTAGAATATTATCGTCTTTTAGGGTTATATGTCGCCCGTTTTATGCAATAGGGATTTAACTCGAAATTTTCGATATCTGGGATTTTGCCATATATTTCAATAACTTGGTCGTGCCTTTAAGTCTAGTCTTATAAAATACCCAAAAAGATAAAAATTGCGGCAATAAAAGTGATTTTGTAGTTAGCCGTAGAATGAAATTATTTGAAATTATAAAAGTTTGTTTGCGATTTCCCAAAAAAAATTTTGTTTGAGTTAAATCCCTATTGCATAAAACATGCGATGTATTTAATGTGAATTATGAGATATGAAATATGAAATAAGAAATAAGAAATATGAAGTATGGAATATGAAGTATGAAGTATGATATATAAAATATGAACTGTAAAATTCCTTATAAGACTTTATAACTATAAACTGTATTTTTCTTTCAATTTGCTTGCAGCACCGCAAACACTTGCGCACCACCACCAACCACCCCTCAGCACCATCGCCAACAACAACAATCGCTAGCCCATCAGCAGCTGCTGCTCGAAGTCACCATGCAACAGCCCACAAATTATTATACACAAACCGAAAGTGAATTGTTGCAATTGGAAGCGAGCGGCGGTGGGGGACACTTGTTGCCCGAATATGAGCAACTACAAGCACCAGCAGCCGCGCAAAAGCAGCAACAAGCAACAAATGCGCAACAACAAAAAACAAATGCGCAACAACAAAATCAGCAGCAGCAGCAACAACAACTGCCTGCAACACACCAACAACAGCAACAACAACCAACCGAACAATCGCATAACCTCAATAATCTGCCAATAACTTCGTTGTTGCTTAATCACTTGGATCGTGTCAACGCCATCAACAGCGCCACCACACCCAACTCTTCCAACGCCGCCACACCCACACCCATAGCCACTACACCAACCACGGCTAGCAATCTGGAAGCCTCCTCGAGCAGCGCCAGCACCAGCACCAGCAATGGCGGCGGCGGCAGCAGCAACAGCAACAGCACAACGCCGCAACATTTTATAGCGCCATCTGGCATGCAACAGCAGCGTCGCTGTCAGGCGCCGCCACCATCGCTGCCGCTCAATTCGATTTCATCGCCGCTGCGCACGGCCAATTATAAGACGGCCGCTTACCATCAGCATCAGCATCATCAGCAGCAGTTGGAGTTTCAGCAGCGCAATTCGCAATCGGACGACGATAGCGGGTGTGCGTTGGAGGAGTATACGTGGGTGCCGCCGGGCCTGAGGCCGGATCAGGTGAGTGTGAAGACATTTTTAGTTGTTTGTTCTTTATGTGGTAGTTTTATATAAAATAATGGACCCGTTTTATCAGGCTATACCACAAGTTGTAGGGGTTTGTGGTCGTCCGAGGTTCATTTACTGCATTCTGTAGGGCCAACTAAGTCCATTTCCACTTTTGTTTCCTTTTTACATAATTCCTTATCTCATCGTACAACTTCATCCTTCTCAAACTTTCCCACACACGCATTGCCCAAAACCCGAAAAAATTAATTTTCAAGTCAAGCAACGCGACCCATGCGTTATGCGCATAAAATGCCAAAGCCACAATCGAACCAAAAACAACAAAAAATATTTTCTTGGTTTTTGTTGACTTTTGCGAACTTTTTCTGCCATGTAATTTATGTGTTTGTCTGTCTTTTTTGTTTTACTACGGCTGCAATCGAAAGTAGCGCGTTTTCACTTTTCTTTTTTTTTTTGCCGGCTGGCCATTTGCTGCAGCACAATGACCATTACGTGTGCACATACGTATATGCATGTGGCATGCCACAAAGTCACATAAAGCACCATTGTTTTTAGTAGTGGGACTTTTTTCGAATAATATTCGAATAAATATTATTCGAATAAACGAATAATATTATTCGTGGGAAAAAATTCGAATAGTACTATTCGAATAGTATTATTCGAATAGTATTATTCGAATAGTTATTATTCGAATAGTAGTTATTCGAATAGTATTATTCGAATAGTATTTTTCGAACAGTGTTATACATATATACATACATAGTATATGTACACACGTGCTCCCTTTTTGTGCATAGACATGTAGGTATATGTACATATGTGTTTGTATGTTATTATAAATATGTATGTTGAGACATATGTATGCACGTGTGAAGGGAAGTGGATGGTTTTTTGTTATTGTATGTACATATGTATGTATGCTTTTGGTTTTTATAGCGCCTAGTTAGTAAATTTGGAAGTGCACGCTGGTTTGTACGAGTGTACATATTTATATGCATAATTTGGGAATTCTCGTTAGTAGGTAGAACTTTCTTTATGTTTGTAGGTGCAAGGAATTCCATAAAGAGTGACAAAAAAAGCAAACACTATGTACCTACATACCTAGGTACCTACCTATTATTTATCTTAATTGTGGTTAGGGTAGAGGCATTCGTTTTGGGCTATAATACCATATAAAAAAATTTTGGAAAGAATTCGAAGAAAAGCGGAATTTTTTTAAAGTTTTCTTAGGACAGGAATTATGCAAAATACTTCTGAGAGCCACTGTATGTATGTAAATACGTATGCAAACAACCTTAATGCTATTAAACGCATTTAATATAACCATTATTAAAAAAATTAACGGCTTACAACAGTATATGGGCAATTCCAGAATGTCGAACGTAACGTTCGCACATCTTTAAGGCTCAACGAAGTATGCATAGCGTTGAATATTTTTCCTCTGATTTTCATCTTAAGAAAGCACTTGAGCAGCACTATAATCGATGCAAATAAGAAGTAGTATCGGTTTCAAGCTTCTGAGATATTATCATTTAAAAAGTGATGGCGAACGTGCCAAAAAGAAAATCAAATTTGTACCTAGATGCTATCAGAAAAGTTCAAAATTCTGCTAATTTTGGTCCATCATTTAAGAAGTAAAGATTAGAGATCAAAGTAGAATAATGTAGCTCTCTACTGATGGTTTTATCGTGAAAATATATGCACTAGTTTGATTTTTATAACCTTAGGAAAAAATCTGTAACGTGACATGGCGAACGCGACAAAATTTCGCATGCGTGTTCATTACGATTAGTTCAAGTAATTTAAACTTAGAATAACTTAAATTGACAAAATTTTCTATTTTTTCGATGAAGGTAATTGTACACTAGCACAAATAGTGAACATAAGTACAATAGTTAAGGGGAACGCGTAAAATCGCGGAAAAATGAAATTCTATATTGCTAAATATTTATTAATTTCCACTGTCAATTCGGAAATGTATGTGGATAAAGATTATTTAGAAAAGTTCTAGTAGATTAAATTTAGAGGCTATACCCCAAAAAAGCTATATCTGAACTATCGGTTGTATGGCAGCTATATGTTTTAGCGGTCCGATCCTGACAAATTTTGGTGACATTATTTAGGTCCATATGGGTACAAATACTCTAAAGTTTCAAGTTTCTCTAATATATCTTGAGAAATAGGTACCTATACCTTGATTTAATTTTTTCCTCATTCTTACACAGATTCGACAATATATGGCGAGATCCCTTGTCCTTTTTCTTTATTTAAATACAATTTTAAATATGTAGGTAGGTAACTATCCGTATTAAGATAAATACATACATATTAGGTAGGTAGGTACATTGTGTTTGCTTTTTTTGCCACGCTTTATGAAATTCCTTCATTTATATGTATGTATGTACCTACAAACATAAAGGAAGATCTACCTACTAACGAGAATTCCCAAATTTCTGGGACACTACGTACATATATGTATGTATGTACATTGTACACTCATATAAACCGCACTTCCAAATTTAGTAGCTAGCCAGCTTACGTACATACATATGTTTATACTTCCAAAAGCAAAAGCATACATATGTAGGTACATGTATACATACATACACACAATAACAAAAAACTACCACTTCCCTTAACACGTGTGTATGTACATATCCACATATTTATAATAACATAAAAACACGCATCTACATGTCTATGCACAAACAGCGAGCACGTGCGTACATATGTATATATATGTATCATACTATTCGAATAATACTATTCGAATAATTATTCGAATATACGAATAAATTATTCGAATAATTATTATTCGAATTTCGAATACCTTTCGAATAAAAGGATTTTTTATTCGAATAATTTTTATTCGAATAGTCCCATGCCTAATTGTTTTGCTTGCTTACATGCTCGTATGCTGTGTATGCACCGTCATTTTGTATTACAAAAACCAAAACAAAAAGCAAAAAAAAAAAACAAAGAAAACTATCACCGCCACTTTTATTTTCAATGCGCTGAAATTTACAATACTTTTTTTATTATTTTGATATACAATTCAATTTTATACCCAGTTGTGCTTATACCGTGTTTTAAAAATCTAGAAAATGCACGCTACATACATACATTACTTATTTATATTTGCAACTGGGTATATATTTTCCTCCTTTTTATACTCAGCTGTACTAGTACACAGAGTATTATAGTTTTAATCACATAACGGTGGATTGTAACAGAATGAAATAATCGAGATAGATATAGACTTATATATATCAAAATGATCAGGGTGAAAAGAGAAATCGATTGAGCCATGTCCGTCCGTCCGTCTGTAAACACTCTAACTTGCGCAAAAATTTAGATATTTTGATCAAATTTGGAATGCAAGTTGGTATCAAGACTGGGACGGATGGTATTGAAAATGGGCGAAATCGGACCATGACCACGTCCACTTTTCCTATATAGAAAAAATCGGAAATTTAGTATCTCAGCCACTAATATAGCTAGAGCTATAAAATTTTACCCACGTATTGGGATCAGGCTCTCATGAAGAAATTTGATGAAATTTTGGAAAATGGGCGGTGCCACGCCCACTTATTAATGGGCAAACATTGAAAGTTTTATATGTCATAACTCAGAAACCGTTTAGATATATAGATGAAATTCGGTGCGCGTGATTTACTTACTTAGGCAAACATTTGGACGGAAAATAGTTAAAATCGGTTGACGGCCACGCCCACTTTTATATATGTGTATTATAAAGTAGCCCAATAAAAACATTTTAAGCGATATATCTGTCAAATATAAAGATATATCATTGAAATTTTGTGGCAGGAGTCCAACTGCGGACATAAAACCAAAAACCCAAAAATTTTGGAATATGGGCGTGGCACCGCCTCTTTTTAGAAGCAGGAATATACGAGATTTCTGAGCCCACAACTCGACAAATAATTGATATGTAATGACGAAACTTGGTGCGTACACTTTTATTACTTGTGGTAATACATGTTCAAAATTTTAGCGAAATCGCTTACGACCACGCCCACTTTTATATATGGGAACTATAAAGGGGCCTAATAAAACATTTTAAGCGATATCTTTGTGAAATATAAAGATAATTCAAATTTTGTGGCATGAGTTCCACAATAGACCGGAAACAAAAACTAGAAACATTTTGGAAAATGGGCGTGGAACCGCCTCTTTTTAGAGAAAGGAATATACGAGGCTTCGGAGCCCATAACATATTATGACGAAACTTGGTTTATACACTTTTATAACTTGTGTTAATAGACACGCAAAAATTTATTGAAAGCGGTTTATGATCACGCCAACTTTTTACCAGAGATATTTCTCGAACACCCTTTGGGAATTTTTAACGTGACATCTTTATAACTAGAAGTCCTAAAGGAATGAAATTTTGCACAAAGAATAATATTGATATGCTTAGTTGGATGACTGATAAAAATTTAGAAAATGGGCGTGGCTACGCCCACTTTATGCAGCACTCGCTTTATATAAAATCCATCAAACGCAAACAAACAATGAAAGCATACAGCTGAGTATCTAATGTTCGATTCCACTCGAAATTAGGCTTCCTTACTTCTTGCGTTTTATCTTATCTATAGCAAAATACGCGCATAAGCGATTGTAGTCATATCAATTTACATCTAACTGTTGTTGCATGCAGCGTTATGTACATGTCAATGTATCAACAATATGTTACCGCTAAACATAGACTTAAACGCTTTATTTTCCTTCGCATACGTGCAACAATTCGTGTTTATTAAACGCCATAACAAAAATTGTCCATTAAGTGTTTTTGTTAGCAATAGATAATTTTCTTTCGCGAAAATGCTTAATTCGCCTAATATGTATATAGTCACATGTACTTATGGAAAAATACATGTGGACATACATACATATCTGCACATACATACATTAGACATTTTTTATCCTCTCAAATGCACGGGCATACTTAAGATATCAAACGGTCATATTAGACATTGCTCTGCCCACCAGCCAGCCAGCCAACCAACCAACCAGCTCATTTCGCTTTTTAAGGAACATTTTTCCAAGCGTTTAGCGCAGTTAATTGTCTTGAATTTCCAAAAAGATTGCTATCAAACTATTTTTCAATCGAAATTGCTTTTTTTGATGTTGTGATTAACGTTGTTTTAGATAATTAAAATGTGCAATTGTTTATGGCTGAAACGCAAACATTTTCGTAATTTTAATTATTTCAATAAATTTCTCACATTGCAGTTTAGGATTTATTATTTATTGTTTTTCACTTTTTATTCTGCAAAACAAGAAACCATTTTCGGTGGATTCAAAGCATGAGAAATAATTGCTTTTCATTTGAAATTAAAATTATCTATTTGGAGTTGATTAATGTGCGATTACGCGCTGGACCATGTTTGTAATAGGTGAATGAATATACAAATATGTATGTATGGATATTTATGTACGTAAGAGTTCGATGGTCTGTGTTTAAGTGCCCAAAATTGTTAAACTGCTAAATTTTAATCACTTTGTAGTTAATTGCTCACATCTCAGAATGGTTAAATGAAATTATAATCACGTTATAGGCATCAATTATTTCGAAACTATATTTTTTTTTTTCAAATTTAATCTCATTGACTAAGTAATTGTATTTTTTTTTCGAATATGAAGTTCCATGAATAGTTTTTGGCACATAGTTTAGCGCCACACTTAGGCGAGAACAGTGTTCCCATTTGATACGAAGAAAACAGATTACCTACTCCTTCTCTTTAAACCACTTTGGAAGCCTGATGAAGGTTGGGTTAAGTTAGATTGGCCAGGATACAATGATCCTTGACATAGACCACAATTGATCCTTAGTGTTGCCAACAGCGTATTGGCGGCGTTATATTAAACTTCAAATGCAGAACTTCGTACTACTTTGGGACACGAGAAGTGTGTAGAAACGAGGTAGTTAAGGCGAAGCCTGCCAAAAGCTGGACATTGACTGAGTAGATATTCCAGAGTTCCAACAGCATCGGTTTTGTTGCATGCCGTGCACGTCTGACTCTGCCCCAGTCCAATTTGGAGCGCATGAGATAGGCTTTGTTCAGAAACTCAAGTTTGTACAATAGGGCGGGTCAATTTATTTTGCAACTTTGTTTCGGCCACAGCTGCATTCTCTGGTCAATTCTGAACAAAAAAGTCCATAGGAGGCTAGTTCTAAAATGCAGTTTGACCCTCCGCAATTTTGATTTTAGATAGTCATCCCTAAAAAAATTTTTTATATTTGTTAAAAAAATGTAATCGAAGATACTTAATTTGCACGACGCGATTGAATCATTTACAGATTACTAGTGTACGTACTGAATATGTCATGTTTTTATAAATGATCAAAATTTCAAAGATAACTATGTCCACAAGCAAAATATTTGACCCCAAAGTAGGAACATGGAAAAAAAGGGATTCTTTATCGAAATTTTGACTTTGGTTGCACAAAAGTGCATTAAAAACTGCAGGTACGTCAAAACCATATATCAAAGAAATATTTTCGTATTAATTCTAAATGAACGTGCAATATAAGTTTTTCACGAGGAACTAAGATTTTCGGAATTATAAGTGAATTAATGTAGGTATCTTTTACATGGCAGGTGTTATCCTTTATATCTTGTTTACGTGAAATGTTCCCATCACAGATATCCTTTTTTTATTTGATGCTTTCTTTATCATCCTCAAGGTATCCGAAAAGGTATACCAATCGAAAAAATTCGGACTGTCGAATATTATATTCCGCGAAAACATGAAATATATAAAATCGCGGTTATCCCAATAAGCTATCACTTTGCGATTTTGTTTTTGACAGATACTTGTTAGTGAAGCATTGAGCTTTGATATTCTGCAATAACCTCGTGGGTGGTCTCACCTTCGTATTAAAATTTGTTCTACACCCAGAAAAAAATAGTGTGAAATCAACCAAAGATCAACAAATTTTGTGGTTAATTTTTTTCAACACGATGCTTAATGTATGCCATCATGTAATCGTGTAAATTTAACACTACTGTCAAGTGTTAGTTTAACAGGATGACAACTGTAGAATTAACACTAAAAAGTATTAAGTCTTCCTGTTGATTTTACAATTTTAACTAGTTAATGTTACAATAAAAGCTGGTTAAATTAACACGAAATGGTCCTGTTGTATTAACAATAACATCTTTTTGATTTTACATTAAATTTATTGTTAAATTAACTAGAAAGTCTTGTTGATTGTACAATTTATTTTTTTAAATAAAAAAAACATATAAAACATAAAATATATAATCATCACTTCAATTAAGCACATTCGTACATCACCCGCACAACTGACCAAATTGAAGGCGTCCTTCTCATACGAACACAAATGTACCGGCGATAGTTTATATGTACATGGGCGATAGTACTATCACTTGCACCGAGTAATGTTTGGCCGCTAATGCAACAACCGCATGCTGCACGCAACCCCCATTCGCTAAAAAACCTCCTCGTGATATTGCAACCTATGAAGAGGAAAAATAAAACATTGAACATTAAATACTTTTAGAAACCAAAATGTAATCCTCTTTTAACTCACCTGCAAACTGAAAATATAAATCGAAAACCCAATATCGCGAACTGGCAATGATGCTAAACTCGCATCACTGCCACGGCACAAAATTTTCCTTTTTTTTTTTTAAATAATTTGCGTTTTGCACGAAAATCAGGCTTCAAATGATCAAAAAAATTATGTATGTTTCAAAATAGTTTTGACGTTCTTTTTTAACACTTTTTTTTAGATTACATTGACACTATGATCGTGTTGAATAAACCAAAATTACAAATGACGTTTATGTTTGAACATTGTTTCGTGTTATATCAACCAAATTTTATTGTTAATTGTGGTTCTTGTTGTTTTAACATTTGTTTTCATGTTGTATTAAAACCAAAATTGGGACGTCATTTTTCTAATATTTTTTTTAGTTTATATTGACACTATCATCATGTTAAATAAACCAAATTCCAAATGACATTTAGGAATAAAATTTTATATTTGAATCATCTTGTATATTTTAAAATTTTTTCATGTTGTATCAACAATAAAATTTGGTTGAATTTACCAAATTTTCAGATGACAGTTACAAAGCCAAAATCATGTTTCAAACATCGTGTAATTTGAACAAAATTGTTGCTGTTCTATGTGTAAAGATCGATCGTGTTAATTTTACATGAATCGCGTTGATGATTTTTTTTCTGAGTGTACCTCGCCGTGATTGTTTTGTACGAGAATTTTATCAAACATTAACAAAGAAAAATTTAATCAAATAGGTATAAAATCCTTATAAGCGCATGTATTTTCACGATTTTCAAACTGGATAATACTTCTTTTAATTTTCTATAAGATGATATAAAACTCATCTAATTCATTTAATATGATACATGTGTTAACGAGCTTAGAAAAAAATTTTATTGTGAAATTTCGACTTTGGTTGCACAAAAGTGCATTAACTGTTGCATATATGTCGAAATCGTATATGAAGAAGTTGTTTATGTATTAATTTTGAATGAAAGTTATTATAATACTTTCTGCGTGGAAGGAGTATTTTCGGAGTTAGGAACAAATAAAAGATCAAAACCATATATCTGAACAATCAGTTGTACGGGAACTATATGCCACAGTGACCCGAGTTCGATTATTTTTAGAAATAGTTAAGGTGATAGTAGGATACAGTCACGTGCAAAGTTTTGATATATTAGCTCGAAAACTGAATGAGTTATTACCAGGGGTAAATGGGGTATGGTAAATTTTAATTATCTACCGTTATCTCGAAAACCGAATGCAATTTGGGAAAACTGAAGGTGGCACTGAATTTATAATATCCCAATTAAGTAGACAGATATTAAAATCTTTTCGCGGAAAATAGTGGCCTGGGTAAAGTTTACAAACGACGAAGAATTCACTTTCAGAAATCTGAAACTTCTTTCCTAAATATCTCGAAATCAATATTTAATACGGATATTCTGAACACGTCGTTGTATTCTACAGGCAAAAATTAAGTTGACGTGTTTCGGCGTTTCACTTAGATATTTCAATTTCAATTGAATTTCAATTTATTTATTTATTTAATTTGTACATAGTAAGACTAAGTCTTGTAGTAGTACGTCTTCATTCAAATTCTATTACAATTTTGGAATATGTATATTTCAAATTTTTAAGATGTACCTGTTGTAACATAAAATAGTTGGGAGAAGTTCTAAAAAAGGGGTTAGGAAAATGAATGTATTTCCCTAAAAAACAACCAAATTGATTAAATTTTGCTATGATGTGTCGGCCGACGGATGGGCTCAACTCAAGTAAACCTCAAAATTTAATTTAAGTATCTTCAACTACATTTTTTTTAACTAATATAAAAAATTTTTTTAGGGATGACTATCTAAAATCAAAATTGCGGAGGGTCAAACGTCATTTTAGAACTAGGTTCCTTTGGACTTTTTTGTTCAGAATTGACCAGAGAATGCAGCTGTGGCCGAAACAAAGTAGGTTTTTTCCCGTCAGTACAAATTGACCCGCCCTATTGTACAAGCAGAGCGTTCGTAAACGTAAATTTTGCATGAAGCGTCGCTCATCACAATCATCAAAAAAATAATTACTGCCGCTGTTGCGTTTCATGCTACGTTTCTGAACATACCCAAAGTGTAAGACAGTGCCCTGTCAGTATGCCGACCGCTAGTCTGCAGTCTGCTATAGGAAGTGTGAGTAGATCGGGTGCATTTTTTATCTTGTATAACCGATGCATGATTTTGACGATCTTGCAGGTTGACAAGGTCTTTCACTGGGAATCGGCCAGATCTATTTGAGATTTATGGTAATTTAAATCACTTGCCCTAGTAATGCGCCGCCTTTGGCCAATACGTCCGCCCTCTCATTTTCCTTGATTCCCTGGTACCCAGTAGATAGTACCGCCTGATGAAGCTCATTAGGTTTTCTATATCAATATCTGAGATTTTTCCTTAAGCTCCCCAGTAAAGTAGTTACCAATGATTGCCGTCTGGCACCACTCAGAGCCGGGCAGTAGCTCGTAGAATGATTAAAAACACAGAGTTTATGTACCAATGCTCAAATGTCCATTGCGCTCGACAATAACTTTTTGGTACATTTTGAAAAACCTTTGCACGGCTCTCCGTGTTCTCATTCTCAATGGCTGATACTGAATACAATTTCGATACACCGGACTCCAAGGTAAACTTGCTTGTGTAGTATGATTCACCACCTATTTCCTCACGCAAGATTTAAAATACTTCACGGTCTGGTCTTTTACGCCTGTTTTCGAATTCTGACTTCCAGTTAAATGGACATCGAGTCTTTACATGCATTCTGAGACCCATTCGGCTCTCTTTGTAACATCTATAGTCCATCGATGAGCCTTGTTGGCTAGCGAATGCATCCGAGAGTTGTCTCTCTCCATCATTGTAGAGCTTGTAAAGTTACTCGCTGCCATTTTGGGCCTATCCATATCAGTGTATGCAAAGCCATTAGTCAATATTTCAAGCTTTTCCAAACTCATTTTCTGCACAACTTCACACTTGTCACGAAAAATGACGGAAATTTCAATTTCATCACACTGCAAAACTTGTCCACTTATGATTAAATGTATTCCAACAACACCACTAACTCAGTCGGACAACTACATAAGCCGACGATTTAATGTCGCACACTTCATTTAATTTGGTTTTGTTTTTTCGAAGTGATTTGAACGACATTTTCCCGATTGCGGACAACTGCAATTAATAACATTTTTTTGGCAAGTAATTTTTACATTCCATTTTTCTTTTTCTGTTTCTTTTTTTTTTTTTTTGCTGTTGATCTTTTTGACTTTTTGCGCTTTTAGTGCACATTTCTTGTAGCAAACATCCATACATATTGTTGGTCATTACGTTCAGGGACCCGCATGCTGCGGGTGTTTCAGACGAGATGGGGTGTGCTGGGGTGAGGTGAAGGTGATGTGAGTTAAGCTTGGGAGAAAACTCAATTGGTGTTACAACAAAATAAATAGTTTAGCTTACAGTCTGAAGTTTGGCATTACAAAATGGGTGGACGAAAAACGAAAAGTTTGCGAATGCATTTTTCACACAGCAACAACCAGCAGAACGCGCCGGTCGGCTGGGTGGGGGCAAAAACATAAATGACAAACTATGCACCAAATGTGCGCTTTGGGAAGGCAGTGTGTTTGGTAGAAGTAAACGGGTAGTAGACTGGTACAATTCATGCGGAGTAGTGAGCATGTAAGTGCATGAATGAACATGCGCGTGCATGTACATATGTATGTCAGCGCATGTAGTTCAGCTGAGATTTTGAAGCAAATGTCTGTAGGTGGATTGCAGTAGCAATTTTGTATTTTGGTTTCCGTCATAATATTGCCAACACAATCGCAGCGCTTGTCCATAAAGGTCCCCACAAACAGACGCGATACGATACAGTCCACATATGCAATTGTGCATGACGCGATACGATTTTTCATATGTGGA
Organism: Urophora cardui; assembly: GCA_960531455.1. NCBI lineage: Eukaryota > Metazoa > Arthropoda > Insecta > Diptera > Tephritidae > Urophora > Urophora cardui. The sequence goes on from OY482670.1 coordinate 150,309,960, forward strand.
CTGTATCGTATCGCGTCTGTTTGTGGAGACCTTAAAGCGTATTAATCGCTTAGACTCGATGCGTTACAAACGTCAAAATGTTGCCATTATGTGAGAGAGAGTTTTGGAGAGTGAAAGTGCTGTGACTGCATAAAGATTTTTATTAATTTCACTGTATGAAGTTTGGCTGCAGATTTTTTTTTTTTTCAGGTGAATAGCTTGATGAAAATGGGGGGGGGATATGCGCTTTGGATAATAAATGGAGGAAATTTTTTTGGCGACAAGGCGTGTAGTGTGGAAGTAGTTAGATTTATGTTTGTAGGAAATGTTTAGATTTTGAGCTAAAGGTGTGTTTTTATATACATATGGTAAAAGTTTGTTCATTTAACTTTTAGTAGAAAGCATTTTGTCGGAAAGAGTTTTATAAAGTATAATCGGAACAATTAATAAATAGCAAGTATGCGAGTATGCTTTGGTAGACGTTACACCGTCGATTTTTCCACAAGATATCAATGAAGAGATCGAGAAACTCTACTGGGAAGAAAATTGTCTACACAGACGAATGAAAAACAAAAAATTGTACTGGATCCGGCTGGAACCTGGAGGCCGACTTCAATGCGGTATTCAAGATATCAAAACGATATAGATTTATAAAATAATTTCGGAAGTTTGCAGTGGATTCTTGATTCCACTATACCACACTTCTCGACATCCTGATTTTTTCTAAAGGCCTTCAGTACAATGGGCAAATATTCCTGAGTGCTTGTGAAAGGCATAGTTTTCCCGGCCTACCACAATTCCATTCCATTCACGATATCCCATGTATAACACCATGGAATATTTAACCGATTTCTCAAAAATTCCAGGTTGACCTTAGAAACAGAGAGAGATTTTCAAATGTACTTTTTTAATATTGAAAACATGAAAAGTAGGCAAAAACAGAAACTCTTCAAACAGTAAACAATGTTCCAATTAATACCAAAAAAAAAAGAGTTCCTTGTAAAGACATCATCGAATAAGCTACTTTATCTAAATTTAATGGAAGCCCTAAACTATATAACTTTCCATTTTCACATACTTCCCAGGTCCGTTTATATTTCTCGCAACTACCCGATGACAAAGTGCCCTACGTAAACAGCGCTGGCGAAAAGTATCGAGTCAAACAGTTGTTACATCAATTGCCGCCACAAGATAACGAGGTGAGTATTAATTACGATATTAAGAGGAGTGAGTAAAGAGACGCTCCACAACAAACAATAAGAAAAGAGACAAAACAAAAACAAAAAGTGATGAGCAGCCAGAAAAGAAACTGAAAATCGCGCAAAAAAGCACAAATTGGCACAAAAGACTTAGCGAAGTTATTGTTCAAGAGCTACTGAAAATGGCAGCAACAACAGAAATTCGAAAAGAGTGACAAGCATATTGTAACTAAAGGGCCGACAAATTGAAAAAAAGACAAACAAAGGCGCAAGCCACTATTAAGAAAAAGTATGGGCGCTTGAGTAGTTAAAAATCCATTGTGCAAATGTGAAAATGAAACCTTTTGAAAAAGTTTCTACTTGCTTTTCTCTCGTAAGATTAAAAAACTTGTTGGCTTTTTTGTTTGTAACTTTGGCTGCCTCCTCGACTTTGCCGCCTGCGACTTTGACTCACAGCGGCGACTTTTTCTTGTTGTCGCTCTTAAACTTTGGTTGGCATTGTCGCTTGCGAACTTGAGTTGAAGTTGAGGACGTGCAAGTGTATTTTTTAATTAAAACTAACTACCTTTTTTCTTACTTTTCCACTTTGTTCAATGCCTTTTACTTATTCTTTATTCACTCATTGTAGGTGCGCTATTGCCACTCATTGAGCGATGAGGAGCGTAAGGAGCTGCGCATATTTTCGGCACAAAGAAAACGTGAAGCCTTGGGACGTGGCGCCGTGCGTTTACTCTCCGATGAGCGTCCGTGTAAAGGGGTGAGTACCTGACTAGAAGAACTTGGAATTGAATGAGTTTCTTAAAGTCGGTGTGTGCTGGTGTCTGTGTATGTGCTTGATGAAATGCCAAATTAAAACAAATTCTCATTGTTGAATTTAATGATTATTTGAGTGAATTGTAATCTGCGTAAAATTCATTCATAGACTGGGAGAAGTTTGACTAAATTCTGCTCATGTGGCAACACCGGCATTTTAAAAATTACGTCTGAAAATGCAACTCTGCATTAACTTATGCAACAACTTTTCTTAATCGAAATAAATAAATGAAATCACTTTGCAAGTCAGCAATTATTCTCATGAGAAGCTTTTTTCGAAACTTCACAAAACAAATGGTAGATACTGCTTAAGTTTCTTATCCTTTATGCCCGAATCGCAATTTGGCGTTACAAAGTTTAAAACTTGCGATGGCATTTTCATAAATTTACAAATTGACAATGAAAGCAACTTGCTCAATTTTTTCAACAAGAAATGTGAATGGGAATGAAAAAAGAAAACAAATAATACTTAATAAAAAAATAAAATAAAACCAAATAAAACAAAAAAGAAAACTAAATAAAAATTAAAAGCAAAATCTATTATATAAAAATAAGTCGCATATTCCTCCCTGATGATTTAACTCCAGAACGGCTAGACTGAATTAAATGAAATTTTGCAGGTAGTTTTCGATTGAGCCCGACATGGTTTATGGCCAAAAAAAGTATAAGAATCCGAGAAGGTTTTCTAGATATTCCACAAAATGTGGACCAGGGTAACCCTATAACGGGTTCGTACGATATGGGTATCAAATGAAAGGCGTTGACGAGTGCTTGAACATGGTGTAGTTATTGGTCCAATATAAAACCCCGTATTCGAGGTATTTCCTGAAATATGAACCAGGTGTGACCCCAAACGGGTTTTCTACAAAATGGGTATCAAATAAAGGAGGATGGCTTCGTGTGTAAAAGTCCACGTAAGTGGGGAAAGCTTCTGACTGCCATCCACCTGGGGGTGGCCAGAGCGATTCTTTTGCATGCGGAGCAAGCAGCTCACGACTTCCGCGCAGTGTCCTCTGGATAGCCACCGAACACCCGTTTGGTGGTGAACTAAAGTGAGAAGGCGACAACTCGACAAGGCCACTCCGACATATTCGGTTTAAGGGTTTGTTGAGGGGAATAACTGCAGCGTCTGTTCACCAGAAGGTGCGGCTGCGAGCGGGCGTCTGTCTTGGAGCAAGCGGCTCGCTATATAAACGTGTAACAATATACAACTCCCGCAGGGCGGGTTGTGCGTCGGGCTTGGGACCCACCACGTAAAAATCCTATCCAATGAAAACAGCAACAAAGCCTCGGATGAGACCACCCCTTTCTGATGACAACCACGGCAAACGTTTAAAGGACTATGATTTGAGGGTAAGCACCTGGAACGTCCGGACCCTTAATTGGGAAGGTGCCTCTGCCCAGCTGGTTGATGTCCTCGAAAGAGTGAAAGCTGACATCACCGCCATACAAGAGATGCGGTGGAAGGGGCAAGGCAAGAAGAAATGTGGGCCTTGCGATATATATTACAGTGGCCATGCAGAGGAGCGTATATTTGGTGTTGGTTTTGTGGTGGGAAAGAGACTCAGCCGCCGAGTACTGTCGTTCACGCCAGTGAACGAGCGTCTAGCCACCATCCGCATCAAAGCGAGATTTTTCAACATATCTCTTATCTGCGCCCACGCCCCGACGGAAGAGAAGGACGATGCGATCAAAGACACTTTCTATGAGCAGTTAGAGCATGCCTACGACCGCTGCCCCCGTCACGACATTAAGATTGTGCTTGGCGATTTTAATGCCAGGGTGGGTAAGGAAGGTATCTTTGGCAGCACAGTCGGAAAATTCAGTCTCCACGACGTAACCAGTCCCAATGGGACGAGGCTGATCGACTTCGCCGGGTCACGAAACATGGTCATTAGCAGTACCAGATTCCAGCACAAAAAAATACACCAAGCCACATGGCTGTCTCCTGATCGAAAAACGCGAAATCAAATTGATCACGTCATGATCGACGGCAGACACAGCTCCAGCATCCTAGATGTGCGCACAATCCGTGGTCCCAATGTCGACTCCGACCACTATCTTGTAGCAGCCAAGGTACGCACCCGCCTCTGTGCAGCAAAGAATGTGCCAGCAGGACAGCAAGGAAAGTTTGAAGTCGAAAGGCTGCACATGACGCAGACAGCCAATCAATACACCACTCGGCTCTCACTCCTGCTCTCTGAGAGCAACCCTTCACCAAACGATGTATCTGAGGAATGGGAACACATCGCTCGTTCACTTCGTATCGCCGCTGAGGAATCTATAGGATACAAGCGAGCCCACAAGAACACCTGGTACGACAAGGAATGTCGCGATGCCTCGGAAAGAAAGAACGCCGCCTACAGGGCTACATTGTGTGCGGGCGCAACGCGAAGCGTATGGGAGCGTTATCGAACGGCGAAGAAGGAAGAGAGGCGCCTTTTTCGAAAGAAGAAAAGGGAGGCTGAAAGGCGCGAGTGTGAAGAGCTTGAGATGCTGGCGGGTAGGAACGATGCTCGAAAATTCTACCAAAAAATCAGGCGGATGACTGAAGGTTTCAAGACCGGGGCAAATTCCTGCCGGAATGATAACGGTGATCTGGTAACTGATGTCCAGAGCATACTTAAGTTGTGGAGGGATCACTTCTCCTCCTTGCTAGATAATGGCAACAGTGAAAGTGCGGAAGGAGAAGATGTACGACCCGAATCCCCAATAGCAGATGATGGTAGGCATGTTCCACCACCTGATCATGACGAAGTGCGAATAGCAGTATCTAGGCTTAAGAATAACAAGGCCCCGGGCGCTGACGGCTTGCCAGCCGAGCTATTCAAACATGGTGGCGAAGAGTTGATAAGGAGCATGCATCAACTCCTATGCAGAATATGGTCGGACGAGCGCATGCCCGACGATTGGAACTTAAGTGTGCTCTGCCCAATCCACAAAAAAGGAGACTCCACAGTACGCGCCAATTATCGTGGGATAAGCCTCCTGAATATCGCATATAAGGTCTTAGCAAGTGTATTGTGCGAAAGACTGAAGCCTATCGTCAACAATCTGATTGGACCTTATCAGTGTGGCTTCAGACCTGGTAAATCTACCATCGACCAGATCTTCACAATACGACAAATATTGGAAAAAACCCATGAAAAAGGATCCGACACACACCATCTCTTTGTCGATTTTAAAGCCGCTTTTGATAGCACGAATAGGAATTGCCTGTATGCCGCAATGTCTGAATTTGGTTTCCCTGCTAAACTTATACGGCTATGCCAAATGACATTGACTAACACCACCAGCTCCGTCAGAATTGGGAAGGACCTCTCCGAGCCGTTCGAGACCAAACGAGGTTTCAGACAAGGTGACTCTCTTTCGTGCGACTTCTTCAATTTGATGCTGGAAAAGATAATACGAGCTGCAGAACTTAACCATACAGGAAGCATCTTATATCACAAGAGTGTGCAACTGCTGGCGTACGCCGATGACATCGACATCATTGGCACTAACACGCGCGCCGTATGTTCTGCCTTCTCCAAGCTGGATAAAGAGGCTAAGAAAATGGGTTTGGCGGTCAACGAGGACAAGACGAAGTACCTCCTGTCATCACACAAAGAAACAGCACGCCTTGGCAGCCACGTCAATGTTGATAGCTACAAATTCGAAACTGTTAAGGACTTCGTCTATCTGGGAACCAGCATTAACACCAAGAATGATGTCAGCACGGAGATCCAACGAAGAATCACGCTTGCCAATAAATGCTACTTCGGACTAAGTAGGCAACTGAAAAGTAAAGTCCTCTCTCGACAAACAAAAATCACACTCTACAGGACGCTCATCGTTCCAGTCCTCATGTACGGCGCAGAAGCATGGACAATTTCAAAATCAGATGAGATGGCACTTGGAGTATTCGAGAGAAAAGTTCTTCGTAAGATTTATGGACCTTTGCGCGTTGGCGTGGGCGAGTATCGACGGAGATTTAACGATGAGCTGTACGAGCTTTACACAGACATCGACATTGTTCAGCGAATAAAGATCCAGCGGCTGCGTTGGGCAGGTCATGTCGTGAGAATGGACGAAGGCGCTCCGGCTAAGAAAGCATTTCTATCGAAACCCGCTGAACGCAAAAGAAAAGGGAGACCTCCACTGCGTTGGGAAAATCAGGTGGACAGCGATGCTGCCTCCCTAGGTGTTCCCAAGTGGCGCCATGCTGCACGAAACAGAAGCAATTGGCGCGCTCTGTTGGACTCGGCCAGAATCGTCTAGACGGTTAAGCGCCAATCAAGAAGAAGAAGAGAAGAGGGTATCAAATAAAAGGTGTTGGTGAGTATTTAAAAAAGAGGTGATTTTCAAGACCCTATTCGACCCGTTTTCCGAGATATCGACCAAAATGTGGACCAGGGGTGACCCTATAAAGTCTGGAGGGATAGAATAGGCATAGGGATAGGTCTAGAGATATGGATAGGGATAAGGATAGGGATAGGTATATGGATAGGGATAGGTATATGGATAGAGATAGGGATAGGGATAGGGATAGGGATAGGGATAGGGATAGGGATAGGGATAGGGATAGGGATAGGGATAGGGATAGGGATAGGGATAGGGATAGGGATAGGGATAGGGATAGGGATAGGGATAGGGATAGGGATAGGGATAGGGATAGGTATATAGATAGGGATTAGCGATTAGGGATTCGGGATTAGGGATTAGGGATTAGCGATTAGGGATTAGGGATAGGGATAGGGATAGGGATAGATACAAGGATAGGGATAGGGATAGGGATAGGGATAAGGATAGGGATAGGGATAGGGATAGGGATAGGGATAGGGATAAGGATAGGGATAGGGATAGGGATAGGGATAGGGATAGGGATAGGGATAGGGATAGGGATAGGGATAGGGATAGGGATAGGGATAGGGATAGGGATAGGGATAGGGATAGGGATAGGGATAGGGATAGGGATAGGTATATAGATAGGGATTAGCGATTAGGGATTCGGGATTAGGGATTAGGGATTAGCGATTAGGGATTAGGGATAGGGATAGGGATAGGGATAGGGATAGGGATAGGGATAGGGATAAGGATAGGGATAGGGATAGGGATAGGGATAGGGATAGGGATAGGGATAGGGATAGGGATAGGGATAGGGATAAGGATAGGGATAGGGATAGGGATAGGGATAGGGATAGGGATAGGGATAGGGATAGGGATAGGGATAGGGATAGGGATAGGGATAGGGATAGGGATAGGGATAGGGATAGGGATAGGGATAGGGATAGGGATAGGGATAGGGATAGGAATAGGGATAGGGATAGGGATAGCGATAGGGATAGGGATAGGGATAGGGATGGGGATAGGGATAGGGATAGGGATAGGGATAGGGATAGGGATAGGGATAGGGATAGGGATAGGGATAGGGATAGGGATAGGGATAGGGATAGGGATAGGGATAGGGATAGGGATAGGGATAGGGATAGGGATAGGGATAGGGATAGGGATAGGGATAGGGATAGGCATAGGGATAGGGATAGGGATAGGGATAGGGATAGGGATAGGGATAGGGATAGGGATAGGGATAGGGATAGGGATAGGGATAGGGATAGGGATAGGGATAGGGATTAGGGATAGGGATAGGGATTAGGGATTAGAGATTAGGGATAGGGATAGGGGTACGGCAATACGGTAATCTAGGACTTTTCCTTTAGGCTTTATAGGAATAAATTTTAGGCAGAACAACGTCTGGCGGGTCAGCTAGTATAAAATAAAAAGCATACAAAATATGTTTGCCCATAAAAACAAGAGGCAAGATAACCGTTAGCTATAAATGTAGGGGAAGTAAATTAAAAGCGCAACCAATGATAGTGATAATAAAAGAATTAATGTACTCTTGTAAGAGCAGAACAATTGAAAGAAAGTTGAAACTTAACTGTCACTTAATGCCGAGACAAAAATGCAGCTAAAAATGCAAAAACAATGCAAAAATATATTAAAATTAAAAACAATAGGGAAGTCCAAAACACTTATGCATATTTCAGTAGTTAAATGAGAGCGAATTCCTCTTTACGTGGGCTGCCTATTGGAATGTAGGGCCTGGCAAGAAAAGCCAATTTTTGCTGATTTACATACACTCAATATTGCTCCTATTGGAGCTAAAATAATTTCACTTAGAACGGAAACAATTTATAAGTATATCTGAAAAAGCTACAAACAAAAAAATATATCTCTCGATCAATGAAATATTTTTACTTATTTTGAACACGCGTTCCAATAAAAAATTTTCTTTGTTTTAAGTAAATTATCTAAAAAATGTGTAAAAAACATCCAAAAACATTGAAAAAGAATTCGTTGCCATGGTGATTTGTATGAGAATTCTACTTAACAAAATTAAAGAAATCAAATCTTCAAAACATGGACCAAGGGAATGGAAATGCGCTCAAGAAATTTTTCCTTATTTTGATTTATGAATTTCTTTAAAAGAAGTATGTGTATGAAACCATGGTAACGTATGTAAACCACTTTATCTTATAATCTTGTGTTTTAGCAAAAATTTTACTCAAAACAAAGAAAATAGTGTTCAATATAGGGAAGTAATTTCTTTAAACTCTCCATATATCTTTTATTTTCTTAGTGTATATTACCCCATAGGAACCAGTATTACAAGCCACTCGATTTGGAAAAGAGCTGCCTATCTAGGAATCTCGAACTGGTATTCTTCAGTATTTCAGGCAATAGATCTCAAGTAATTTGGTGAAAAATTCGGAAGTAATTGATACAATTAAACTTCTAGAACTTCCAAACATCTTGTTATAAGTTCACTGATCTCTATTAAGATTGAAGTCTGCCTACTGAGCATAAAGATTTACTTGTCTACAACTGTAGGCATCAACTTGAAAGTGGTGAAGAACCAAAGAGCATATGGCATAATCACTACGCTTTCCAGGCTTAAAACTTAAAAGTCAACCCACGTATTCAAACACCAAAAAAAAGCTAAAAAAAAAAATACTATATACTTGAAACAATTTTAAGTACACTTCAGTGTTGCATTTCACAGTGCAAAAACGGTAAACAAAAATCTAAGAAAAATAATAAAAAAAAAAACAAAGAAATTTTTCGGCTAAAAGTGAAAGGGGACAGCCAAGCCAAGCCAAACCACTCAACGGCTAGTCGCTAAGTAAAAGCTTCAAATTGGCGCTGGCGACAAAAACTAACTGCCGCCAGTGCACACTGGTCAGCCCCCATACACAAAAGTCAAAAACGTTGGTGCTTGAAAAAGAAACTTCTGTCATGCATTGCCGTGGGAAATATATTGAATTTTATGGAAAACCTCCTTCTATACGCAATAGCCACCATTAAATGTTACTTTGGCTCATTTAAAGTCAACACATTTAAAAAAAATTTTCCGGAAAAAGTTTGTGTAAATAAGTGTATTCTGATTTTTGCGATATTTCAAGTTTAAGTGCTAAAAAAATGCGGATAACTATGGAAACGCAAGAAAAACGTATGTTTCATGATTTAGAGAAAGAAAACAGTGAAAACAATTTATTTTTAGCAAAATACAAGATGAAGAAATCTTGGCTTTTCTATGAGCGTAATTTTCAAGCATTCGCATTTTCATTTAAACTTTTAACAATTAAGGACCACTCTGGATCAGGTCTTATAAGCAGATTTGAGTTCTTTCAAGTCTTCTCTTAAGAAGCCTGTTTATACATTTTTCCCTTTTTTTCCCTTTTTCTTAAAATATCATATTAAATGTAACTAGTCTATAAAAAATATTGTTGCCCTTTTACAATTTTTGTACATATTTACATCGACTGTTTTCGATAAAACTTTATTTTCGATAAAATCTGAGTAATTGAGTTTTGTCCCACTCTCGATACAATTTTTTTTTGATCCCGCGAAATATCGCGGAATAATTTTTTGTTTATTGTAACTTTGTTATTTGACATCGGATTTTTAAAATCGAAATGTCATTAGTTTAGTCTTTGGAAGCTCTATATTTTCTGCTAATGTCCTTTTGACCTATGAAGTCGTTTTCACATAGTTAAGTCACCTAACCAAGTTTTTCGTCCAAAATATGCTTTTTGTTTCACAAGAAAAAAATCGCCAAAAATAAAATACTTATCGGATCTCTCTAGTATTACGCTTAAAGTCTTTGCAATTAAACGGGAAAATTTTTAAAGTAATAAAACTTTCCTGATTTTTACAACTTTTTATAAAAACTTAATTTGAAAATCAAAATTTTTTCAAAAATCGCAAAAAATCCAGAAAATTTTGACTTTGACCAGCTTTGCTCAGCGAGTTTTTAATAGACCAAGTTGTATGTCGTTTGAAGCGTATTTTAATTGCCTTTCCAACGAGATACTGCTTGCGTTTATCGAATTTGTAACTCCAGAGAAAATAATTTTTGAATGAAGTGATAACAAAAAAACACAAAATTACCGTTATCTCAAAAACCAAGCTATAAAAAAAAATAAAAAAAAAAAATAGTTCCAAGCTCAGCAGGTCAATTCCTATCCTCCCTCATTCCTGGCTTTCTTGTTTTTTTTTTTTTGGCTGAAAACTAGCGTTAGTGGTGGGCGTGGATTAAAACATATGTGCTTTTAATTTTTCTGAAAGATGAGTCGTATAGTGGGACACCAATGTGCCAAATTTGGTTTCGGTAGGTCCATCCGTTTCCAAGAAATTGAGTTTTGTCCCACTCTCCATACAAATGAGACCAGTGTGCAGTGGTGTCAAGTAGTGATGAGCGATATATCGCAAACGGTGATTTTTTCACTGTGAATAAAAAATCGCAAATCGCAATTGCGATCACTTTTTCAAAATAGCAGTTCACTACTTATTGGGAACTGCTATCGATGTACCAAGTAAGCAGTTCACCTATGTGAATCGCAATCGCAAAAGCATTATAAATTTCTTTTTGTTTATACTTTTGAGCAGACCACATACGTATATAGAAATATAAGAAAAAAAAAAATATTGAATTTACAATTTATCTTTGAAAAATGTTTACAAACAGCAAAATTACTGCGTAATACGTTGTTATTGCTATCATTTTGTTAACATAAAATGAAGACAGGTTATATCGCTCAGAAAACGCAAAATTAATCTCTACCGGTAACTGATGATTTTATAGCAGTCCATGCAATCGCAATAGCAGTTTAAAATCGCAGTGATTTAAAAATAGCAATCACCGAAATCACAGATATTGAAAAATCGCAGTTTCTCTCATCTCTAGTGTCAAGTGGCAAATATAAATTTTACTACGTTCGTAGTTTTTTTTTTAAATTTACACGCTCTCTCCCTTTTTAACTTTATGGCAATCTTTTGTTTGTGTACTTAATGCGATTTCTTGCGAAAATTTGCATCAGTATTAGCTGCAGACAGTTTGAGATTCGACTAGACTAAAGAAACAGTCTAACTTGCAGACTGACGACAGACAGACAAACATCATTCGTTTTTTGGGCTGTTGGGCGACGAAGAAAATATTAAAACTTGTGCGGCGATCAAGTCAAGTGGCAACTCGACTTGTAGTATGTTGGAGTGAGAGGTTTGTTGTTCAGCGCTTCGGGGAGCAAGAGGCCCACTTGAGCGAAGGAATTAAATACATACTTAAATATGTAGTACGAGTTCAGCAGTGCTTTTTTAATGCAAGAGTGTGGAGTGGTGGTGGGTGTGCTATAAGGGCATATGCTTGCTTTTTGGCTTGCCTTCAAGCTAACTATAACTTTATGCCACCTTTAACAAAAAAAAAAAAAAATCACTTAAAATTATTCGTGCGCTACCATTTTTTACGTTAAAAAAAAAATATAAAAAAAATGTACTTCAAGGCCGTTTAAAAATTCGAAAACATAAAAATTTTTGAACTTTTTAAAACCCATTTATTGTCGATATTTCGACTCGTCGAAAAAACATAGGCAAACAATCCTGAAGATGACCTCAGAATGAGGTCGAAATATCGACAATAAATGGGTTTTAAAAAGTTCAAAAATTTTTATGTTTTGGAATTTTTAAACGGCCTTGAGCTCAACAATAAATAAATAATTTTCACAACAAAAGGGCCAAAATAATTTCATAAAAATGTACTTCTTAAAACTTTTTTTGTTTTTGCCACTGCAATTCACTTAATTCACATTTTATGCTGCAGATTTTCTTTGCCAAAGCACTCATACCGCATTACACTCAAAGAAAATAAAAATAAGCAAAAGATGTTTCCTATGCCAACACTTGTCACTTGCCACTTCGCACAGCGCATTTGGTGGCAACCCACACATCCGTTGCAGCACTTTATGTGCGCCATAAAGTGTATTGCTTGTAATTTGCCAACAAAATCTGGCAAGTGTCTTGTGATGAAACTACAAATGTGCATATCAAAAGCATAAAGATTGCAAATGCATTGCTTATTATGTCAGCAGGTTTTTAGTTTGTTGTGGTGTTGTGTTGTTGTTGTTGGTTGTGTTGTTGTTGGTGGTGGTTGTGTTATGCTCTTTTCTTTCCGTAGTGACTGTAAATTGCACGTGTTATGACCGGCAAATATAGAGATTATGTAAAATTAAATTTGTTGCAATGCTATAACTTTATTTCATGTAATATAAGTTTTATTATGGGAAATCGATTTGTCAACTTCTTGGATCTTTATTCGTCGTCTTGTTTTTTTTTTTTTATTATTAATCAAAGAAGACGTCCTTTACTTGAGTTGCAGCACAAACCCATTTTAATTAATCAATTATCATCAAATATGCTTGATTTTATTTTTTGCACTACAAGACACATAGTATGAGTAGTTCACTTTCAAAAGTGTCTATGTGAATTTTTCATATTAAGCGACAAATTAGAAAAAACCAGAAAGAGCATTTTGAATGTGTTCATATAAAATCATTGAGACTTTGAATGCGGAAGGATTTTGCAATAAATTCTCAATGGATATTATACACCTTTAAATACTAGTACGCAATCCATCAAAAACTCAATATAGAAAAATTTCACATAGCCACATTTGAAAGTGTACTACTCATATATTTGATTGAAAGTAGTTTGAAAGACTATTTTTTGACTTAGAAACGACAGAACATATAAAACCGGCCTCCCGTTATGGTATGTGTACGACCACAAGCTGGGTCAGCAGGCTTGGATATGCAAGAATATGATGTCTGTTCTCAGCATAATCCTCACCCGAAGCAAAATCCTCACTTTCAATGGGGTTGTGTTACAAAGTTAGGGACATTAGATTAATAGATTACAGTAGTCATAGGAAGAGGCATTCGAAGGGTTCTCGGTGACATGTGGCGTCAGAGGGCATATTCATGTTGATGCTAAAACACCTTGTACCGAAGTTAGCAAAAATTCCTAACAGAAGTTCTCAACCTGTCTCTCACCACCCTTATCATCTCCAACATTTGGAAGATAGCAATGATGGTCTCCTTACTGAAACTTAGGAAGCCAGCTGAAAATGTGGACCGCGAACTATCTACCTACGCCACGAGGCACATACTTTAAAGGAGATACATTTTGAAATGGTCACCACCTTCTCTTCAACCTGCCGCTCATACACAATCATCAGAGACCAACCACCACCAATAGATGCAGAAGAACTGGAGTTGCCCAGGGAGACCTGCGTCACCTTGTCACATTTAAGTTCGGGCTTCTGTAGACTCTAGGGCAACAGAGGATGGGTAGGAATGGACAAAATGGACATTGACTGACGTTCTTCTCTGACATACATATAGTGACTGAGTTCGGGGGCGCTGTAAGGAAAACGGAGTCAGCACAGCGTCCATGGCTTCGCGTGTTCACGCTGAAGAGAGTGGGATAGACTCCATCGGACTGGACAGAGACAGGTTCAAATTTCCCCACTTTCTTCACCGCTTTCCTCGTTGTTCTTTTGCACCGTTCCACTATTCTTTCTCCTAAGGCATGATTTTTTTGTTTATGTTACTGTGGGTAAAGGAAGGTGGCAAAGAATCCACCCACCGTCGAGATAGCTTGGGTTGCAAGCATGCCTGCCCTCCACCTCATTTTCCTTGTCCACGTTTCAGATGCGGAGTTCTAATGATACCGGTATTTCTACAAAAATTCATTTCAAAAGGTACTTTAAGCAGAAAGCCTTTCCGTTCACTTTAAAAAGAAAATAAAAAATATTATCCTCGTTTCACGGCACATTACTCTAACCTAAACACTTTCTCATTAACTATTTCTCTTTACCTTCCCCACCTTCACAACATAAATCAGCACAATTTAAAAGCATGAAGGTTATGAAAAAATCGTAAAAGAATATGAAATCTATAAAGAAAATTTATGAAAATAATCAATGAAGCAACACGCACAACAAATGCGCGACAAAAAAATGCAACGAAGTGGAAAAGAAATAAAAAGCTGAAAAAACGATAGGAAAAAAGAAAAACCAAGTGATTGTGTCCTGCGACGACAGCAGCAGCAGCAGCAAACGAGCGAGACTTATTTAGCACTCAACCCACTTAGATAGCATTCAAGCGCAGAATAATGAAAGAGATGATAATAAAGTACCAACTGGAAGTGAATGTGACAAAAATATGACAAGCGAGGAAAAAAGCGAGTGTGTGTGTGCATGTGTGTTCGAAGTTTTTGAGGAGTTGGGGGCAAATGGTTGGGTGGTTGAATGAATGATGCGTGAAAGAAAGAAGTCGTGCAAGGCAAATAGGAAATAGAGTTTTGAGTGGTGTGTGTTGTTGTAATGGTGATGGGGTAAGAGAGGCGGTAGAGAAACGCACATTTTTTTGTGTAGACAACAAAGGGAAAGTGCACTCAAGTGTGTAAGCGAGAAAAAGGTAAATTAAAAGCAAACGAAAATGAAAAGTGCAATGGCGTGGAGAGGGAGAAAAGATGCCCTTCCAACCATCGTTACCCACTTCTCAGCAAAATTCTCACAGATCTAACATATTTTTCAATGAAATTTAAATACATACACAGCTTTTTTCTGATATGTGCTCCGATCTGAAAATTTTAGTACCTAATTTTCTGTTATGCGCTCATCTCTTCGATTATTTGCTATAGTAACACTGAAAACTCCGCCCAGAAGTATGCAACAATTAACCGATGTCTATTTTTTAACAGATAGAGAGAGAGAGAGAGAGAGAGAGAGAACGCGAGTGTTAACACAAGCATATGTCGGTAAAATCGGCACTGCTACATTCATTATTACTAGAAACTTTACCGTCTGTGTTTATGTGTGTTAATCGTATAAAACCAGGGACCGTAACGGTTATAAGTGATATCCAAAAAGTTGATTTTTAACGATTATTTTCTGTTTTATTTTTTGCTCAGAAAATAAAAGTTTTTTCTTGAGTTTTATTTTTTGATCAGAAAATAAAAGTTTTTTCTTGAGTTTTATTTTTCGATCAGAAAATAAAAGTTTTTTCTTGAGTTTTATTTTTCCCTAAGAAAATAAAAGTTTTTTCTGAGTTTTATTTTTCGATCAGAATATAAAAGTTATTTTTTGAGTTTTATTTTTCCCTCAGAAAATAAAAGTTATTTTTTGAGTTTTATTTTTCGATCAGAATATAAAAGTTATTTTTTGAGTTAATGGTTAAAAAATAAAAGAAGTTTAATAAAATGTTAATTGAAAATTATATACCAAGTAGTGAGCTGCTAATGCACCATGGAACACCACAGCTTTTACACTTGCTGCATTGTATTAGAGCCTTAACGATAAAGCCAAAAAGGGATAAATGCGTACTAGACAATGGACAAAGAAAATATAAACAAGTAAAAGCGCGACTGTCTTCGGCCGTACCGAAGACTTCATACCTTTCATGAGTGGGGAAATGAAAAGTTACCTATGTATGTACATAGCCGGATTAAGTTTAATTTATAATTTTAATTCTGTGGGTTATTTATGGAAAGATTTATTAGAAAAAATGGTGTCTTGGCTATTTAAATGGAGGAGTTATACACCAAAATGTTCATATCTGAACAATCGGTTGTATGGGAGCTATAATGGTCCGATCTTAACAATTTTCGGTAATCCCGTTTGGGCCCATATGGGTACAAATACTTCAAAATTTCACGCCGTTAGCTGTTAAAATGGAGGAGTTACACACTAAAATGTCCATATCTGAACAATCGGTTGTAGGGGAGCTATAGGTTATAGTGGTCCGATCTTCACAATTTTTAGCAATCCCGTTTGGGTCCATATGGGTACAAATACTTCAAAATTTCAGGCCGTTAGCTGTTAAAATGGAGGAGTTATACACCAAAATGTCCATATCTGAACAATCGGTTGTATGGGAGCTATATGTTATAGTGGTCCGATCTTGACAAGTTTCGGTAATCCCGTTTGGGCCCATATGGGTACAAATACTTCAAAATTTCACGCCGTTAGCTGTTAAAATGGAGGAGTTATACACCAAAATGTGTATATCTGAATAATCGGATGTTGTGGAACTATATGTTATAGTGGTCCGATCTTGACAATTTTCGGTAACCTTGTTTGGGCCAAAATGTGCACGTCTACTTCAAAGTTTCATGTCCTTAGCTGTTTAAATGGGGAAGTTATGCACAAATTACATCCAAAAATTTCATGTGTATCTGAATAATCGGTTGTTTTCTATATGTTATAGTTGTCCGATTCGGCCGGTTCTGACAAATGATCAGCTGCATATAACAACATACCTGTATTCCGAATTTCATTCAGATATCTCAAAAAATGAGGGACTAGTTTGCGTTCACACAGACGGACGGACGGACAGACGGACAGACGGACCGACGGACAGAAGGACATGGCTTAATCGACTCAGCTCGTGATTCTGATCATATCGGTATATATTTTGGTGGGTCCCCCACGCTTCCTTCTGGTACTTTCGACAAAAAATTTTTGGCACTAAGTTATAATACCATTTCATTCTCATGAAAGGTATAAAAAAACAAAGCACGGTAGTCTTGTTGCCAAAACTCGATTTGGCGCTAATGCCTGCCAAAAAGTTTATGTACTGAAAGTGGAACGATAACGAGCAACATTAATAATGGCAAATGGTTCCGGTGTTTAGCTGCTCGGACGAGAATAAAGCACAGCTATGCATACGAAGAAAAATGCCGAAAAAACATAGAAGAAGAAAGCAAAAACTGCGCACTAAATAAATTGTACGAGTATTTTACACAAAAAGTCACAAGTCGTAGCACCGAGTCAAACATGCAGAGAAAGAGAAAATTAAATGGCACCAGTTAAGTAGTAAAGTTTGAGGCGTAAATTGCCAAAGGCTGACAATAATTCATAGCAACCCTAGCACGTATGTATGTATATAGTTATGTTCATGCTAACCTTAGTTTATTTATATAAGAAAGGGAGATTTGTAGGATTTCATTTTGGGTTGCAGACCAAATTATTTTCGGCACCATCTTTTTCTTGTTGTTGTTCTTGTGTCGTTAGGTGCAGACACATACCAAAAACCAAGTAAAAAGACCATCAGAGCCCAAACGCGCAGATGGCAATTTGTCAATAAACTAATTGCACCAAACGTAGCATAATTTAAGGCGACTAAATAATTGTGCTTTTACTCTTTCTACTTTTCTCTTTTGTCAAACAAACAGCTATGCTGCCTAAATAGTGTCATGAACCCGATAACAATAAAAACAACAGATTTATCATTTGTACTTTCTATTTCGGGGTTTTCATGGGTGGGTGTGAGCCCAATTAAATGCAGATTGCTGACAAGCACAATGACACGGGCGGCAAAGAAAAATAAGTCAGCACATATTAATTGGATTGATAAAAGTGAAATGACTTAGATGTAGATTAACTAACTGAGAATAATTGTGTGGACAATCGGGGCATAAAGGTTGCGTATGCTTGATTGTTGGTGCTGAGTGAAAGTGTTAAGGAAAGGCGGGAAGCTGTTGAAAAGGAACTTTTTGAAAGCTGCAGTAGCCAAAGACGAAGTAAACTTACTGAAAGGCAGATTATTTGATATTTGAAAGATTAAAAGTTAATTTATGAAAATAATGATTGTGCTTGGATTGGCCAGACAGCTGTGAGCAAGTCTTGGTATTGGTGTACGAGTATTCATTTATTTCATTGACCTTTCAAAGTTTAGGAATATACATGTTGCTAATTTAAAAGGTTACAAATAAGAATTTGAATTGCAGCATAATCGACTGAAGCTGCATATGCTACTATAATCCAAATATTCCATTGTGATGTCGAATAGCTCACGGAACAGCAAGAAAAGAAAGCTGTGAATGCTGGAAGGTGCTATATGGAGGATGAAGCTGTACCAGCCTTAGCTTGTAGATCAGTTGGCGGACTGAGGGGAAGTGTGCTCAAACTACACAAGGATTTTCCCTTGGTCATCAAAACTGACCCACAGCCAGAGCCAGGGCAAAATGAAGGAGGGTCGGGGCGTCATAAAGGTTTCTTGGCC
This sequence comes from Urophora cardui, assembly GCA_960531455.1. Taxonomy (NCBI): domain Eukaryota; kingdom Metazoa; phylum Arthropoda; class Insecta; order Diptera; family Tephritidae; genus Urophora; species Urophora cardui. Next base: position 150,328,333 of record OY482670.1, read on the forward strand.
GTTATCACTTAGCGATTAGGTGGCGGGGGAAAATATGCCTAAAAGGCTGCACCCCATTGCCCTCGCCAATCTATGGATGACTAGCACGATGACAAGACCTCATCCACCAAGCCAGTTTACTTACTTAATTGACACGTAACCGTCTAGATTTTGGCTGAGTCTACTAAAGCACGCCAGCTATTTCTGTTTCGTGCAGCATGGCGCCATTTGGAAATACCTAGGGAGTCAGAATCACTCCCATCTGATCTTCCCAACGCTGTGGAGGTCTCTCCTTTCTTCTGGGTTCAGCAGCTTTCCATATCAATACTTTCTTGGCCGGAGCACCTTCATCAATTCTCACGACATGACCTGCCCATAGTATATCCAAATCATAGTATTGATATTATAATATTCATACCACATGTCTGTCTGAGGCATTACACTCCCGCCAACTTACCTACGGATACTGATTCGGCCGTTTTATATGCCAGCAGTGATAAAACGGTTGAGAATTACCGCGCTTGCTTGCTGTTGGTAGGCAACGAAATACTATTGTTTGTTGGTGGTGTATTTGCGCTATATTGCTAGAGAGATTTTAGGCGCAAATTGTCGTATGTTACAGTGGGGCTATATTATTGTAACGCTACGCTACACTCTGATTTATTTTTTAGCTCACAGAAGTGAAAACGAGGGTGTTTCAAAGGTTTGTTTGCTTAGGTAGGTTCTGCAGCAAGTGCAATTATTTATCGCGATCAATTCAAATATAACAAAGTGCAAGTTTTATGTATCCAAAAAGTTGCGTAGATTTATTAAAATTTTTACTTCTGAAATGTATATGTAATTTCCTTTCGTAACATGCTTGCAGTTTAATTTTACACTAAAAGTTTCCAGCACGGAAGCTTTAGTTAATTAGCCACCCTTATGGCAAAAAGTGCGCAATCAAGTGATACTCGAAAGAGCTGAGCAACCAAGCAAAAGAAAATAATGCAACAAAGATGTAAAAGGAGGACCAAAAAGTTCAAGACATTAACCGACATACTCGAATGCATTTTCATTTAATAGTTTGCGTGCAAGTACAACAACTACCGAAGGGTGTAGGAAAAGTCACCACCGCACAATGTTTAAGGTAGAAAAACGCTAATTACAAGTGAAGGGAGAGCAAGAAAAACTTAAGATGAAAAAAGGTAACTTAAGCTCCGTAAAAGGAAAGAAAAAAAAGAAGCAAAGGGAAGTCAGCAAAGTCATTGAAGTTACCCCACCAAAAAAAAGCTATTTAACTTAAGCAACCAACCAACAACAATGTAAAAGTAACAGCAATTAAAGCAAGGAAAGAGATCAACCAAACCAAACCAAACCAAACTGACTCGCTTGAGATGCTGCAACCAGGGATGCCACTAAGAAGTTTACCGCTTAAAATACAAAAACTAAAACTTTAGTATTAAATTTAATATTATTGGTGCTAATTTCAATTAATTTTAGTATGAGTGATAAAAATGTGAAGGAAAAGAGGAGGAAGCAGCAGTTTCCAGATAAACAAAAACTTGAGTTGGCGTTAAATGATATTCGGACAAGGTTGGGTATTAGTGGCTGCCACCGCTCGTCCAGTGCGGAGGAAATCAGGATTTACATTTTGTGGAATAACATTTGAGGAATAATAAGGGCAAGCAACTGATCCTGAAGGAAACGTAAGAAGATTTATCGAGGAAAATAGCGGACATTGTTTCCACTTGGTACAGCAAACACATTTACTACCTAGGTAGGCCTGCTGGCCTGTTGTGATACCACGTGGAACTCTTTATTACACACCATGTAGACGAACAACCTTGTTTGCTTCATATAGCGTAAAATGTCAGCCTGCCTTTCTGTTTTCAATCTCCTCCAGTTGTGTCTGTGAGGGCAAGTGTACTTGAAGCTCAAAGAAAACGTTTCTATTTAGCAGAGTTTTGTGACAAACCTCTACTGAGGGCACGTTTTCTCAACAGTGTTGTGGCAAAGTGACCAAATGTACCCAAATCAGTGATGTTAGTTGAACGAAGTCAAAAACCTACCAAAATTCAAATCGTCCTACCAACCTACCAAAAGGAATAAAACCTACCAGTTTTGGTAGGAAAAGCCCAAAAATGGCATCCCTGGCTGCAACATCTTCTTGGCAAGCTTTGCAATTGCTTAGTGCAAATTTCCGTTGGCAACTGCCAGTTTTGTGGTTGAGCGACCTGGCAAACAAACATGCAATACAAAACTCACAGCGACAGAGCGTCGAGCGAGGTCAATGGTGGAGGCGCTGCTTAATGGCTTGCAAAAGTAAATGTTGTTGTAATTTATTTTGAGAAAACAACGAACACAAGAAAAAAAAGCAAAAACATACACGCGCGCAGTTAATAGCCTGGAAAGTTAAGCGGCGGCGACAGTCAGCGGTTGCTAGCGGCAGTGCGCCTTTAAGTATGCAACGTAAAGAGGAGGCGATTAAGTGAAACGATGTAGCTCGGGAGAAGGCAATTTGCGGTGTCATCGGCTATGCACACACACACACAGACAATAAAAATGAAAATAAAAATGGCAGCAATGTTGGTAATTGCAATGCCAACACCAACAAACAAACTTAGCACCACCACTGCCTGCCCCTGATACCGTAACTATTTACACAGCTAATGAAGCAATTTAAAAAGGCAAATATTCGCTGGCGAATTGCCGCGTTGATTAGTTGGATTAATACATACTTACAAATATACTTAAATACTCCTCAACTATTTTGCTTGAGTGTGTGTTGCTAGTTTGCGTTGGCGGTTAAATGCTCTGCGTAATGTAAGAGGCGACAATTAACTTAGCAAGTGGTCGATGACGCGGACGACGACTACGAAGGAGCTATGGCTGCTCCAGAGATACATAACACAGGCAAAGGAAGTCGCAAAATATGTACGCCAATTAAAGTTTTCTTGAAAGTTGAGAAATTTGCAATATTTATTTAGTGCCTGAAACTGATTGTTCATTGAAAGGGCGTGGTTTAGTGAAGTTTGTTGAGATTTGTGACTGTTGGAATGAAAGCATATTTATATAGAACGTGTTGCATATTTTAGCGCGTCAAATTAGTTTCTTCACTGCTGTTGGCCTTTTAAGTCACATCTGATCGTCCTGTGACCAACTGAACTTGGGCTGTTTTTGCGCAACTCTTCTATGTGCATTTGAAAAACATCTTGCTTAAAGATTTGATATTAAAAATTCCCTATGGAACACTTTCACTTATTGCCTCTAGTAATTTGCCCCCAAAAGAAGTTTGAAAGTAGTCAAAAAAACAACAACAACCTCAACAAGTAAGGAAGCCTAAGTTCGAGTGGAACCGAACATTAGATACTCAGCTGTATGCTTTCATTGTTTGTTTGCGTTTGATATAAAGGGAGTGCTAGATAAAGTGGGCGTAGCCACGCCCATTTTCAAAATTTTTATCAGCCATCCAACTAAGCATATGAATATTATTCTTTGTGCAAAATTTCATTCCTTTATAACTTCTAGTTACAAAGATGTCACGTTACAAATTCCCAAAGGGTGTTCCAGAAATATTTTTGTTAAAAAGTAGGCGTGGTCATAAACCGATTTCAATAAATTTTTGCGTGTCTATTAACACAAGTTATAAAAGTGTATAAACCAAGTTTCGTCATAATGTCTCAATTATTTGTAGAGTTATAGGCTAAGAAATCTCATATATTCCTTTGTCTAAAAAGAGGCGGTGCCACGCCCATTTTTCAAAATTTTTTTATTTTTGTTTCCGGTCTATTGTGGAACTCATTCCACAAAATTTCAATGAATTATCTTAATATTTGACAAAGATATCGCATAAAATGTTTTTATTAGGTCACTTTATAACACCCATATATAAAAGTAGGCGTGGTCGTCAACCGATTTCGCTAAAATTTTGAACATGGATTACCACAAGTAATAAAAGTGTATACACCAAGTTTCGTCATAATATATCGATTATTTGTCGATTTATGGGCTCAGAAATCTCGTATATTCCAGCTTCTAAAAAGAGGCGGTGCCACGCCCATTTTCCAAAATTTTTGTGTTTTTAGTTGTATGTCAGAAGGTGGACTCCTGGCATAAAATTTCAATGATATATCTTTATATTTGACAGAGATATCGCTTAAAATGTTTTTATTAGGTCACTTTATAATACACATATATAAAAGTGGGAGTGGCCGTCACCCGATTTTGACAATTTTCCGTCAAAACATTTGTCTAAGTAAGTAAATTACGCGTACCAACTTTCATCGATATATCTACAACGGTATCTGAGTTATGACTCATAGAACTTACAATGTTTGCCCCTTAATAAGTGGGCGTGGCTCCGCCCATTTTCCAAAATTTTTGTGGTTTTTATTTTATGTCCATAGTTGGACTCCTGCCATAAAATTTCAATGATATATCTTTATATTTGACAGAGATATCGCTTAAAATGTTTTTATTAGGTCACTTTATAATACACATATATAAAAGTGGGCGTGGCCGTCAACCGATTTTGACAATTTTCCGTCCAAAGATTTGCCTAAGTAAGTAAATCACGCGTACCAACTTTCATCGATATATCTTCAACGGTTTCTGAGTTATGACTCATAAAACTTTCAATGTTTGACCCTTAATAAGTGGGCGTGGCACCGCCCATTTTCCAAAATCTCATCAAATTTCTTCATAGGGGCCTGAGCTCAACACGTGGGTAAAATTTCATCGCTCCAGCTATATTAGGGACTCAGATACCAAATTTCCGATTTTTTCTATATAGGAAAAGTGGGCGTGGTCATGGTCCGATTTCGCCCATTTTCAATACCAACCGTCCTAGTCTCGATACCAACTTGCATTCCAAATTTCATCAAAATATCTCAATTTTTGCGCGAGTTAGAGTGTTTACAAGCGGACAGACGGACAGACGGACGGACAGACGGACAGACGGACGGACAGACGGACGGACGGACATGGCTCAATCGATTTCTCTTTTCACCCTGATCATTTTGATATATATAAGTCTATATCTATCTCGATTATTTCATTCTGTTACAATCCACCGTTATGTGATTAAAACTATAATACTCTGTGTACTAGTACAGCTGAGTATAAAAAAAAAAAAACATCCCCAGCGAAACCTTTTTTTGCAGCTTTTTTGTGCTGAAACCATATTTCTATAGAAAACTTGTTTTACTTGTTGTTTGCTTGAGTTTTATTACCAGTCATGGCACATAAACGTTTTAAGCAATGGCTATTTAACATTTTCATTATATTTAAATATAAAGATGGTTTAGAAAAAAGTTGTTGGTCATACATAAGCGTGTACGCCTAAATGTATGCTAAGCAAGCAAAAATAAGCAACAGTGGCTAGCCTTGTGCGGTAATCTATCTCACACAAAAAGCTGCTATACTTTCTGTTTATGACCTTCTTCTCATTCTTGTAGCCATTTTATTAATAGCCGCTTTACAATTTTATTCGGTTTACCGCTATAAATAATTTGCGTGCGCGCACAAAAATATGCAATTTCTTTACCAGAAAAAAAAAAATGTGTTGATGCCACAGTTGGGCAAAATTTATTCGAATAAGAATAATAGATGAATAAATGTTTTTTTTATTTTTATTTGAATAATAAATAATTTCGTTTATTCAAACAAAAAGATATTCGAATAATAGATGATTTTCATTTACATATGTAAGAACAAACAAACATACAAACAAAAAAAATATACAAAGTTTTTTTTTTACTATTAGTCAGTTGTTTTTTTTGTTGTACCCTGAGTTTTTATTTATTATTTGAAATAACGAATAAACCTCAGAATAATTATTCGAATGAATTTATCTGAATAAAATTTGAAAAATAAATTTTTATTCAAATAATTATCTAAATAAAAATTTATTCGAATAATGCCCAAGTCTGGTTGATGCGATGTTTGTCATACTAAAATAATTTAACTTTAAAATACCACAACAGATTTATAACTTTTGCTTTAATTTATTTATTTTTTATTTATTTATCTTTCTCGTTTTTTTTTCTTTTGCAGTGCGATGAGCCATTATCCTCCGGTGACATTGTCGTCTTCGCTCAACGTGTCGGCGCACAGATTTGCTGGCATCCCGGCTGTTTTGTTTGTTGCGTTTGCAAGGAATTACTTGTGGATTTGATTTATTTTCATCGTGATGGCAATCTTTATTGTGGCAGACATCATGCCGAGACGCAAAAGCCGCGCTGCTCCGCCTGCGATGAGGTATGTGTGTGTATAGTTTAGATTTACGTTATATGAAATTAGAAAGCGAAAGAGTGGGTGACGCACATAGGGGTATTTTATCAATCTGGGCGGCCAAAACCTCATTTCCTAAAACTGGCCCGATTTCCAAAAAATACAATTTTTTAGTAGGCCAGGATCCTAACGCATCATTTTCAATAAAAGTTTATTCTCAAAACTCAAACACAAAGTTTTTACAGTCAATGAAAGTTTGGTGATTCGTGTATTTCTCGCGGCATCTTATAACGTTCTTAATGTTTCAACATTTCCAATTAATATTTTTACGGTTTTAAGTGAAGTTTTTTAGAATACTGTTATGGATTCTTATAATACAGGTAATCGAGTACAAAATGCATCTTTATTGAGATTTAGTTAGTTGTTAGCGTCTTCTTAATTACGTTTTTAAAAAATGATGTATTAAAAAAAAATTTCCCAATTTTTGGTTTTCAAAAGGGTTTTTGTTTAGGTGCCCGGCATTGCCCGGCACTGACTCTTTTTTTTTCTAGATAGTCTGTTCCCTGTTATTTTGAGTTCAAGAAAGATCGGTTCCGGTTTTTCCGGTTTTAAGAAAAACAGGCAATTTTTCACGTTGGGAAAAATGACCCCACCACATAAAAAAAAATTAGTTGTTTGTGCATTCGAGAACACCCATCTAGCAACATATACATCGACATGCTCCGAATCCAAAGTCCGCTTGTCCAATATACCCCCAAAACTTCGAGAAAATTGCGAAAAGCTAAAAAAAGCCCCAAATGGCACATTTCATCGATTTAACCTACTAGCATGTATTTCGACGTTCTGAATCCAAATCTGAGGTCGGTTTGGTCTCACTACATCACTTTTTAAAAATGTAAAGCCACATTATTTTCTATGTTAAATCGAATTGAAATCACCGTGGGTAACATAATTAACAATTTAAAGCCAAAAAAGAGTTTTGGCCGCCCAGATTGATTAAATACCCCAATGTGCGACGGTTTGTTTATTTTGCCTGACCTTTCTTTGAATATGTATATGTATCTACTATCCCTCTAGCTTGTGGTTTTGTTAGTCGCAAGGTTTTGTGGGGAATCGTGCGTGCGGATTTGGATTCAAAATGACTTTTATTCAGGCTTACATCTTAAGCTTATTACAGCTAGAGCATTGGAAAGATGTTTGTGGATATTGACATCTTTTTTGAAGGAATGCATAGATTTACCTTTTTCTAGTATTCTCTTAGATAGTTAGAGCTTCCATGACATATTAAGAAAGAGAAGTTGAATAAAATTGGATAATATTCGGTTAAAGGAAGCTTTATTAGATTAGTTACTTTTTGGTTGCTTATTTTTCCGGCAGGGTAGGAACATGATGTATTGTGGTATGATTTTCCGTCATCCCTTGTCAAGTTTGGTTTGGAGACAAACCCGGTTTGTCCTCTGAGAACGAAAAAAGACACTGAAGATGGCGCATATTTGCCGAAACCGGTTTGTCTACAAATCAAACTTGACAAGGGATGACGGAAAATCGTTCCACAATACATCATTATTGGATTAGCTTATAAAAGTAAATTTAGATCAGGAAAGCACCTAGTCTTTTGGGTTATATTTTGCTTTAATCATAAATTAGGTTAGGTTGGAGTGTATACCGCAATAAACTCGTTGTGGTACCACGAGAACAGATTACTCGACCTTACTGAACCAACTTGAATGCCTGATGGAATCCATCAAGTCCTTTACGTCAGTATTTGCACCTATTTGTAAGCCATTCAGGAAGGGGGTTTTTAGGAAATGCTGTCGAGCTCTGCTAAACGTCTGGAAATTGCAGATGAGATGTTGAGCCGTCTCCTCCTCCTCATCCCCTTCACAGCTTCTACAACACCTACGATAGGGCACCCATTCCCCCTCCGCGTATTTTCCCATGGGGTCGTGACCGGTGAGTACTCCCATGAGATCAGAGACGTCTTCCCTTCAACTTTCATGTGGCAAGGGGCATACCTATGCGTTATTTGTCGCTCAGTGGTACCTTGTCTTGCAAGCTCACCTGCCCTACAATCACCCTTAATGTCTCTATATTCCGGACCCATAAGAGGTGCAAACATTTCTGTTTGGCCATATCGTATAAAGATCGGCGAGAGTTTACTACCAGCTCAGAATTGAACGAGAAAGAACCAAGTGCCCTAATGTCCACTTGGCTGTCCCTAAAGAGGAATAGATCTTCGTGGACACCCGTGGACGCCCGTGCCCAATACAGCTCACCGCTTCCCTTATTGCTGAAATTTCCGATTAGAAAACGCTGCTGTATATTGAGGCCTTGGGAAAATGCACCTCCCCCAACTTTGTCATTAAGTTTCGAGCCATCGGTGTAGATGGGAATGCTACCTGGGGGGGATAGAGCCGATTTGGCCCCCACTCTTCCCTCCTTGGAATTTTCGTTAAAAAGTTGCTGTCTGAAACCAAAGTAGTAGCACATAGATCCCTGCTACAAGGAATATTGGAGTGCCCTGTGGCTTTTGTGCACCACAGGGATGACTCCGTTAGCCGTAGAAAAAAGCATCACACATTAAAAATCTACTTATATAAAAGTTATTTCATTCGGCGCCTTAACTTCCCTCTTATTGAGAGACCTGAAAATTCCTTTGGGAGATTTGGAAAATATTGATAGGATAAGTCTTTCAGAAGACATGATTCGAAAATATTTAGTGCTTTCTTCGTCGATTTGTGCAACCTTTAGTTCTTAAATGCATAGACAGACAACTTTCAAATCCATTTCAAGAGTAACTAAAATCCATCCTTTTTTTTCTATCCCTTTTTATCTCTTCACAGATCATCTTCTCCGACGAATGCACCGAAGCCGAGGGTCGCACCTGGCACATGAAACACTTCGCCTGCTTCGAATGCGAACACCATCTCGGCGGCCAGCGTTACATTATGCGCGATGGCAAACCTTATTGCCTCAACTGCTTCGACACAATGTTCGCCGAGTATTGTGATTATTGCGGCGAGGTGATCGGTGTCGATCAGGGACAAATGAGTCATGATGGCCAGCATTGGCATGCGACCGATCAATGCTTCTCTTGCTGCACTTGTCGCTGCTCGCTGCTGGGTCGTCCATTTCTGCCGCGACGTGGCACAATTTACTGTTCGATTGCATGCAGCAAAGGTGAGCCGCCCACACCGTCGGACGCCAGTTCGGGGCCACAACTGCGACCAACACATCGTGCCAGCACAACGAGTCAAATCGCGCGTTCGCCGCGATCGGGTGCACGATATAAAGGCCATGCCGCTGTTGGTGCAAATGATAAGAGTGCGGCAAGCGCTGGAGATTTGTTAGAACGGCAGACGCGTCAGCGAATGGAGGTCGGTATGGATAGGTTAATGATTGTGGGCAAGTTGGCGGCGGCAGGCTGTGAGGGAATGCTGCCACCACTGCCCGGCGCGCCGCGACCAGCACATCCGCCACCCATCGATCTCACCGAGTTGGGTATTAGTTTGGATAATATCTGCGCGGCTGATAAATCGGTTTTCGGTGATGCTGGAAATATCACATCTTCGCTGCCCGATATGCTGGCGTCGAAGGGTGAGGATTCACATAGCTATCAAAGCATCGATAAAATCAATCTGAATTCGCCGAGCGCGTCGGAGCTCACGCAAAGCACGCAAGAGATCACCAACGGCATGGAGCTGGAAAATGAGAATGCGAACTGTGAACTGCCGCACGACAACTACGAAACGCTGCTGAAAGCGAAACGAGCGCGTAACAAATCCGACATTGACGATGACGACGAAAGCGATGAAGATGACGAAGACGACGAGGACGACGACGACCACGGTGCGGCTGAGGATGGTGAGAACAATGTTCGTCCACATCTCAAAGAGGTGCGCTTCCACAGCATACACGACACCATGTCGCGCTCCAAGAGCTACACGGACAGCACGAATGCGCGTCGTCGCCGTCGCAGGCGCAATCAGTCGCGCAGCTCGTCGGAAATGCAAATCAATCAGACCAATTTGCGACTGCATAACGCGCAAGCACAGGCAACGGCCGGCGTGTATGGCAACAAACTGGACGCGAACTGCGATGCGGCGAGCATCTGCTCAACTTGCTCATCCTCCTCCTCCAGCGAGATGGATGACTATTTGTATCGCATACCGGCGCGTCGCCACTATGGCGGTGTGCGCGTCTCTTACGTGCCGAACGACGCGATCGCATACGAGCGCAAGCGCAAACAGGCGGCGGCCAGCGAGCAGCAGTTGAGTGGTGGCGGCAATTCGTTAACGGTTGGCAACACCGCATCGACGACCGGCACAATGACCGCATCGACAAGCGGCGCTAACAGCGGCGGCGGCGGCGGCGGTAGTGGCGGTGGCGGCGATACGAAGAGTTGCATAATTTCATGACAGCCTCCAATTTTACCGCCGCCACCATTGAGTCTCTGTAGCTATTATATCTTGGATACAATATTGGAGGAGCAACGTTTGGTGTTGGAGGAAGAGAAACGGCCGGGTTGTTTGAAACGCATGTGGCGTATGCTAACGACCGGCGGTAAGGGTAAGAAAATGGTGTTGGATGATATGCAGAGTGTGTGAGGGGAGTTGCGGCGGCACTTGTTGTAGATAAAAGTGGCCGATGGAGGACTTATGTATGTTCTCAGAGAACTTCGGCTAATTTTATTGCATTCTAGCTGTTTAGTGGAAAAAATGTCCATTTGAAATTGGAATGCTTCCCTAAAAGCTTTTTAAAGCTAAAATTGTTTATAAAAGAGCAGCGTCGCTCTGTATGTAAATTGCACTGAAGAACTTCCATATCGTAGTTGTAGTTGGTAAAAAAAAAAAAAACAAAAAAAAAACAAACAAACAAAAACTTAAAAAACATATTTACAGAAACTTTGTACAAAAGAGGATACATATGTATATTTACATGATTAGCGGTGAAAAAAATAATCATTGTAAGATTTTATGTAAAGAAATCAATATTACGACTATATACAAAACTTAGATTTAGATGTATTTATGTAGATATATAAAATCATCAATATGTATATTAAGGTGAAGTGAAAACATCTGGAGATTTTTTTTGTTTTTTTTTTTAACGTACCAGCAATGAAAAGTTGCTTTTATACGAATTAATGAACCCGACAAAATTTTATGGCGATCGAATGACGATTTGAACTGCCCCCCAGCCTCGCAAAGTTGAAAGCAATAAGCACGATCTGGTACAAATATGAAATCTTCAAAATTATAAAATCCAAAAACGAAGTAAGAGGATTGATAAAGATGGGTAAGCTGAGTATTAAAGAGAATTTTTTTTTTTTTGGAAACAACAACAACAAAAGTTATTTAAGGTCAAAGTTTATGGTATGCATTTTTTAAATTGCAATTACTTAAAAACTACTGAACCGATTTCGAATATTTTTATAACATTCGATAGGTATTCTGATTCCCTTTAATGATATATACATATATTTTATATATGAAAAGTAAGGGGTGGTAAGAGGAAGGTTGACCCCCGCAGGCGGGTGTTATGGAACCCACTGAATTGTGTAGATATAAATAAAAGGTTGGTTTTCAACAGTACTATCCCATTTTTTTCAGTAGTTGAGTAGTTTTTAAGTAATTTCAATTTGAAAAATCCATAATGCATATAAACTTTTACCCTCAATAGCTTTTGTTGTTGTTGTTTCCAAAAAAGATAATCACATTAATATTCAGCTTAGCCATGTTTATCAATCCTTTTTTGATTTTATAATTTTAGAAATTTCACATTTGTACCAGATCGTGCTATTTTTTTTCAACTTTGTGGTACTGGGGGCACCTCTAAGCATGCGAGTAGGTAAAAAAAAATTTTACAAGCTTATTTCTGGGCTAGAAAAGTGCCGTTCGGGCTTTGGAACAAATTGAATTTCCAAAGAAAAATTTCGCTCCACCTTAATGTATATGCATAAAAAAGATATTCATAACCCAAAACTTTTTAATCGAAGACTAGATTAAGTTCTGAATGGTAAAATATGATTCAAAATTTAAATCTGTTAAAGGGTAAAACTTCCGTTTCCAGGTAAGCGAAGAAAAAAAATTAAAATCTCAACGGTCTTCGACCTTGCCCGAGACTTCAAATCTTTCATGAAACGAAAATTTAACACTAACAAAACAATCCCGCTTCCATAAACAAATCACATTGGTTAGTAACAACGAACAAATAGAAATTTTACAAAAACACAATATTCAATAAAAACAAAGAAATATCAATAAAACTTGTATTTTGTAAAAAAAAAACGAAAGTCTCTGTTTAGGTTTGTAGCAAAAGTTAAGAAAGCATAAAGAAAATGAAAACGAAAGCGCAAAACAAATAACAAATTAAATAAAGAAAGAAATAAAGAAAGAAAAAATCAAAAAAGAGAAAGATAAATAAAGAAAGAAATAAAGAAAGAAAGAAAGCAAGAAAGAAAAAAAGCAAGAAAGAAAGTGAAAGTCCATTAATGCAACGCACAAAAACGTACTTCCAAGATAGAACAATAAATCATCTACATAGAAATTTATACAATAGAAAACATGCAAATAAAAAAGTTATGAATAAGATTTCTCAACAAAATGTACATATTTACGTACATATGTATGTATGTAAATCAATGTAAAATGTAAATAAACAACAAGAGTATATAAGATTAAAATTTCTTTTGTTGTATTTGTTTTTTTTTGCAGCAAAATATGATAGCAAACTTGCCCAATAAGAAATTGCGAAAAATACTGCAAGATTAATCATAAACCGTTTTGTTTAATTCTTTTGTTAAAAAAAAAGAAAATAATAAAATATTTGTTGCATGCAAAAATTTTAATTTATGCACAAGCGCCCACATTGTCCTACATGTTAAATATGCAAGCAAAGTTTCCAACAACGAAAAACACAAGAAAGCATAAGCTAAAATGGCTTTGTCGAAAACACAAAAAAATATATCTACAGCATTGCTCATTATTATTTATGTATACAGCGACAGCAGATGAAATTGAAATAGAAAAAGAACAACAAAAGCATTACTTATTATGCTAAATCGCCTTTTAAACGCATCTAAACCAGTCGATAATGTCTCACATATCATAAACTACATTAATTCAGAGATTAAAGTCATCGAATATTTAATAAGTATTTTTCTTTGAAAAAGTGAAATTTACATTTCTACTCCACTTCATCTCATTCCATTGATATTTACATATGTATACTTATTTAACTCTTAGTCATCTCATTAGTTACTAATATTTTGGCAACACTTTCGTTTTTGTTTTTTTTTTTTTGTAAAATTAATACACTTTTTAAGTCCGTGTTCACAGCCCTTTGTCTGATGAATTTTGTCATCAAGTGTATATAGAGTAAATAGCTATAAAAGCATTTTTATTTAACTTTACAAAATTTGTGTATTCATGTACATCTATGCCACATATTTATATTGTATAAGTATAATTAACAGCTAAAATTATTCTAAACCTACATGTTGTATTTGTATTTATTAAGTAGTTGTATTAAGTATATCATTATTGAACGTTACTACAAAATAAAGTAAAATATTATATTGAACAAGAAATTGTTGGTGATTTTTTTTCTTTGTTTAATTGTGGAATGTAAGTACATATATATCTACATATGAGTAAAAGCAGCTAGTATATCCAGCAAACATTCGGATTGATAAAATAATCAGAAAGGAATCCTAAACTGGAGTGTAGGTACACACTCATTACGAGCTCATTTTGGTGTCCGAAATGTACTATGTATTTCTGTTCTTAAGGTGATCGCTCGATATGAGCCTAATTTCATGCATCATATGAGCCTGAATAAGAGTCATAAAAGACTTCTATTGTACTCATATTTATGACTCTTTTTTCCATCTTCTATGACTAGCGAAATTAAAAAATTATTCTTTTTTTGTTTTTTTCTTCCACTGACCCAACAGTTCTCTTCAAATGCAACTTCACCCACGTTTGTTATCCTCTTTTCCAGTTCTGGAACCTGCTTCGCCTCACTGCTTGCTTTATAGTGTTGTCTATTTTGTATTCTTCTACAAATTAGAACCAGATATCAAGCTGAAATTCAATCCAATTGCGTCATATAGTTGGTGGAACATTAAACATTGTATTGAACTTTGGTGTTGCTTTTATAGGTACTTCGCTTTCTTCGAAACAGCGTCTATGAATTACAATTATCATTAAAAAAAAATATATATAAAGAAAAAAATCTCAAGCTGATATTTCACACCTATTTCGGACTCATATCGGACACCAAATTATGAGTGCTCCGAGAAAGTTTGCTGGGATATTATTTCTACCTTTAAACGAGCAATTCTTGTATACATATGTATGTACATATATAATCAGGATTTCGGAAACGGATCCAACGATTTTCATGAAATTTGGTACGCAGGGAGCTTCGGGGGTGGACTCTCAAAAAATTTATTTTTTTTCCCCACTTTTATCCCGGGTCTAAACGTGGATCGGTTGACCTTCGAATGTTTCTGAGCGATATAGGTATCGAATGAAAGGTCTTGATGAGGACTTCAACATAGAACCCTTTTAATTGTGATGCCTTATTCGGGTCTGCAGATATGGGTCGAAGCGTGAACCCAGATGACCTTCGAATGTTTCTTAGCGATACTGGTATCAAATAAAAGGTCTTGAAGGGGACTTCAACATACATGGATGGCTCTAAAAATTGGTAATCATGGCTTCAATATAGAGATCTCTTCGATGTAATGCTCAACCTGGTTCTCTAAGTGAAGGGAAGATGAAAAGGAAGAAGAGTTGAATGGAGTGGAATGGGAATTGGGAAAGGGAGTATGGAAAGGACATGAGGAGGTAAAGGTATCGCGGCAAAGCGAGGCGGATTTACTTTACTTCTGGATCTTAAAAACGGCTTCAACAATCTTCATGCAATTTAGTAAACAAGGGGTCTGCGGCGAAAACTTCTGAAATGTTCCATTTTTCCACTAATTTTTTTATTTTAAATTTTTTATTTCGCTTGGGAAGACCTGCGAAAAAATGGCAGCCCGAGATATGCTCGGTCATCCAGGTACTATAACATAATAAGCCGAACTGGTTCATTTCGAAAAATGAGCAATTCTTTGTAAAACTGCATCCCTATACAGCATTTCAAGTAGATACATATCTTAACTGAGGGACTATAAAATTTGCGTTCAAGGAGATGTCGGTTGTGAATTCAAGAGGATAGCATGGAACACAGAGAGTCTATGCTGAGTGTAGGTTTCATATCCACAAAAAATTCGTAATTAAAATTAATCAATTCGCTTGCAATAAAATGCTACCACATCAACCTTATAAGCTATAGCATTCATCTTCGCCTTCGCTAAAATTGAAACCAACAAATCTCTAAAACACTTCGGTAAGCACAATTATAATTTTGGCTGAAGTGAAATTTAACAACCAACTCCACTCTCTAACATAAATCGATGATCTTTATCATTAGACTAATAAAAAGTTTTGTCGTTCTCATTTCCGAATTTTTATATTCACGCAAAGACTTCAGTGTTTCGAGTTACCCCAAACGCTCGCCCGTTCGGCATTTGCTTTGCTTCGCCATAAAATACAAGTTTATCGACCTTTGTAATATGTATGTTTGTATATTTATTTATTAAGTTCTGCAAGGTACATACCCACATTCATATTTACTTTGAACCAAGAAAGCATACAAAAAGTATTTTCAGCGCAGTCCTTGCATGTTTAATATTCGCCAAACTTGACGAATTATTATGTACACATCCACATCCTCCATCCTTTCAGCATTCTTTGCTTTACTCACCCAAGTCATTCTTCATTTGCCAACTTGTATACAAACATACATAAATCCCAATCAACACACACACATTTTTTAGTACGAGTATGAATAAATGAATGAATGTAAACGTCATTTAATATTATATCAAGTGTTACATTTTACGACTACTTAAAAACTCGTAAAAAATAAAAAGTAAAGGAAGAAGTTGAAGTAGGATGAGGAGGAAGCTGCAAGTCGACATAAAGCACAATGCAAAAGTGTCGACGAGGAAATGGTATGGGTGAATGCTACGTAAATATGAAAAAAGAAGGAAATGTGAGTAAAATTCTGGGAAAGGATCAAAGTTTGATTGCGATGAAAAGTATTCAATGGTTGAAACTTGATTATAAGATACAAAAATCGGATGAAATGTGCTCTTGCATAAGCTGGGAAGGTTATATTAAGTAGGTTCTTCAATCAAATACCAAGTGAGAACCAGAGCTCTAGTGCTGGCATCCTGGCCTATATGCTTTCATTTATTTTTGATGATCAGCATAAGTTCCGGTCGTCAAAAGTAGGAAGTTGGATTAGTAGTGAGATGTTTGAGTGCCAGACACAGTGTCAAGAGTAGAGCAAGGTCTGCTGAAAAATTCTTACTTCTCACTTTCAATTAAGATGAAGTTTTTGTGCTCGATGGTTGATACCTCCTTTGCATGTATGTATATTTATGCTGAACACAAGTTGGAATAAAAATCGAAATTTTAAGCAAGTTGTGAGTTATTAAACGTATGTGTTTGTGTGAAAAACGTGATTTAATGGTTCTGCGTGAGTTCGCTATAAAAATGAAAAATTTCATACAAAAGGGAAAGTTGAGTTGGAACAAAGTGTTTGTCTAAACTTTTATTATTATGTATACGAGTGTGCAATATATTGTATATGCATATGCCATTAGAAATTTCACACTTTATTTTGTCTTCAGTGACATTGTTGTAAATGACTCAAACCAAAAATACTTTCATCACTAGAATTAATACTATAAGAACTTAAGAAGGGTTTGATGGTGTTTTGATGCTCTACATAAGTGCTTTGAAGCTTGGAGCTACAAAGGTTTTGACGTTGATAATTCAGGTAGTAGATTGCTATCTTCAGACTCTGAGTGATACATGATAACCAAAAATGAGCGCACCAATTGATCATGCTACTCCTCCAATGTCTTCAATACCAGGGTTTTAAAATGAGTAAACTTGACAAAACAAAAACAAATGCAGTCTTAAGCCTGACACTTGTTGAAATAAAGTGAGTTCTTTGACGAAAAAAGCAATAAAACTATACACCTAGTAGAAAAAGAAAACATAATAAAGAATGAATATGCCTAAGTATAAAGTGTGATACTATGAGTAGACTTATGGCCAATTTCGCCATCTCAGTCTACCAATTTTACATTTGATGATAAAGCTAACTAGGCTATTCTGGCCACTAACTTTCCAAAGACAACTATTTTTCAAAAGGAAATTTTCCTCTTTAGAAAGACAGTTGCCAGAATGGCCGTATAAGAGTACAAAACATTTTTCCGATCAGCATTTAAATGTTAAAAAAACAAGTAAGGAAGCTTAAGTTCGAGTGGAATCGAACATTAGATACTCAGCTGTATGCTTTCATTGTTTGTTTGCGTTTGATGGAATCACGGTGTATTTTATATAAAGGGAGTGCTGCATAAAGTGGGCGTAGCCACGCCCATTTTCAACATTTTTATCAGTCATCCAACTAAGCATATGATTATTATTCTTTGTGCGAAATTTCATTCCTTTATGACTTCTAGTTACTAAGATGTGACGTTACAAATTCCCAGATGGTGTTCCAGAAATATCTTTGTGAAAAAGTAGGCGTGGTCATAAACCGATTTTAATAAATTTTTGCGTGTCTATTAATACAAGTTATAAAAGTGTATAAACCAAGTTTCGTCATAATATCTCAATTATTTGCCGAGTTATGGGCTCCGAAATCTCGTATATTCCTTTGTCTAAAAAGAGGCGGTGCCACGCCCATTTTCCAAAATTTTTATATTTTTTGTTTCCGGTCTATTGTGGAACTCATGCCACAAAATTTCAATGAATTATCTTTATATTTGACAAAGATATCGCTTACAATGTTTTTATTAGGCCACTTTATAATACCCATATATAAAAGTGGGCGTGGTCGGCAACCGATTTCGATAAAATTTTTAACATATATTACCACAGGTAATAAAAGTGTACACACCAAGTTTCGTCGTTATATCTCAATTATTTGTCGAGTTATGGGCTCAGAAATCTCGTATATTCCTGCTTCTAAAAGTAGGCGGTGCCACGCCCATTTTCCAAAATTTTTGTATTTTTCGTTTTATGTCCGCAGTTGGACTCCTGCCATAAAATTTCAATGATATATCTTTATATTTGACAGAGATATGGCTTAAAATGTTTTTATTATGCCACTTTATAATACCCATATATAAAAGTGGGCGTGGTCGTCAACCGATCTTGGCAATTTTTAATCCAAACATTTGCCTAAGTAATTATATCACGCGTACCAAATTTCATCGATATATCTTCAACGGTTTCTGAGTTATGACTCATAAAACTTGAAATGTTTGCCCCTTAATAAGTGGGCGTGGCACCGCCCATTTTCCAAAATTTCACCATATTTCTTCATAAGGGCCTGAGCTCAATACGTGGGTAAAATTTTATCACTCCAGCTCTATTAGTGACTGAGATACAAAATTTCCGATTTTTACTATATAGGGGAGGTGGGCGTGGTCATGGTCCGATTTCGCCCATTTTCAATACCATCCGTTCCTGCCTTGATACCAACTTACATTTCAAATTTCATCAAAATATCTCAATTTTTGCGCGAGTTATCGTGCTCACAGACGGACAGACGGACAGACGGACAGACGGACAGACGGACAGACGGACAGACGGACGGACATGGCTCAATCGATTTCTCTTTTCACCCTGATCATTTTGATATATATAAGTCTATATCTATCTCGATTATTTCATTCTGTTACAATCCACCGTTAGGAAATCAAAACTATAATACTCTGTGTACTAGTACAGCTGAGTATAAAAACTCTAATCTCATATCAACAAGTACCACCTAAGGTGTGAAAACGTTTCGTGAATTTATGGAAAGAAATCGCTGCAAAAAGCTTATAAATTTACTTAACATTAAATGACATGTAAGCTAATAACCCAATAAACAACTAAATCAAGATGCACCCAAGAGTGCACTTTTGTAAAAATATATGTGTATTTAGTAGTGGGACTTTTTTCGAATAATATTCGAATAAATATTATTCGAATAAACGAATAATAATATTCGTGGGGAAAAATTCGAATAGTACTATTCGAATAATACTATTCGAATAATATTATTCGAATAACACTATTCGAATAATACTATTCGAATATTAGTATGTATGTGCATGCATAATTTGGGAATTCCACTTACTTTCGCGCAAGTCAGAGTACGTATATATATGTACATACATATTAAAGGCCTGCAATTGTTGATCTATTTAACATGCCACATTTGCGACATCATGCAAATGTCATGCCTTGCCATGTTGCTCATACATGTTTAACAACGACATACAAAGACACTATCGAAAAAATTCAATTCAAACCTATACATTTTTTTTATAATTGTTTGGCATGCATGAACATCGAAAAACAATTTTTCAATACATGCGACATGTGCGACAAGTGCGACATATTGTGGCAGCATTATTATTTATACTACAATTCCGTAAAAATTAGCATTGTGAGCGAAATCAAATCAAATTTTGCAAGTGGAAGATGCGCTGAATATGAATCTGGTCTCAACAAACAAGAATTATAATAGTTATGTACCTACATACATATGTATGTATAGATACATAGCCCAGAAGCCAAATTGACATGTACACTAGACTAGACATGAAAAATCTTTAAAAGTCCGTCCCTAAATATAAAGCTAATGTTAAGGAGGTCTCCGGACAACATTTTTTTTTTTTGATCCCGTTTGATCCGGCAAAAAACCACCGAATTTGTTTTTTTTTTATAATTTAGTTATTTGAATCCGATTTTTAAAATTGATATATCATTATTTTTGTCCTATGAAGCTCTATATTTCCTTCTAATGTTCTTTTGAATTCTGAAGTCGTTTTCACATACATAGCTGGGTCTGCTATCTATGTTGTACGTCCATAAATTATCCTTTTTTAGAGGTCAAATAACAAAGTTACAATAAAAAATCTTTTTCGGAGGTGTTTCGCGGGATCAAAAAGATGAAAAATATTGTTCCTTAAACATAATCTAGCACATATCTGTGTTCATATCGAACAGTAGCTTATGTTGAAAGGCAAAATTTCAAAATACTCTTATTTTTGTGTAATTTTCTAGCAGTTCCCCGCACAGGTTTATTAAGTAAAATCATTGAGACTGAAGCCGGTTGAAAGCCCGAGAAGGAGTTTAAACATCATATGATATCATAAAATTAAGAAGGCCGGTAAAGTCAGCAATTTCAAAACCATTAAAATCTTATCATTTTCTGTTTACTGAGATTCTGAATTACGGAAAAGATGCATTCAGATAGAGTAACGAACGATCAGCTGCTTTTATGCGTAAGTAATTTCACCACGAACGTCGCGTTTTAAAAATTTGCAATTTGATTGCGGAAAATATATATTAGGGGCGATCATATGCAAAATTTATTCATATTTATTTCATTCATAGTTTTTCTCAATGTGTGCACAAACACAAATTTATAACAGATGTAATAAAAACATTTGTAATGAACATTCAACAGCTACAAAAATGCGTGAAAATTGTAGTTCATTATTATCCCCCTATTTTCTGAAATTACCTTTTTCATCTTTATATACTAAAAAAATCGTCCTAAAACTTTATAAGAATGTATAAAAATGCTTCTGAATTCATTACTGCATAAATAAAAGTAAAAACAAAATACCAAAATAATGTGTTTCAAAATTACCCCATAGGTAAGCCTCAGAGTCTCACTTTCAGTTCTACGAACTTTTTAAAATTCAGTGATTAGGAATTATTGATATAAGGCCATAGATATTATTTATATTTATGTTAATAATATGATTAGGGTTAATGAACAATTATAATTATAGCTTATATCCTTTTCCCTATCTCTATCCTTATCCCTATTTCTATCCCATTTCGTTTTTATATATGTACATACATAGTAGATAAATGTTTTCTCAATAAAAAAATAATAATCTACATATGAATGTATGTACGTACGCACATATATTTTCATACAACAGCATGAAAACATACTGCAGAGGCATGTTATAGAAAACAAAATCGAACAACAGTATAGGTAACAACAATGACATGTTACAACATAATGTTTGAGTTCGAACGACATGGCAAGACGGTATGTTTGAGTTGGCACAACATGGCAAGACAGTATGCTTGTGATGACATGGTATGCCAATGTATGAAATTTTTGAAAAGGACAATTTTACAGAAAATGTTGAACTTTGCAGTACTTTAATACATATGTATGTATTTACAAAAACAAAAGCATACATACATACATTCAATAGCTATTTGCGAATAGTGGTATTCGAATAGTGATATTCGAATAGTACTATTCGAATAGTATTTATTCGAATATACGAATAAATTATTCGAATAAATATTATTCGAATTACGAATACCTTTCGAATAAAAGGATTTTTTATTCGAATAATTTTTATTCGAATAGTCCCATCCCTACTGTGTATGTATGGTGGTTTGCGTGCAATAATCACCATAAAGCTGCGCCTAAAAGCACACTAAATTCGCCATAAACTCAAACGATTGTGGCCAAAGGAAACAGCATCCATCGTTCGGCGGACATGCCAATGACAACTACAAACGTTAAATATTTTATTAGGCAACGTGCAACAGCAACAACAAAGCAAGAAAAGGATATATGAAGTCAAAGAAAAAAAAGGAAAAAAAGGAAAAAATTTAGCCGATAAAATTGCTGCAATGCAGTTGAGCTTGTGTTTTGAACTTTAATATGACAGAGGCGCACAAACCGTAAAGTGAAACAAGTGAAAAGGTGTTAAGTTAAATGAAATTGAGCTCGTTTTTTATAGCCGGCTGCGTGTTAGTGATAGTGCGGCATATTTTTTAATTTTAAATTTCATGCATTTTGATGATATTCTTTGTCTGTTGCAAGATTTGGTTGTCCCTTTGAGCTCAAAAATAACTGCCTTGTATGCTCTGGAATGAACTGAAATTGAATAATCAGGCTGAAAGAAGCACGCGATAAGCAGTTGAGTATAAACCAAAAGAAAAAAGGCAAAAAAGGTAAAAAGGAAAAAAAAGGGAAACAGCATGTTCTATAGGTCTTCGCTGAGAATTGCGGCGAGGCGACTATCGAGCTGCTAACATACCTACACACCACATAATATATGTGGCCAATGATGTTCGGTCATAACAATAAGAATGATGAGACCACAGGGGAATTACCCTACCATCCAGCAAAGATTGATGCTATGCTCTGTGGTGAACAAATATATGTATGTATTTATATTGAGGCAAAAACAACACTAAAGGGAAAGTGAAAGGGGATGAGATACTGATGAAGGCAACTAAACAAGGGAGTGTGTTAGTACATATTTCGGAAACAAGAAGACAGGAAAGCACGGCCTTTTGGCGCAAAGCAGCTCATTGCTGGCGCAGTGCGGTTGATGAAGTAGCGCGTGGCACAAAGCAACCGCAACATCATCGGCATGCCCAGCATCAATATTTCCAGCATGTTTTCTTCTTGGAAGGAAGTACTTTTCTTCTTTCTTTTTCAGTACTGATTAGTATACTTCTTATAGTACTTGATTATTTGTTTTGCTTTTTGACCGAGTAGATAGACTTTTGTAGGCAACCAAGAAAAGTTCCTGCCTTCTTGCAAGGTTCATTTGCCCTCAACGAGCGTGAACGTGACTGTCTGTTTGTTGATTTTTGTTGGAAAATTCACTGAAAAGGAAATTGGCTTCTACTACGTTCATTTATTTATTTTTTTACTTGCCTTTCTTCTTATTTTTCATACTTTTTTTTTTAGTATTCAACTACTTTGCTTGCCTTACACGTTGTCTTGTCGCTTTATTATGTGTTTCTTTCGTTTTATATTGTACTTGTATGTATTTCAAGCAAACATATGTTTTCAATTTACTTCTTTGAGCCATTGATTGAATAAGACATTTGGTACTTGATTGAATTACCGGCAGCGAAAATCAATATAAAAATGCCAAAATGGGATTAAAAGTAAAATTTAATAAAATTTGTGAGAGATTAACTTAAAAATTTAAGAGTAGAAAAAAGGCAAAATAATCTTTAATTTTTATTTTCCATTCTGAGTTTAGCAAATTGGCATCACAATTTATTATTTATTTATATAGCACCTGCACCCTGCATTTTATCTTTGCTACACCGTAAAATATACAACGAAGTGATTATCATCAATCATTGTCAGCGCTATATATAAAAGTAGATATGTACTTAGGTATGTATTGCTTAGTTCTGTCCTTTAACCCTTATCAGCTTGGGGAAGCAAAAAAAAAAAAAAACAAATCTAGGGACAAACAGACGGATCTCGCTTAGGGCCGGTTTCACCATCTCCGGTTAATTTAACCGGTGGTTAATTTGACGTAAATTGTATGGCGAGCTGTCAAATAAATTGCTTAACCGGGAGAAATCCTCCGGTTAAGCACTTAACCGGAGATGGTGAAACCGGCCCTAAATCTAGTCAGCAAGTGATTCTGATCATAACGTTATATGAGTAGTCCACTCTCAAAATTGGCTATGTAAAATTTTTCATATTGAGCTATAAATTAGAAAAAACCACCACGACCTCAAGCTTTTATTTGAATATTTTTTGGTTATTACCTCAAAGCTTAGCCCATAAGGAATTAAGGGATGTAAAAAAATAAAACCGTAATATGACAGATTTTTGCAAATTCAATGTTAAATATTTCACATAGCTAGTTTTCAAATTGGAACGCATAATAATACGATTCTTCTTACAAAACCTCTCTCTCTCTCTTAGTGCAGAAAAACGCTCGGAACCGGCGGGTGGAAAAGGGAGACCTCCACTACGTTAGGATGAGCAGGTAGAAAGCGACTGGTTAAAGTGGGTTAATGGATTAAGATGCTTAAAATTTACTCTTATAGTATAGATCGAGCGATTCTGGTGCAAATAAAATGGTTTTAGAATTTTGAGCGCTCCTTATATGAGGCGACACCAATGTGTGCCAAGGCGTATGAGTGACCTATTTTAGATAGCGTCTTTTGAAAGTGTGTAAATAAAACATAAAGGCTTTTGAAACAGTACTTTTTATTTAATGTTTTTGATGTGTAAACATCTTTGCTGTAGCTACGAGTAATTTCGAAAAACAGGCAATGTTTACGTGTAAACGTAAATGACCTTTGTGTTAGTGCGCTGCTGCGTCCGTGTGAATCGCTTGGCATTGTCAGTGGTAGGTAGGTAGATAGGCATGTACTTACAAATGCTTGCATGCATAGCCGTGCAAATGCAAACATCAACAACAACAGCAACAGCAACGAAAGGAAGTGAAGTTGTTGTTGTTGTTGTTTTCTGCAACAATGCGACAAATAGGCAAAATAAAAAGGACCCACTTGTTTGAACATGTATGCAAATGTATGGATATGTATACCTACATCTAGCTATCTAATTTTCTATGCAATATTGAAATGAAAAGTTTTGAGCAGGACTTCGATATGAAGCTCTTTTCATTGTGAGCCCTAGGCCGGGTCTCCAGATATGGGTCAAAAGGAGAACCCGGATGATCCTTGAATGTTTCTGAGCAAAATTGGTATCAAATGAAAGATCTTGAGCAGGCCTTTTACAGGGAGCTCTATTTTTCATGGTTCCTAGGTCGGGTCCGGAGATATGGATCAATACGAGGACCCGGATGATCTTGCATGTTTCTGAGCAATATTGGTATCAAATTAAAGGTTCTGAGCAGCGATTCTACATGGAGCTCTACTCTTTATGATTCCTATGTCGGGTCCCGAAATATGGGCCAAAATGAAGACCGAATGATCATTGAATGTTTCTGAGCAATATTGGTATCAAATGAAAGGTGTTGAGCAGGGCTTTCACATAGAGCCTTATTCATTATGAGTCCTAGGTCGGGTCCCCAAATATGGGTCAATCGTGGACTCGGATGATCTTGCATGTTTCTGAGCAATACAAAACAAAAAAAAATAAAAAATCAAAAGTCAAAAACCAAAAACCAAAACAAACAAAAACAATAAAATAGTAGCAGTTACAATGACAAAAAAAAATTACAAAAACGATAGTCGCCTTCTAATCCATAGAAAACCAGGAAAAAAGGAAAGGGAATAAATATCCGATTTCGAAACTGTTTACACATCAATGTTCATGAATACCCGTTATTCACGCTTTAATTTTTTTTTTTTTTAGAATACGGAAGGATTTTGCAATAAATGTTTAATGCACATTGTACAACATTAGATACTGGTACACAATCCATCAACAACTCAATACCGAAAAAAAAATTCACATACACCCAGGAAAAAAACATTATAAAAACACATGAAAACGTGCTTAAAATGGGCAAAAATTTAGTTAAAGGTGATGTAAATACAAATATTTTTATTGTAAAAATGTTCATTTGTTGAAAAATCAAGAAAAAACCATTTTAAATTAAAAAAAGTGTATCTTTATTTTAAGCACTAAGAGATTTTGAATCTAAAACTTTCGGATTTACTCCACAAACTTTTATTTTTAATTTAAATATGTTTCTTTTTAAATCCAAAATACATTGTTTCAAAAATTTCACTTTAAATTTAAAAATTTTCTTTTATATCGACGGCTGATAATAAGATCGCCCTATTTCAAAAATTGTTTCAAAAACGCCCTATTCCAAAAATTGTTTCAATAACGTGCTATTTCAGATTTTGCTTCGAAAACGCCCTATTTAAGAATTTGTTTCAATAACGTCCTATTTCAGACAATTATTAAAAACGCCCTATTTCAGAGAAATATATATAGAATTTTCTCTGAAATAGGGCGTTTTTTGAAGCAAAATCTGAAATAGGACTTTATTGAAACAATTTTTCAAATAGGGCGATTTTGAAACTATTTTTCAAATAGGGCGTTTTTGAAGCAAAATCTGAAATAGGACGTTATTGAAACAATTTTTCAAATAGGGCATTTTTGGAGCAAAATCTGAAATAGGACGTTATTGAAACAATTTTTCAAATAGGGCGATTTTGAAACAATTTTTGAAATAGGGCGATATTATTCTCAGCCGTCGATATGAGCTATTGGCCAGTTTTTGCTTAAGAAAAAAAGAAATTTTAATTTATTTAATTTAACGAGCACAGGCCCAGGTTATATTTTATTTTTTATTTTTTAGAAACTAGAAAAAAACTTTTTAAGCATGGATGTAACTACAGCTGTTTCACCTTAGATCCCTCTAAGACTCATCATTAAAATAAAAAATTAAGTTCATTTGAACATCCCTACACTTTATTCGCTACTTATGTTTAATCATACAATAATATGTAAATATGTACATATGTATGTGCATAAGTTAGAAATGAATTATAGTAGGAAAGAAACTAGCAACAAATTTTCTATCAGATGTCGAAGGCAGGCAATAGCTCAGCGGTTAGAACTGTAGTTATTGTACTGCAAGGTGCGCAAGTTCGAGTCTTGGCAGAAGCAAAAGTAACCTGATGAGTCTTAGAGGGATCTAAGGTGAAACAGCTGTAGTTACATCCATGCTTAAAAAGTTTTTTTCTAGTTTCTAAAAAATAAAAAAAATAAAAAAAAAAAAGAAATTTTATTTTGTACAAGTTATGGATCCATTAAAAAAACATAAATTTTGATTTTTGAAATAAAAATGATGTGGTTTAAAACGTGTATTATAAAAATAAAAATTCTATTTCGATTTTTTTCTCTGAGTGTAGACACTTTTGAAAGTGGACTGCTCATATATTTATTTTAGTGGGTCTATCACCTCTGCTTCTGTTACTTATAATAATGATGTTTTGGATCGTTTTGGATCAAAGCTCTAATACTATTTCATATTCATAAAAGGTATAAAAATCAATAAGTGAAATCTTTGAAAAAAATAGTATTTTTAAAATTAAAGCAAATTATGTCTACGTGTTATCAACTTAGGGTTAAAAACTCAAGATGTACATAGATTTATAGGCTATGCATTTTGTAACTATGTTTTTCAATGCCTACATTTAGGCACAGCGATCACTTGTTCGCTTTTCCATGATATGGGATGGGTGTGTAAATGTTACAGCTGACATGCCAACAAGAATTTCACATTAGAAAATGTTAAGCTGACTTGCGAAAATGTTATAAAATACATACATATTTATATACTTATGTACATATGTACATAAAAATACGCATGAATCAAGAAATTCTTCTAGCATTTTTTTCTACTATATAATATTTAAAAAATTGAAAATACTTTAATATGTGTAGGTACATACATAAGCTCTTTATCTTATGTATGCAAACGCACTATGTTTAATATTTCTTCAACTCCACCCCCATCAAACTTTTCATTTACCAAATTTTTTTTAACAATTTCCTTTTTTACCAAAAACTTGCGTAAATATTCATACGCTTGCAAGCGACAGCGCCTAATTATATGCTAGACTTAAATGTCTGCGCGTGATGCTGCAACTTGCCACATTCACTTGATTGGAAGTCAACGGTTTTTAACAAAATAAAAAAAAAGATGAAAAAGCAACAGCAAATGAAGCTTATGTGCTTGCCATATGTAGCTCACATGTAAGATAACTACACATACACTTAGTAAATATTTTGAATGACAGACTGTTGACACAATCCTTCACGTTTTAACCGCAAAGCAGACGAGTGTGTATCTCAAACATTTAAAAGTCTCTATGTACACAACAGATCATACAAGCATATCATATGTCATATCAAAGGTAATATTTTTTTTTGTTATTTTTGTTGTATCTAAATATGTATGTATGTATGTGTTTGAAGTTACATCAAACGTCGTATACTAAATATCTGTCTCTACTCTACGCCGAAAATACACATACATACTCCTTTATTTGTATATACATACATAGAACTTTTGTAATATCCAAGCTCAGTAGCTTCTGACTGACTGATTGTTATGCAAATATGGTCGTCCCCAGTCATTCTTACTTTCTGCAACTCATAGTCAAAATACGCACGCACTTACATACATACATACATACATACATACATATGTATATACATACCCTGCAGTAAAAATCCGCAATGAATCCTTAATGAATCACTGATGCAATTCACCTATGACGAGGAGGCATCAGTGAATACTTTCATATAAAGACTGCTGAATTTTTCATATAAATGGTTTGCTTTCCTCAGAAAAAAAACAATAACAAACACAAATAAAAATATACTGAGTTATGACGACAGTGATGAATATTCAACAAAGAATCATCACTGATCCTTCAGCAGTGAAACAAATTTACTGCAGGGTACCTACTGTCTTTGCTGGACGTAATAATATCAACTAGGAGCTTTTACTTCCAAGCCAATATTGTTTCATCAGTATTCTTCAGCTGCGTTGCCTGGTGGAATTCATTTGCGCCATTCCCTCTGGTTTATTTGATGAATTATTATTTCTTTTTTTAAATCATATATAAGTGTGTATGTATGTACATAAGGTATGTAAAATATAAGTACAATATGCAGAGATAGATTCCAAAATATTTGTAAATGTTGCTTTAAATCCTTAAAGCACATAGACTCTTTAAAATACACGAGTCAAACTTTCGCTAAGCAGAACTTGTACGAGTACGTTATGAGTAAGTACTGAGTACATTTGTTTAACTCAATCGCATGCAAACAACAAAATCTGCGTGTAACAACACAATAAAAGCAAATAAATATGTAAAAATTTGAAGACAGTTAAAAAGAGGAGTGATGATGATTCGCGTGGCAACAAATGTGCTTTATGCTATACAAAGAATAAAGTTGTCATATTAAAACGACAGTCGTATTATAAACAATGGAATATGCAAACAATGAAAGGGATTTTCTTTCACGAATACTTCACATGCTTAAGCACAAAGATTTATATATGGGTATTTCCACAGAGAGGTCCACCGCGAGCGAAAGGTAAAATGCATGCAAAACAAAGTTTTTAGCTTTTATTAAATAAGAGGAGATATCGAATTGTCATTATCTTAAACAAGTTTAGATTTTTCAAAGTTAGAGCTATAACAAAAAGTTATTGACAATTTCGGGACAGCCCTTTCTTACTATTTCTAACTTTTCAATAAAGATTCGTCCTAATGATTACTTCGTGACAGAGATGTTCCGTTTTCAGTAATATCAAATATATTTTGATAATATACATATGTATATTTCTTTTCTACATGTACTAAAATGTTCTGAATAAAAATTTATGTTACAATTATCGTTTAATAAAAACTGAAAAATGAGTTTATGTAAGTAATTTCTTCAGTAGAGCTTTATATGTCACGTTACGAACGTTACGTTACGTACCTTATAATATTATGTACAAAATAATTGAAGAGATGTTTTCAAGAAAAAATGAAGGCAGTAATACAAGTAAATCAAACTAATTAAATTATAGTAACTTGCATTAAAAAATGTGTACAATATTCGCAGAATTTCGCCTTTTTATAGGTACAGCTGAGAATGACGTATATTTTTTGTCACGTCACCAACCGGTGTTTGTTGGCAAATATTTTTGAAACGTTTTTTGCTGTAGATCCAACATTTTCACTAAACATAGTGCTTGTAAAGAGCTATTCAAAGGCCACATTGAAAAAATTAATATATATATTTATCGATACTTTTCTTCACTTTGAATCCGTACGAGTGTCACGTTCGTCACCATGGAAATATCCATATGTAAGTTCACATGTATTTAATTGCTTTTATAAGCATATGCATTTGGCAAAATATAACTATAAGTCGACATTTAAGCTTTATTATTTTGTCAAGAGTTATTACAAAATATGACTTAAAACAACTGTGACAGAGTTTGAATCAAACAACACTTGAAGAAGTAAAGTGATAGGCAGAGCCTCTTCTGGAGTGCTCCAGCATCTATTTCTACAGTTCTGATTCAATTCTAAATGATCAATTTCAATTTTATGGATTTTTGATTTCACTTTCATGGGAATACATATGTATGTATGTATTTAAATGGAGCACAACAACCCTGCAGTAAAAATCCGCAATGAATCCTCAATGAATCGCTGATACAATTCACCTATGACGAGGAGGCATCAGTGAATACTTTCATATAAAGACTGATGAATTTTTCATATATGTAAATGGTTTGATTTCCTCAGAAAAAAAAACAAAAAATAAAAATTGTACTCAGTTATGACGACAATGATGAATATTCAACAAGGAATCATCAATGATCATTCAGCAGTGAAACAAATTTACTGCAGGGAAACTGCCTGCAGCGTAGTTGTATTTGAAATACAATGCACGTTTCTATAAGAAGAATAATGAGATAGATACTTACTTGAGTAAGAAAATCAATAATTTTTATAAATGTACATTGGACATGCATACATACATACATAGCAAGCAAGTACGCCATTAAGTATCTCTCAATGTTTTCTTCCACGTCCAAAGAGATAATTAGGCAATTTAGTTGCTCATACGCAGAGGCGGACATATAAATACGAGTATGAGTATCAACTTGGTGAACACTGATTAATAGGTAACAAAGCTGCTAAGTAATAATCTATAATAAAATAATAGTAAAAGAAAGCGGTTGATTTATTATAATAGCGCAGTTTCACAGATTTTCTATGGATCTTAAAAAAAATAATAAACTATTTTAGAGCTTTCAATGAGTACTTTAAATAAATACGCGCAAAAGGCAAACAAAGACAGTTCCAACTAATACTACTTGTTTTCAGAAAAATTTAATTAAAACATTATTTCCATTCATTAGCTTAAAGCTCACCATTTAAACCACATTAATAAAGATTAATTACTGAAATAAAAAATTAAAAAAAAACACGCCACTTTGCGATAAGCAAAAAAGATGAAAAAAGAAAAATTAAGCATAACAGCGCCGCTGATGCGCCTGATAAGCAAATAGAGGCAAATCAGAAAACAACAACAAACGAATGAAACAAAGCAAAACAAAAAAAAAAAACATTTAAACACCAGCTGAGTATTTATTGGGGTACCACATGTAGCGTGATATACAAACATATAAAAATATGTACATATGTAAGTAAAAATGTAATGTCGCAATAAATAAACAAAACAAAAACACGAAATATTTACTACTTTGCATATAGAAAAAACTTCAACAGATTCTTTGCCATGCCGTTAATCGTATGAGCGCCAAAATCAACAAACAACAACACCAACAAATACAAAAAGTTAGCCGAAAATATGAATGACCTACAGTTAATTACTGGGGCGAAAATTAATTAAAATATAATGAGCATTACACATGCAAAAGACGATTTTGAGGGTTGGAATATTTTTTTTTAGCTTTTTTGCGTGTTTGTTTTGGTGAAAATGGGCAGTGATATGGATAGTGAAATGACGCAGTGAAATGATGAAATGACGTAGTGAAATAGTTAGGTGTAGCAATGGTGTTAGCTGGCTCAGATTTCTGGCCGGTTTTGTTGGTAACAAATTGCGCTACAATAACTTTCGCAGTAGTAAATTAAAATCTGTTGTCAGAAGAAATTGTCATGCCCAATTGCAAATCAGGATTTGGAGATAATGTCTCTAAAAATTATAATTTTTCGAGGCTTCTTGGTTTTTATGCGGCACTATAACAGCAGTTCAAAAAAATATGTTAAGATCTGCGCAAATTTTAAAAATTTCAGAAAGCTTACTATGTATAGGTAAGGAAGAGGCTTTCATTCGATTCGAGAACAAGAATATTTTTCTTGTGAAATGGCAACTTCGTATTTTCCGTTGGTTATGCATTCGACTGGATTGTCCATTCTCGAAGGGAAGTGTGAATAACGATAGATAGAGAGAGGGAGAGAGAAAGAGAGATAGAGAGAGAGAGAGGGAGAGCGAGAGAGAGAGGGGTAGAGAGAGTATGACTGTTTTGAAATGCGCAATTTTGTTTGTGTTTCGAACACATTTCGAGCGCATTTCCTTTCTAATATTTGGTTATATTAAAAAAAAAATTATTAGATTCAAATTTTTAGATTATTTTAAACAGGTAAGTAATTATTATTTTTTGAGTTTTATTTTTTGATCGAAAATAACAATTATTCCTTGAGTGATATATTTATCGCGCACAAATAAAAAATATTCTTTGAGTTTTATTTTTTTGCTTAGGTCGAAAAACTCAAATTTTCTCTGAAGTGTTCTGGAACATAATTACTAAAAAATTCCCATCGATATAACTTCGTGTATGAGTGATATTTTTGACCGAAAAAAATAAAACTCACACAATAATGATTATTTCTGAACGATAAATATATCACTCAAGGAATAAGTTTTATTTTTGATCAAAAAAATAAAACTCACACAATAATGATTATTTCTGAACGATAAATATATCACACAAGGAATAAGTTTTATTTTTGATCAAAAAAATAAAACTCACACAATAATGATAATTTTTGATGAAATATAAAAAAACTCAACATACAATGATTAAATGACGATTTTTATTATAAAACTCATAATGATTACGGTCCCTGATTTTAAAAGTATTTTTTTCTTTTTTTTAATTTGATTTGATTTAATTTCTCGTCTATATTTATCATTTTAATTTCAAGCGCTTATTTAGCTGACTGCCTAGTTGACTTATTTTCGCATACTGAAATTGTCTACTCTATAACAATTCCACAAGTACAATGTCCAAAATGTAGCGCATTTTTACATAATAAAACAAACAGCAAAAAAAAAGCAAATAAACTGCGACGAATGTATAAATTATTGTGCGTAACACACACATTTAGATAAAAAAAAATTATAGAAATTAATGACTTATTTTGTAATGTGAGCTTAGAGCTAATTGCCAATAGAAACGAAAACATATCACGCCGAATTCAATACTAAATGCTACAGCGCCGCAGTGGATAAATTTCTTTTTTCCGCCAACGAATTTCTAAATGTGAACTTTTGTTTCAAAGGTCTAACAATTTTTCTTATCTTTATATATATTACGCTAAGCGATTTTTTGTACGCACCATAACTTTTACACCGTTATACCGATTTTGGAAAATGTGGTGTCAAATGAAAGGGATTGACCTGTAGATGTGCAGGAATGTTTAGCCTTTTTAAAAAGGGTTGCCACCTGTTCAAACATTTTTATGCTATGGTTTGTTTGATTTTTAAATTTGAGGTGCCATATGAAAGAGCTTGCCCTGAAGATTAGTAATTTATAATAATTTTTACAAAAAGGGTTGCCACCTTTTAAAAAATTCAATTAAACTCTACAGTTTGTTTGATTTTTAAATTTTAGGTGTCATATGAAAGGGCTAGACCTGATAATGAGTAATTTAATAAAATTTTTATAAAAAGGGTTGCCACCTGTTCAAAAATTCAGTTTTACGGTATAGTTTGTTTGATTTTTAAATTTGAGGTGTCATGAAAGGCCTAGCGCTGAAGATGGGTAATAAAATGAAAGGGAAGAGGAAAATGAAAGGGACGGAAAGGAAGCGAAAGATGAAAGAATATGGAAAATAAAATGGATAAAGGGAAAAGAAATCGCAAATAAAGAGAAAGGGGAAGAGAAAAGGAACTAGAAAGAAAAAGAGGAGCGCGCCAAATGGCCTTTTGGAGGTCGCTTTAAGGTTACCTTCGTCTAGAAAAATATTCGACACAAAACTTCACTATGGGGCTCCTCGGATAAAATCTTTGTACAAAAAATCTAGATCCACAGAAAATAAAAATAACCAGTAACTATGAAGGTATATCAAAAAATTTTTGAAATGTGGCAATAGGTGGCCTTCGACCCTTAATTGAAAGCCACAGCATCGCGTGGGCGGGTTTACTAGTAAGAATAATATGGCTGTTAATATAATGGCTGTTTTCGATACAAATTTGCTAAAAAAAATTTAGTTTGAATCAAAAGTAGTGCTCTCAAAACCGAAATATATATATACACACATACATATATAAAACCTTTCTGTCAATGGCTTTATTTTGTTTAATCTACAAATCGTTAAAAAAAACCATAGCTTTCGGTAAATGACTTTATTTGTTTCAAAATAACGCAAACAAAAAAACAAAAAGAAAATCTATACCCAAACAAGCACACACACATTTTCCACTTGCCACTTGTATCCCTTCTCGATTTGTTGCATACATATGTGATTACTTAAAAAAAGTGTAAATCCGAGGACTGGCTGCTTACACGTTTTGCCATACCACCCATTTGCTTGCTCTTACTGTAGCTTCTCGTTTACCCTCTCACACCACTCGATGAACAAACAAAGAATTCGACTGTTTGTGTTCGATTGTTTTTATCAGCTTACATTAAAAAAAATAAAATAAAATAAAATAAAATAAAATAAAATAAAGGCAGAGATTTAGCTGTGATTTAACTGTAATGTGCCCCAGCGGCAATGGTGTGGGTAAAATAAATTTGCGTTGGGGCGCAAGGGAAAGAGAAGAAAATGAAAAAAGCAAAAACAAATGTTAAAATAGGAAGTAAAAAAACAAGATTGTTTGCAAAAAAAAAAAAAGAATAAAAAAACATTAAAGATTTGCCACACACGCTGGCGATACAAGAAGTTGTTAACACAGAGATACAGGGTGTGTCAAATGCTTAGATTTTTTTTTAGATTTTTTTTTAGATTTTTAACATGCACTTGATAACGCGGCGGAAATGCAACGGTTAACAAAGATACCATTTAGCTGAAGAATAACCCAGTTCTCTAATTGAATAGCAACCTATTAGACCAGGAGCCCGTCAGAAAAACCTCAAAGAGTTTTTGCAAGGCCTTATTTTCAGAATCGGTTGCAATTTGGTGGTGGAATGTTGCTCTAGAGTCAGCAGTTCCAGTTCCGAGACACCTGGCGTGGGGAGGGGTTCAAAGTGGTAAAATTATGGACCAATATCAAAGCGTTTTCGCAAAGCTTAAAATTTGTAGGCAGTTACCGAATATATGTAACATAAAACAAGAATCCGACAGTCAGACAGTCAATTTCCGGGACACGTAGAGTCAGCCCTATTGCAAACATGTCGGAAATGAGAACTCACTCCAAGAGTTTTCTAAAGGCTGAAACTTTCCAAATTAGTAATCACAAATATTTTAAAATTAATAAATTTGTAAGTCAGACATTTCTGAGATGGGATTACTTCGGTCAGCAGTCGATGGAAAACAGGTTAACATACATAATTTGTAGAAATATGTTATTAGGAAACATATAGTAAAATTTCACGGGCATTAATTTCGTAGAATACATTAACCCTCTAACGCCACATGAAGAGGTCATTTTGACCCCTTTTTTTATAAAATCCAAAAAATGGCATATTGAAGATCGATAGAGATTTAAAATGTTCTAGAAAATTATTCGCCATAAAATTTCACTAGGAGGCTCCCCAGACAAAATCTTTGTACAAAGAACATATGTGAGACTTAGAAACGATATTCCTTTCCGAATTGTTAACCAAACCATATTTTTATACCCTGTAAATGGTGAAAAGTAGAGAATGTATCAAATATTTAGCAAAGAAAAACCTTTACAAAAATACAACAATACAAAAACACTTTCATTGTGGCTTTACAGCTTTTGTTTCTATCGACGTTTTTGTTTATATCTTTCTTTACTTCCTAAATACTTATTTGTACATTCCTTGTACAACCCACACCAACAATCGACTATTTGTATGTATGCCTGTTTGAGTGGCTTTTTGAAAAGCGATTACTGTTTTTTCTTCGATACAAAAAAAAAATTGTATAAAAGTGGCTACATAAATCTGCAATGGATTTCGTTAGAAAACTTTGCTCATTTAGGGACTTAACAAGCGCCATCAAAGTAAAAAATACATTCATACATACATACATTTTTAGACTTTGAGGAGAAGAAAAGGAAGAAGAAAAGTCTTAAGTTTTAAGTTAAGTCGATATATCTTCTTTGTTTTTTAAGCTTTGTACGCACAAAGAGGGTGTGCTAAGTAAGTACTCCAGCTCGCTCTGCTTTGTATATAGTGTATAATATACATACGTATTTCTTATAGTTTGCTAAGTACTTAAACACCTTTTTAAGTATGAAGTGCACCTAAAAGGCGCGAACGTATGTAAATGGAAGTTATTGTTGAAGAAGTTGATGCAAATGAAAATTACTTGACACCTTTTCCAACAACATTGTTCGCTGCGGTGATGTAGCTAAAATTATAACATTTAAAGACTAACGTAAAATGAAAACAAGTAAAAGCGCGGCTGTCTTCGGCCGTACCGAATTCGCGAAGACTTCATACCTTTCATGAGTGGGGAAATGAAAAGTTACCTATGTATGTATGTACATAGCCTGATTTAGTATAATTTATCATTTCAATTCTGTGGGTTATTTATGGAAGTATTTATTAGAAAAAATGGTGTGTGGGCTACATATTTAAATGGAGTAGTTATACGACACTATGTGTATATCTGAACAATCGGTTGTATGGGAGCTATATGTTATAGTGGTTCGATCTTGACAATTTGCGCTAACCTTGTTTGGGCCAATATGGGTACAAATACTTCAAAATTTCACGCTTTTAGCAGTTAAAATGGAGGAGTTATACACCAAGATGTGTATATCTGAACAATCGGTTGTTGTGGAACTATATGTTATAGTGGTCTGATCTTGACAGTTTTCAGTAACCTTGTTTAGGCCAACATGGGTACAAATACTTCAAAGATTCATGTCCTTAGCTGTTTAAATGGGGAAGATATGCAGAAATTACACCCCAAAATTTCCATGTATATCTGAATAATCGGTTGTTTTCTATATGTTATAGTGGCCCGATTCGGCCGATTCCGACAAATGATCAGCTGCACATAACAACATACCTGTATTCCGAATTTCATTCAAATATCTCAAAAACTGAGGAACTAGTTTGCGTTCACACAGACGGACGGACAGACGGACATGGCTTAATCGACTCAGCTCATGATTCTAATCATATCGCTATATATTTTGGTGGGTCCCCACGCTTCCTTCTGGTACTTTCGACAAAAAATTTTTGGCACAAAATTATAATACCATTTCATTCTCATGAAAGGTATAAAAAGTTGAAAATCAAAATGAAGGAACAGAAAATGTTAAAACTCGGAATGTAGAATGAAACAGTGGCGTCATTTCAATAATCGATATGCGATTGGTGAATATCAAAACAAACAAATTATTTACAAATGGATTTTAATATTATTAGCACATACCTTGAACTCACATGAACTATGTAAACCGAGCCGCATGCCAAAAAAAAAATATGTTTAAAAACTAATAAAAAATAAATTGAAATTTTGAACTATTCAGAGCTGCTATAACGTACTTACAGTTAGCATAAGAGAAATTTTAACTTTTCGAATAATAATAATTATATTTGACTTCGTAATTTATCATAAGAAATAATCTCAAAAACTAGCATGATTACTTGGTGTTAAAAGCCAACGTTATCAAATATGAATAGCGAGCTGAGTAACGCCTTTAGTTTTGCAAACTGCATAATAGTATATTGAGAGTATACGCGCGAAAAAAAAGAGAACCATATGTTGCTATAGTAACAAAAGAGAGCGCTACTTACTTTAAGACCTACTATTCCATTAAAATCTCGCATTTCGAATTCATAAGGAATTGAAATAGATAAAAAAAAATAGCTCGGATAACGAAGCTGCCGTTTTGTAAGCGGTTAACTCTAGTTCTTGAGCCGCATAACAATCTATGAAACATTATTCATCATTGAAGGTTAATTTTGAAAATTGCATTAATTTTACATTCATTTTACAATTCAATCATTTAACTAAATTAAATCAAAACAAACCAAAAAGACCTTCAAAGTTTCAAAATATTAATCCTCATTTAACAGCGCTGCTCTAACTGAGCCGCTACCCAAATAATAATGTTTTGTAATACATATTTAAATATGTAATTGCTTTATGTACTCTGTCTGATACCTGTGCACATCCATATAAGTGTGTATGCACATTAGGGTGATGCTTAAAAAATCAAATTAGCTGTTTTCTTTGGTCTCATCTCTTACATAGGCAACAACACAGCCAAAGATATCACATATAAATTTTGGTCATGATCGGAGTTGGTTAAGTGGAATCAGTGGTGGAGATTCAAAATATTCGATCAATTTTTTTTCTATCTAATGCCAAGATAGCCCTGCACACAAAGATATTAAATATAAATTTTGATCCCGATCGGCTGCCGTTAATATCAATTTTGACCAGAGACCGTAACGGTTATGAGTTATATCTAAAAAGTTGATTTTTAATCATTATTTTCTGAGTTTTATTTTCTGCTCAGAAAATAAAGGTTATTTTTTGAGTTTTATTTTTCCCTCAGAAAATAAAAGTTATTTTTTGAGTTTTATTTTTCGATCAGAAAATAAAAGTTATTTTTTGAGTTTTATATTTCGCCTAGAAAATAAAAGTTACTTTTTGAGTTTTGTTTTCGATCAGAAATAAAAATAAAATAAAACTCAAAAAAAAAAAAAACTTTTATTTTCTGAGGAAAAAATAAAACTCAAAAAAAAACTTTTAATATCTGAGCAAAGAATAAAACTCAGAAAATAATGATTAAAAATCAATTTTTTATAAAAATCGAAAAAATAAAAGTTAATGCACCTAGAGGTAGTCTGCGTTACGGTGATTACATCTGTTATTTGCAATCCCTGATTTTGACCTTTGTGCGATACTCCTTAACCGTCTCCGATTGGGACCAAAATTTATATTTGGTATCACTGAGTGCGTGACTATCAATTTTGGACATTAGATATACAAAAAATTAAATTAAATTTTTTCAGTCTCCATAGACCTTTCTGTACTTTAATTAAATTTTTTGAATCTCCATAGAATTTACTGAACTGCAACCCGTGTGCAACACCACTTAACTATCGCCGATCGATACCAAAATTTACATATATGTGATATCTTTGACTGTGCTGTTACCGAAATATTACCCAATTTCATTACGATCCGACAACCGGAACACATTCAAATCAGAAGTCCAACTTCTTTTGTCCATATCTGCATTTTGAAACTCAATTTCTTTTGCTTATAATTTCGTTATATTCGTTGAGACCGAAGAAATATGATATGAAATTTGTCTACATTTGTGGACCACCCTAATGAACCAACATACATATTTGTATATGTTGGTTTGTATTTAAATCCCAATCAAATTTATCTATCATAAATGGATTTAAATGTGGTTTAGATAAATTTTTAATATTTTCATTGCCGCAACATGTAAAGCGCAAAGTACTAGACAATGGAAATTCTAGTATGTTTTTAAATCAAAATGTGCGCAGTTGTGCAAAAATATTTATTTATTTTGCTTATACTTTTGTGCATGGAATTCATGTTGATAAAAAATGTGGGTTAACTTTTGTTGTTGTTTTTTCGGGTGCATAATTTTTTAATGCAAATTCTTATTTCTTCTTTCATTTTTTTACCAGGAACGCATCATCAAAGTTACGAACATGCAGTGCAAAGCGATCGATACCAAATTCTGCAACATAACCAAATGCAAAATGCGCGCAGTGGAACGTGATGTTACCGAAATATCGATGAAATGCGTTTTATTGCAAAAGCCATTGACAAATGTGAAGGTAAGCAGCAAGAGTTGCTGTATTGTCGATGTTTTGTTTTTTTTTTTCAGGGATGTAACGGTTATAAGAGAAATGGGGTAAAAGTCATATTTAACCATTATCATGAGAAAAAAAATTTTTTTGGTCCTTAATAACCATTATAAAAACCAAAAAACAGTTTTGGGCTTGAATAACCGTTATGGAAACCAAAAAACTGTTTTGGGCCTGAATAACCGTTATTCACGTTTTTATTTTTTTTTTTGGTCAGCTTTAAAAATCAAGCCTATTTATTTGTCAATATGAAATGAAAAAAGGTAATATAAACTACAATCCCTGCTCAACATATTTCGTTTGATACCAATATCGTCCAGAAATATTGACAAATAAAAAGGCTTGATTTTTATAGCTGACCAAAAAAAAAAATAAAAATCTTAATAACGGTTATTCAAGCCCAAAACACTTTTTTGGTGGCCATAACGGTTATTCACGCCCGAAACGGTTTTTTGGTTTTTATAATGGTTATTAAGGACCAAAAGAAGATAAAGATTATTTTTGCGTAACCTTTTCACCGCACTAGAAAAAATAACCGTTATTTTCGGTCCCTGTTTTTTTGTTGCATAGAATATAGAATGAAAAGTAATAGTATTTGAAGAGTAAACCATGACTTTTTCCTTCACTGCTCAAACTGCTCATCACTGGTTATACTCATAATCAACTAGAAAAGCACTATTTTCATTATTTTCTCAAATTTTTATTTCCAGGTTCGTGGCATTTTTCGCAAACGTGGCATTGAAACTGCCAAACCTCTGATTGATTTCGAAATCGATGGCTGTGCATTTATGCGCAATAATCGGCGTAACGTTTGGGCTCAATTGGTATATACACAAATTGGTTTGGCTAATTGGAGTAACATCAATCACACGTGTCCCTATGATGTAAGTTTAATTAATTAATTAATTTAATTCACCCTTTAATTTATACTTTGTTTGTTTTGCTTTTTTCTCACAGCACGACCTTAGCGTAGAAAAATTTCGTTTTAATGGCAAAGAAATTATCAAATATCTACCATTTGGCACCGGCCATTATACTTTGGTCACATTGTGGTATAGTCTTAATGTTTTGCGCAGTAAATATACATTCCAATTGCAAATTTATGAGAAATAAGTAAAATGTTCGACAGGAGTACCTATCAGGGACCCATAATAATCATTATTCGTTATATTTTCAGTGAAAAAAATCAAATACTTGCAAACATCGTAGAAGAGTATTGAGTTTCTGTGTGTGCATGTCTGAAAGAGCACTATCCGAATCCACTATGATCGAAAATTTTTAAGCGATATCCATACAAATCATAAGTAATCATTATTTTTTGAGTTTTATTTTTTTGATCGAAAATAACAATTATTCCTTGAGTGATATATTTATCGCTCAGAAATAAAAATTATTCTTTGAGTTTTATTTTTTTGCTTAGGTCGAAAAACTCAAATTTTCTCTGAAGTGCTCTGGAACATAATTACTAAAAAATTCCCATCGACAAAACTTCGTGAATGGATGAAATTTTTGATCGAAAAAAATAAAACTCACACAATAATGATTATTTCTGAGCGATAAATATATGACTCAAGGAATAAGTGTTATTTCTGATCAAAAAAATAAAACTCACACAATAATGATTATTTTTGATGAAATATAAAAAAACTCAACATATAATGATTAAATGGCGATTTTTATTATAAAACTCATAATGATTACGGTCCCTGGTACCTATTGATGATGACCATATGAATTGAATTAAATTGATATTAGTAGTGAATTACCAGAGAGAATTGCTCATGCGGCTTAATATCTCTGCAATAAAGTGTTGTGCGTTGAAATACTGCCAATAATTTATAGAATATTTTAACCCTCTATCTGCATTTTTATTTTGATATTCTCTCCATTTGTTTCCAAAAAGGTTTAATCAGGGATCGAAAATAACGGTTATTTTTCTAGTGTAGTGAAAAGGTTACGCAAAAATAACCTTTATCTTCTTTTGGTCCTTAATTAATAACCATTATAAAAACCAAAAAACCGTTTTGGGCTTGAATAACCGTTATGGCAACCAAAAAAGTGTTTTGGGCTTGAATAGGTAACTGTTACTCAGTTTTTTTGTTTTTTTTTTATTGATCAGCTATAAAAATCAAGCCTATTTATTTTCGATAAAGTAATTGCCTCTTCAGCTAAAATTATAAAACTTTAACCCCACCCAAAAAAGACTCGGACCCTGTGGACTAGTGTCTGTTTTTCTGGGGGAGACATCCTCTTTCACAATTAGGTACTAGCATTTGTTCGTGTTGAGTAAAATTTTGAAAATTTGTTGGAATGTGGGCGGCAAAACATTCTCGGCTGAAACCTTCAAAACGCGAGCGAGGTGGTGGGGTGCGAGACAGCCTCAGTCATGGTTCGAGCTGCCTAGCGGAAGTCATAAAACGCATTTATCGAAAAGGCCCTTCACTGCAGTGAATGCGGTAGGTATATTTCTTTATATTTCGGGTGCCTCTAGCAACGTCTCTGCTGCGGCGCTGT
This sequence comes from Urophora cardui, assembly GCA_960531455.1. Classification (NCBI taxonomy): domain Eukaryota; kingdom Metazoa; phylum Arthropoda; class Insecta; order Diptera; family Tephritidae; genus Urophora; species Urophora cardui. Next base: position 150,370,670 of record OY482670.1, read on the forward strand.
TGGAGGGGCTCCAATGGATCGAAGCACCTAAAGAAAATCGGCGCTGGATCGAGGACCTTTTGAGTTGTCAGACGGTGACGGCTGGGTGGGGCTTTTCGACTATGCCAAGGAGAGCACATAGGGCACACATTCGCCGCCTGTATGATTTTAGAACTCGTTATCAAGCCTAATAGAAACCATGTGCTCAACGCTTGAAACAATCGTCACGGTAACTTTAGAAGGAACTCCATTCTAAAAACAATTTTTGATAAGTTCTTTAGGGTTTGTCATGATGAACATGACATACTCATGTAGATACTTCAATAATTTTATAAACATCTCTTGAACGAGCAATTCCTGTTGGAAGTTTATTATCATGTCCATTTTTCGAGAGCAAAATGGTGCTCATCACTATATTTAGCTAAAATCTGTGTTGTAATAATATAAGACAATGGCGCTATTATAACTGTGACTAGTTTTATAGCCGAGCTTCTCTCCCAATTCGAGGTGTGCTCCTTTTGTTTTTCCTACTAATTGGGTGGACCTACAGTTTTATGCCAGCTCCGAACGGCGAATGCATTTTTTTGAGAAGCTTTTTCATGACAGAAATACACTCGGAGGGTATGCCGCCCACTGCCGAGAGTTGACCGCTGCTCTTAAAAAACCCAATAATTGGATTTTTACTAATTAGAAAATTTTTTTTGGTGTTTTGCTTGGACTGAGGTTTGAACCCGAGACCTCTGGCATAGCAGGCGAGCATTCTATCCACTGCACCACAGCGGCCACAATGTCTGTTTTGCCTCGCTGATAAACTCAAACATATATCGGAAAATTCGTGAGCCCTCTTTTCAATTTAAAAACTGTCAAGCAAAGAAACCCCGATTCAAATATTATATTTCCGAATATCTGACGCTTCTGGAATGAGAGACAGTGGACCAATCAGCGTTAATTTGGTATATAAATGCTACTTTTTACTAATGAAGAGGATTTCCGTTCTATCTCCCGATCGTGAGGGTTGAATAATATATTAAAAAATAATGACAGTTCACACCTGTCATTTCTGCCTTTGGATCAGAACCCGGCAATTTGACTACCGCCTCAAAATTTTGCCGAGGTCTGCTTTAGATTCAAGACTCCCTCTCTCTCTATCTCTCTGTTGCTCACTCTGTACATAATTAATCGATCACTGCGGGCATATTGGCCAGAGAGCGAGACTTAAGCCAATGCATACATATTTTATTATTGAATTATTTTTTCAAGTTTTTGTTTGCATATACAACAGAAATTTGTAATTTTCATATCTAAGCCATTTTTTCTTCTTCCTCATACATCCTTTACCTCCACATGTAGATTAACCGCCCCGATAAAAGTATTGGCCACATAATATTTCATGTTCAAATCAAATTCACCATTACCAATTGGCAGCATTTTTATGAATTGGCCATCGAAAGGATAATGATCAAGGAGAATATCGTGCTAGAGAAAGAAATTAAAACAACAATTAAAGCACATCTAGGTATGAAAGTAAAACAAAAAGAAAAAAAGAAAATATTACACACATTATAAGGACACGTATGATTTATATTGCTGTACTTTGCCAAACCAAAAACATCATAGATATAATTGCCAACAAAAAAGCGACGCTTATTACGTAAAAATGAACAGACATCGAGTTTTTGTTCCATTAACGGTGGGCGATCCTCAAAGCCACGCTTACGAAATGTGGCTAAAACCTAAAAATGTTGAAGAATAGTTAAAAGCATTTTTTTTTTTAATAATTAAGCTTGACTTAAGTGTTAAAATTGTGCTCACCTTCGACTCAGTTACCGGTTTCTTATGCACTGCCACTGCTATAGTCACTTCAACAACATTACCGCCCAACTTATCCATTGGGTATAATTGTATAAATGCGGCAATGGTGACTCGCATTCGATGTCAAGTAATTTCATGACTTTTTTCTAGTAAAAAATGGCAGAAAAGATATTACATAAATCAAATTTTGAAAAGGAAGAGAAGATATTAAATCAAATTTTGAAAAGGAAGAGAACATATCGATGGGCTAGTGCACAAACCGGATAAGTGCAGGTTTTGGCGAAACTGAGTTAATTGCATTTTTGGAATCATCAACACTATACCTACCTCGTGTGTAATTTTTGTAAGCAAATTATCAAAAATGGCGGAGATATGCGATGGCATAATCAGTTAAGTGCTTTGAAAATGAAATATTTGTTGTGCACAAACCGGATAAACGAGCTTAGAAATTCAAATTTTCTATAAACATAATTTTTCTTGTGCACAGATATTCCAAGTGCCACAAAATAAAAATTTATGCTCGGTATCCTATAGATTATTATAGACTTATATAGTGATATTTACACAAATAGTTGTGTTTTAATGGCTAGTCTATATCTATATATTTATATGTACTTATGTATGTATGTATATTAGATAGGGTCGAAAAAATAAGTTGTAAAAGTCCGCCCCTAAATTTGAAGCTTATGTTGAGAGGCCGCTATGGTGCAGTGGGTAGAGTGCTCTCCTGCTATGCCAGAGGTCTCGGGTTCAAACCACGGTCCGAGCCAAACAAATTTTTCTAATTAGTAAAAACCCGATTATTGGGTTTTTTAAGAGCAGCGGTCACCTCTCGGCAGTGGGCGGCATACCCTCCGAGAGTATTTCTGCCATGAAAAAGCTTCTCACAAAAAATGCATTCGCCGTTCGGAGCCGGCATAAAACTGTAGGTCCACCCAATTAGTAGGAAAAACCAAAAGGAGCACACCTCGAATTGGGAGAGAAGCTCGGCCATAAAACTCGTCAGAGTTATAATAGCGCCATTGTATTATTATTATTATATTATTATGTTGAGAGGGCTAAGGGACACAAATTTAAAATTTTTTTGATCCCGCGAAATACCGCCGAAATGGTTTTTTTTCTTGTAACTTTGTTATTTAACATTTCCCATTTTTAAAATTCATACGTCATTAGTTTCGTATTTTGAAGCTCTAGACTTCCTTCTAATGTCCTTTTGAGCTCTGAAGTCGTTTTCACATAGTTGGGTCAGCTAACTTATTTGTATGTCCATGAATTATCCTCTTTGTTTTGTCAAATGAAAGTGCTTCAAAATTCATGACAATGTTACCTTGAAACGGTTTTACTAAATTGATAAACAAAGAAGTTACGTCACGACAAATATTTAACGTAGCTATTATTTAACTATTTTTTTTTAAGCAATTCATTATATGTAATAACAAAGTTACAATTAAAAAAATATTTCGGCGGTATTTCGCGGGATCAAAAAAAAAGAATAAAAATTTTGTCTTTAATCCTCTCAATATAAGCTTCAAACTTAAGGTCGGACTTTTACAACTTATTTTAATTTTGATGATTTCTACGACTTTAGTATGTTGCAGAAACAAGTGTTACATAACACAACTTTAAATACACAAAAAGAGAGCGTTAAATGGTTGAAAATTAAATGGTTAAGATTTCAAAAATCTGAACCATTATTAATAAAATATAAATACGGTGTATCGGATGACGGGTTCATGGAGATAAAAATAAATCAGCCAACAAGAAAGAGAAGAGGAGTTAATGAAGATCCACATTTTGAATAGAACACAATAAATTTAAAACCAAAAAATTCGAGCTCCTCCCTATTTCAAGTGAAAAAAAGAGAGACCTGATTTTTTTACTATCAAAGGGCGTAATTCCTGCAATTTATGAAAACTTTTTCGCTAATTTACCGACAAGTAATAATTTTTCAAATGATGAAAATTTATTTTTTTTTAGTTTTACTATGTTAGCATGGTAAATAACCCATAAAAATGTACTATTTGAATTTAATAAATATATTAGTGTTTTAAATGAACAATAAAATATGTACTAACAGAAATAAATTGAATACATTTTTCATAGAAGAGCTCTAACAAATATATTTGAAATTAAAAAAAGTTAGCGCCAAATCGGCTAAGTGCCCAACAAATTTTAATCACTAAAAAATAGTATAGGTACTGAAGCCATCAACATAATTTTAGCACATTTGGATTCTACATACTCCAATTAACTATTCGTAATCGTTATAACTGAAAAAAAATGTGACAGTTAACAAGTTATTGCTATTTAAACACAAAATTTGCTCTCCTGAACATTTTTCAAAATATCACTTATCCGGTTTGTGCACTAGCACATCGATATTGAATGAAATTTTAAAATCCTTAAAGTCGTTTTATGTATTACATACATTTTGTACAACTTCAAAGTGCCAAGCAATACATAACAAAAGCACAAACATTAAATTGTATAGGGTAGACATTTTCGTTTTTTGTATGTATGTAGATTATTTAATAATTGAGTTTCCAAGTATGTATGTGGCGTTGACAAGCCCAACGTCGAATTAAAACTAATGTTAATTTTCACAATTGAGTAGAATCTCGTTAAAAAAATAATTATAATCAAAATACTAATTGTAATTTAGCGCATAATTGTACGCAAAATAATTAGTTATAAAATTTGCACTTTACAAACAAAAAATTAGAATATTAAGCACTTGTGCCAATTTGAATTTAGCTGATTTATGGCTGAACATTTCTTTATACATATGTATGATGTGCTTGTTGGTAGTTGATTGAACTTTAAAACTAATACCCCAGCCATTCGCATGCAAACTATCTCATTATTTATTTTGTTGCTTAATCTATTTTTAATAATTTTTAGTTATGCATACATATATCCATGTACAAAATTGTATGGTGAAAATAAAGTTCTCCCGAATCTGCAGAACAACCCGCATTTCATGTGCCTGTACTATGGAAATCTATACCGAAAAATTTGCCTTAATGTCAGTATTAAAATTTAGAGTTCGCGCAAATGCCTCCAAATTTCCTTCTCCTTGTACATCAGTGATCAAACATATTTTTTTTTGGAAAGTCTTTAATGAATAAGAAGTATGTTTTTTTTATCATTAAAAAAGGGAACACGTATTGTTTTAGGAGCAAATACCTGGATGACCGAGCTTATCTTGGGCTGTAATTTTTTTCGCAGCTCCTCGCAAGCGTAATAAAAAGTTAAAATAAAAACAAGTAAGGAAGCCTAAGTTCGAGTGGAATCGAACATTAGATACTCAGCTGTATGCTTTCATTGTTTGTTTGCGTTTGATGGAAACACGGTGCACTTAATATAAAGCGAGTGCTGCATAAAGTGGGCGTAGTCACGCCCATTTTCTAAATTTTTATCAGTCATCCAACTAAGCATATTAATATTATACTTTGTGCAAAATTTCATTCCTTTATGACTTCTAGTTACAAAGATGTCATGTTACAAATTCCCAAAGGATGTTCCAGAAATATCTTTCTTAAAAAGTAGGCGTGGTCATAAACCGATTTCAATAAATTTTTGCGTGTCTATTAACACAAGTTATAAAAGTGTATAAACCAAGTTTCGTCATAATATCTCAATTATTTGTCGAGTTATAGGCTAAGAAATCTCGTATATCCCTTTGTGTAAAAAGAGGCGGTGCCACGCCCATTTTCCAAAATTTTTCTATTTGTTGTTTCCGGTCTATTGTGGAAGTCATGCCACAAAATTTCAATGACAGATCTTTATATTTGACAGAGATATCGCTTAAAATGTTTTTATTAGGCCCCTTTATAGTTCTCATATATAAAAGTGGGCGTGGTCGTCAACCGATTTCGCTAAAATTTTGAGCTTGTATTACCACAAGTAATGAAAGTGTACACACCAAGTTTCGTCATTATATATAAATTATTTGTCGAGTTATGGGCTCAGAAATCTCGTATATTCCTGTTTATAAAAAGAGGCGGTGCCACGCCCATTTTCCAAAATTTTTGTGTTTTTCGTTTTATATCCGCAGTTGGACTCCTGCTATAAAATTTCAATGATATATCTTTATATTTGACAGAGATATCGCTTAAAATGCTTTTATTAGGTCACTTTATAAGACCCATATATAAAAGTGGGCGTGGCCCTTAACCGATTTCGGAAATTTTTCGTCCAAATATTTGACTAAGTAAGTATATCACGCGTACCAAATTTCATCGATATATCTTCAACGGTTTCTGATTTATGACTCATAAAACTTTCAATGTTTGCCCCTTAATAAGTGGGCGTGGCACCTCCCATTTTCCAAAATTTTTGTGTTTTTCGTTTTATGTCCGCAGTTGGACTTACGCGACAAAATTTCAATGATAGATCTTTATATTTGACAGAGATATCGCTTAAAATGTTTTTATTAGGTCACTTTGTAATATACATATATAAAAGTGGGCGTGGCCGTCAACCGATTTTAACTATTTTCCGTCCAAACGTATGCCTAAGTAAGTAAATCACGCGTACCAAATTTTGTCGATATATCTTCAATGGTTTCTGAGTTATGACATATAAAACTTTCAAGGTTTGACCCTTAATAAGTGGGCGTGGCACCGCCCATTTTCCAAAATTTCATCAAATTTCTTCCCAGGGGCCTGAGCTCAACACGTGGGTAAAATTTCATCGCTCCAGCTATATTAGTGGCTGAGATACCAAATTTCCGATTTTTTCTATATGGGAAAAGTGGGCGTGGTCATGGTCCGATTTCGCCCATTTTCAATACCAACCGTCCCAGTGTCGATACCAACTTGCATTTCAAATTTCATCAAAATATCTCAATTTTTGCGCGAGTTAGAGTGTTTACAGACGGGCGGACAGACGGACAGACGGACGGACGGACGGACGGACATGGCTCAATCGATTTCTCTTTTCACCCTGATCATTTTGATATATATAAGTCTATATCTATCTCGATTATTTCACTCTGTTACAATCCACCGTTATGTGATTAAAACTATAATACTCTGTGTACTAGTACAGCTGAGTATAAAAACTAGAGGAAAAATTAAACTTTTCAGAAGTTTGCGCCCGAGACCCCTTGTACCTATACTAAATTTCATGAAAATTATTGACGCCATTTGTGAGATCCAGAACTAAAGAAAATCCGCCTCGCTTGGCCGTGATACCTCTACCTCTTCATGTCCTTCTCCCTCTACTTTTATTTCTCCTTTCTCTTTCTCTTTCTCATTCTCTTTCTCTTTCTCTCTCTTTTTAAACGGTTTTATTTAGCTCACCCCGTTTGTTTTATTATTTATTCTTTATTCTTGGGTCAAATTTAGTAATTCAAATTTCACCCTCTTCCTGTCAACCGATTAATCTGAAATTTTGCACGCATGTATAACCCCGATGACAATGCAATATTATGAAAAAAAAATTCCGATAGGTGGCGCGTGGGTCGCTATATTTACAAAAATCGCATTTATGGTCCTATTTGGCTGAAATTCGGAACATGTATTACTACCTTGAAAAGAAATATTTTCTTAAAAAAAAAATTCCGCTAGGTGGCGCGTGGGTCGCTATATTTACAAAAATCGCATTTATGGTCCGATTTGGCTGAAATTCGGAACATGTATTACTACCTTGAAAAGAAATATTTTCTTAAAAAAAAAAATTCCGCTAGGTGGCGCGTGGGTCGCTATATTTACAAAAATCGCATTTATGGTCCGATTTGGCTGAAATTCGGAACATGTATTACTACCTTGAAAAGAAATATTTTCTTAAAAAAAAATTCCGCTAGGTGGCGCGTGGGTCGCTATATTTACAAAAATCGCATTTATGGTTCGATTTGGCTGAAATTCGGAACATGTATTACTACCAGGGATGTGATAAGTGGGCTTTTCCTACCAAAACTGGTCGGTTTTTTTCCTGTTGGTCGGATGGTCGCACGATTTGAATTTTGGTAGGTTTTTACCTTCCTTCAAGTAACATCACTGATTTGCTAGATTTTGCCACAACATTGTTGAAAGAACGTTTGAAAGTTCATGTATTCATGTCTCTTTCTCGCAGCAACAGTTTGGTTGAATACTTTTTGTGTTTCTCTTCGGCAGAGTTTTGTGTAAAGTGGATAAAATAAGGTGAACGCATACGCATGAAAACCCTTTCTTCATTTTTTAGTTTGATGAAAAATGCGCTTAATGAAAATTGCTTTGGCGGGCTCACAAAATTTATTTTTAATCTGCTTACGCTTCCACACAGCTCTGCTGCACCTGGGCGCAGATTTTCTACACTTTCTTTAATAAAACCAAACTTAGAAACAAATTAGAAATAAGCACTATGCACAAGAAAGATCTTAGATTCAATTTTGATATTTAATTAAAGTTCTGATCTCATTTGTATACCTACTTGGACCTACCTGTTAAACCATAGTCGTAACTATTTTAAAAGGTTAACATAGATTACGTACACAAATTAATGTACATACATATGTATAAACGCATTCGTATATTATTATTTTAAGCTAAAACATGTGAAAATACTTGAAGAGTGATATGTATGTAAAAGTTCCTATATATATACCAGTTAAATGAATATATAAAAATACATAAGGGGTATTCATGATTGAGTGCAAATGGCCTTGCATCGTTGCATAGCAAATTTTCATTGCAAACCAATTGCAAGACAACAACAAATTACATGCATGTGCAAGTGCCAAGCAATTTGCAATCTGCAACACCAAAAATCCGTTGCATAGCCATATTTGCATTGCATTCTTCAACAGCTGATTAAATTACTGGCCAAATTAAAATAGAGATGCTAATTACGCCGAACTTATCAACGTTTTGATTAATGAATCGACACTTTTCCAATGCATTAACAAAACACGTAAAAGACAAAATGGAATCTCATCTAATAAAATTTTTGTAATAAATGAGGTGTCAAGAAAAATTGTCCTATTTTGCTTGTGAAAGCAAATGGAAGAGTAAACACATTCTCAATTCAAGAGTAAATTTTTTATGTTTGATGATTTGTGATTGGAATACTTATTTTTGTTGATGGTCATATTAATTAAAATGCAAGAAACGAATTAATTGCAAATTTTGATTGAAATGATCTAGGTAACCTGTATTCGTACACATAGCGAACTGTCAAAATAACAAAAGAGTAAAAATCGACAAATCCAGATATTGATGTTATCGGTGCTACATACATAATAATTGTACATTCCCTAAAAATAAGTTTGCAATAAATGACTATAAAGGTCGCTCACTATCCGCTGCATTTTCATGCAATTGCATAATTTTGCTAACCTATTTGCACCTAATTATGAATACCCCTATAAATTTTCAAAAACCAGCTTAAATGAAGAATTTTGTGAAAAAAAATTTTGGTCGGCTGAAAGCTATTTTGGTAGGTTTTTGAGACGAATTTGGTCGGAAAAAAAATTTCAAAGTGGCAACCCTGATTACTACCTTGAAAAGAAATATTTTCTTAAAAAAAAAATTCCGCTAGGTGGCGCGTGGGTCGCTATATTTACAAAAATCGCATTTATGGTCCGATTTGGCTGAAATTCGGAACATGTATTACTACCTTGAAAGGAAATATTTTCCTAAAAAAAACTTCCGATAGGTGGCGCGTGGGTCGCTATAGAGGCGTTGGACTGCAATAAACTAACGGGCAAGAAACCTTGCAATAATGAAGCACTAAATGAATTAAACAGAATGCGAAATAAAAACTAAAAACTAGAAAATAAAAATAGGTAAAAAAACTTTTTAAGTTAAACGGTTTTATGTTATACATACATTGCAATGTTTAAGATAAATGTACTAAAAACCAAAAAATAATAAAATAGATACAGTCGTGGGAATTATAAACATTTGCATAGACTAGACTAAAATAAAACCGGGGGGCACGTCAATTGTCTACAAATTATCGACTTAATGTGCGATAGAAGAATCGTTTAATTCGTCGTTAGGCAGTTGGCCCGCAGACGGTGAGGAAAATACT